>CM062813.1:581090555-581487627 GCA_031772625.1 Pinus tabuliformis
GTATAGGAAGTTATAAGGATAGACTGTGATAGCCGAAGTGTAATTTTATTGGCAAAGAACCCCTCATATCATTCAAAGACAAAGCACATTGATGTTCAGTATCACTTTGTGAGGGATATGATAGAAGACGAAAAGGTGTTCCTGGTAAAGGTGGACACTTTGAAGAATACTGCAAATGCATTGAAAAAATCTGTGTGCTCTGAGAATTTCTCTTGGTGTAGAGAGACAATGGGCATTTCAGGGCTGGGAAAATGACTAAGCTCTCTTGTGGCCCCCTGTGGAAAGAAAGCAACAAGTGGGAGAATGTTGGGTTGTGTTATATTCTTTCCACGTAGTTAATAGGGGGTTTGAGGGGCACCCGTAACCCCATTTTATGGGGTCTAGGGCAGTGCCCTGGAAAATTTAGGTTTTGGACCCTATGTTAGGTTGGGTGGACCGACCTATGGTTTTGTGCATGATTTTTGCACATGTTTTTTGGATGCGATGGTTTTTCGGTCCATGGTATTGGATGCTTCAACATGTATAAATATTTATTATAACATTGAAAGGAAAATAATGAAAAATCAAGCTGGTAGTCCTAGTTTTGCGATCCAGTGGGAAAATCTCTGTGTATATGTGTTTTATGTGTTATACTCTCGTATTGTTTATTTTTCTGTGTTTTAGAATTCATATGCAGGTAATTTCTGTATGGGGTTGAAACCTACACCCAACACAATCATTGTGACTCATCCTAAGTCACCATGCTGGTGCAGCGATCTTGGCATGAAGCCCCTCCAACTGTTCCTGTGCTGCGCGAAGTTCCGCAGCACACTATTCTGCCGTCTGTTGGATCTACTCTACTCTTTCCGCTAAATGCTCGCTGTCAAGGGTGGATCCCTATCTTAAGCCATGCATCACCTTCATTTGTACAAGATTTCCTTCAATATCGGTAGTGATTTGAAAGGCCTCATTAATCCAAGGCTAGATGCGTGCTTTAAGTACTGCCTATTTGTGTCACGTAGCATCCACCTGTTCCTTCAATGCCTTCTCTTATTGTAGCTTCGCCAACCGCTGGGTCAGAATAATTGTCTGCTCCATTTCATACACTATCATACTGTACTTGAAGCTCTCTTGCTTCTGTTTCTAGGCACTGTATGGTGGGGTCCTCGTGTAAGGAAGTGAGGACCGCGAGGGATTCTTCCAACATCATAGTATAGTTCTGCACTGCTTGTCCTGTTTCCTCCAACCCCGTTTGGATAGCGCTAATGCGCTATTCCGTAAAGTTCAGGGGCATGGATGACTGCACTTTAATCATAGTTCAGTAATCTAAAGGTTGAGGTCCAGCTATATCCTCATTGCTTCCTCTTTTGCCTTGTGGAATCCACTGGCCAATTTGTGAATCCACACTCCTACTGGTAGGTCTATCGCAATTTCTAGCTCCAGAGTGCGGTGACATGCTTCCTCTACTATTGGCTCCAGTTTCTGATTCCGTTCCAGTGCTTCATCGCGTTATAGACTAAGCTACTCAATGTTTATTCGTTGTTCGCTGAGTATTTGTACAGCGTGTCCTTCCCTAGCGTGGAGTTCTGTTGTCGCTCCATCCTATAGCTGGTATAGTATATCCCGCGGGAGGGCAGCAAAGTTTAGGCCAAGTCCCTTGATCTGGCCCACCGCGACTCTATTCTCTGTGTTGTCTGCTATTAATTCTCCTTCTGGCACTACAACGGTGTTAGCCATCTTGGCCCGTAGCAACTGATCCATTGCCGATGTACCTATGGCACCATAAGCGGCTACCATTCCCTCCTATGGGGGCAGCACCTAAAGTTGTTGCAGTTGCACCCTGAGGGTCCCCAACACATTCTGCTACTCTGTCATCACTTCCTGGAGCGTTTCCCTAGTGACCTCGTGAATGCTGTCTGTGAGTTCCCAATATTCAAATTTCATCGTGGGCACGTGGTCCGAAACCAAACCTTCAAACAAAATTCCATCTGGAAGAAGCGAGGATTGGAGTGCGCTCTTAACGAGATCCAAATCCTTGGGTACTTTTGCTTTCCATTTCTGTGGAGGGACATACTTGGGTAGTTTTGCTGCATCGCACACCAGATGAATGTCCACCCCCATTTATTCATCCACCTCGATCTCTTCTATGAAAGCTTGGAAGTCCTCCTCCTCATCATCTGTCCCAAGATTAATAGTCTTGCCCTTGTCTTCCATAGAAAGTTTACCAAACCACGGATTTTGCAGAGACATGTGGACTAGTCCTGCTACCTGTGGATCTGTTTTAGGCCTTGGCTTTTGGGGAAATTTTGGAATTTTCGGTGCATCCCCCACCTGCAGCGTAGGGCTCTACGTGACTTCCTTAGTTGGCGACATCATTCCATTCAGGAAGTCCTGCATCTCCTTCGGCAATGTCTCAAACACTGAAATTGCTCTCAAAGCCTCCAAATTAGTAAGGTCCATACCCACTTGATAGCGCAACAACTGAATTCTCAAAAATGCAGAGGGTTGTTCGCTAGATAGCCACCTGTGATTTATAGGGATTTTTGAATTCAAATTCGACCGTTCCCCCCATATTCGGCCCTTTAATGCTAGATTGGCGGTAGATCATCCCAAATCTAGTTCCGACTTTGTGTCTTAATTTCCCACCACCTGCCCCTTTTTGCCTTAAATTAGACATCTTGTCATGAACAGTGACACTGACGGTCACCTCCCAGCCTACCCGCATGGCAGCGCAGCCACCTTTGTGCGGGCACAACCCTTGTGACATACTAATCTTGTGCACAACCTCCTTATTGTGCATCTCCCACACAGACTCTTTTATAGTCCCACGCTCTCTTTCAACTGCTTGGAGCACTGAGACTATGCTTCAGATGGCTAGTCAGGTGGTCGCACCACCTGTGAAAGACTTCAACTCACCTTCTAGACTAGTCCTCAGGCACTCCTCAATTATCCTTCTTACTGTTAGCACCACGCGTTCTTCCTTACACAATGCGCTCCCTGGTTACTTCGTCTGGTAAGGTGCGGTTGGAGCTATGATAGCAGGGTCCCAAATTCTTGGTGACGCTCTTCTAGTGCAATAGTATGGTGATGAGCCCTAGAAATGGGTAATTATATGTGCTCATTTTGCCTCTAATTTCAACTTAATCCACCATTCTCATTATTTAATGCATGTTTTTGAATATATTTATGCTAATAGAGTGAATCGGGTTAGTCACTTTACCATGTAGTCTAATGTGTGCTGTATGCAGAGTTTTTGGCCAATTTTGGACAAAGTCAAGGGATTTATGAGAAAATGGCAACAAAAAATTGAGTAAAACAGGGAAGAGGATTTGTAGGGGGACTTCTCCTTCATTTATGATCCCTTTCCTCAAGTCCTCCATCAGCAACGCGAAGCACAAAGGTCCACATGGATGATTCCAAGGTGTAGCCGAGCAAGTAAAGAAGGACTACTATTATTCTCTAGTTATGGGAAGCCAAGTTCCTTGATTTTAGGAGGAATATTGGAGGAATCCATTTGTATAAATAAGGAGGCTTAGAGCCTTAGTAGGTTAGCTAGTTATTAGTTTATTTTCGCACTTTTGTGAAGCATTGTGTTCAACTCATTTTCGAGTTCCTTTTGAGAATAGTTTATGTAATGTAACTGTTATTTTTGATAATGAAGATGAAACAGTTTTTGAGCCAGCACTGATCTCTTTCAAAGGCCTGAAGCTCTTCGGTTAGGGCCCAACCCAAGCTTCCTAGAACCTCCTACTGTGTACTTATATTGTTTTTCTTCAGTTCATAAGTTAATTTTTGTTGCATAGATTCATGTTCTTCTGTTAGATTAGGTTGTTTTTCATGGTTAGCATAGTTGTTTTTGTTTCAGTTACTCCAATAGGTTACTGATGTGACAAGATAAGATTCAAAAAGGCTAAAAGTAGGCCCTGATCTCCTTTCTCCCTTCTTGGGACTATGATTTGAGGTCAAGGCACTTCTACTGCCACCAAAAACACAATTTTTTCTCTTCCATGCAAATGCTAGTGTGATAAATTGATTTGGGAAGATTGATATATTGGTTCAGATTCAGTTGCTTAGATCATTTTTTGTTCTTTTACCATATTTCTCTCCACATGATTTTCTATTCACAGGTTACTGTTCAACATTTTCCTTTTGTAGGTCAGAAATTAGGTCAAGCTAGAAAAATTTTTGTTTTCATGATATAGTTAGTTCTTTCTTTGATCAATTTTGTTAAGTAAATGTGTAGATCTCTTATAGGAAATCTCAGCTCACCATCCATCCATGAAATAGCTAGCACCAACTCACTTCTCATAGATTTCCCAAGTCATTTGCAACATTTCTCCAAGATGCCCTAATTTCTATGTTTTTCTCCATAAGCTTTTTTCTTGCCATTTGAACAAATCCAACCATCACATTCATTCTTCATCTTCCTTAGCAAGTTCTAGGCACCTCAACACCTTCATCTAGCCTTCAGTTCCCCTTTCCCATCATTTTCCCACCTTTAAAACTCCAAATTTAGCTCCTGTAGATCCCCTGCAGCCTTCTATAGAATTTCCTGTGAGTGATTTTTCGAAGTCTGATCACTATGGAAGTCTTTAGAAGGGTACTAGGGGCTTCTTAGGACCTCTCCACACCTTCGTCCACCTCTGCAACAACCAAATCCATCTTCCTTCACCACCAAACCTCTATACAATCACAAGCATAATAATTTCACATAAAAACACTCAAAAGCACAAAAGGATGTTTCCTTCTCATTTCTTTTCAGAAGTAGCTTGAATAAATGAAATTTAAATTTTTAGTAGTTAATGGCACTCATTTCATTAGTTTTGATCTCTTTTCCTACAACAGTAGGGTTAGTGGGTAAATTAGGGTTTGCTAGGGTTTACTAGGGTTTGCATCACTTTTCAGTTTTCCTTCTCTTTCTGCAAGTAGAGTAGCCTCTTTAGAGTTAGCTATCTTTCATCAAAGTTAAAAGATTCTTTTGACAATTCATAGAAATTGGTTTAATCTCCTAGCGAAATTGCGCCAACTGACCAAGTGACAGCTTGCCGTAAGAGCTAATACTTGTGCATACAACACTGTCGCTTCCAAGTTTGTTATGAACTATCAAGTTGATGAAAGTAAAGTAGGGAAGCCCGGGAATTGCAACATTATTGTTGCAATAATGGTGCTCACCATATCGCTGCCCAAATCTTGTCCTATCATTCTTAGTTTATCGACGAGACATGCTTGTGTGATTTTGTTTTCTAGTTTTCTTATCTCTACATCCATTAACATGCTTTTCTTCCTCAGTCGTACCTGATATTTTCCGAGTTTTTGATGCTTACGGTTCCCTCGCTGAATTTCTTCCTGTAACTACATAATTCTTCTGTCCGGGTCTCGTGTACTATCCCAACTGTGAAATCTATTGTGTGAGAATTCCTTTCCTCCAAAATTATGGTCTCAACCATGCTCCTTAGCTTCAGAATCATCTCCGTGCTCAGGTTTTTGCACATGGCCTTATAGGCCCATCGAACCACTGGTACATGCAGGTCCCAATCAGTTCATCTAGCCTGGTGAACCCTGTTGAGGACTGCACATACCTTCTTGAATGCTTCTACGTGGAATATTTGTGATGCGCATTGCCTCTCTTACTGCTGTGTCATGTTCCGATTTTCGATACTGAATTTGGGGTGTGCTTGTGTGGGTTGCACAACACATTTCTGTACCCATCAAGAAAGGTGGGTGCACAAGTTGTTTCATCCTTGCTGACCAACTTTTTTTCAAAGTTGGGGGCTTCCAAATCATAGGCACACCATCCTTCTACATCTGTGGCAGTCCTCAAAATTTCCTTAATGTGTACCCAACCATTGTGCGGGTGTTGTGCACAGTGCCCACTTCAACACATCGAACCGATGTTGTTCTGGTACTACACTTTGAAATTTTCTCAAGAATTCGTCCGTCGTTGTTAATCCATCATATGACAGCAACTCTCTTGCCTCTATTTTTAAGCAAACGCAATGATCTAATCATCATGTTGCAATTCAGTGTTGTCACTTTATACAACCGATTCTGCCAACACTATACTTCTTCATTTGAATTTGAACTGTAGGAGCCTTCACGCTCCCACGAGATCCTCGAATCTGCAGTTGGATTCACCCAATCTTGGTCTCATGTAGTTATCTTGTAAATACAATCAAGATCATCATCACGCACTAGTTCAGTGTAGAACACTCCTTCGGTTGGGTCCAGTGGGACTACTATGCGTAGTGACTTTTTCTCGAAGATCATTTTGCGCTTCTTTAGGTTGATAACTCAATTCATATTGGTGGCCCAGTCTATTCCTAACAACACAGGATAGGGATTGTTGTCATCGAAAATTTTTATTACTTCAAAATCTGCTTGTGTGCTCATGCCTTCAATATCAACTGTTACCCCTTGAAACCTCCCCATGGGAAAAATATTTTGTTGGTTCGCCATTCGTAAATGAATAGGGGACCATTGTAATGTGGCCCTGCCCATGTGTTCCCATGTTTGGTTCGGTAATACATTCACATCTGAACCCAGATCTAGGATTACTTGATCCATTTCATATTCACCAATCTGTGTAGTCAACCTCATTTCCCTTCCAGTGCGTTGTGCATGCTTCCCTAATTTTCGAACTACACTTGGTTCTCCTGACCCCGCACACATAGTGATCAGCTCCTGTAGTCCCTTAACTGCCTTTGTTGTCGCGTAGCAATTTCATGCATGTCTCAAGGAAGGTAGTGAGCATTGGATCCATTCATGGCTCTGGTTGATCCTTACTACCTAAAGTGGAGGCCTCCATGAAGCTCTTCTTAGCTTCCATGAATGTCTCCTTTGCGCGTTGTTGAGATTTTTTGTTTCATAAATTAGGCAAAAATCTCTAATGTGTGACAACAATAGGAATTGGTTGCTAGATTAGCTCCAGGTTGTTGGGAGGGAGTTAATGCATCCTAAATTTGATGTGAGAGGATTTATGAGGCAGTTAGATTCTCCTTGCTATAAAACAGGTATCCATATGGATTGTTTTTGTAGTGTGAGAGTTTGTGAGGATTTGATTTATGTAATCTCCTGTTTGATTAATAAAGAATTGTCGATGCCTATGTTTGGTGGACATAGCCCAGATTGGTTGGGTGAACCACGTTAATTGCTGTGTCTTTATGTGCATGAGTTATTTGCTGAGTATATTTTAAATTAGTTGCTGTGCATCTAATCTCCAACAAGTGGTATCAGAGCAATGTTGGAGTGCTGGTGCTGCTAATTGCTGTGCGTGGTGTCCTGGAGTCTGCGTGCTGAAGGAGCTGCTGAGTAAAGGCTGCATGTGGTAGATGAGGTGAATCGCCAGTGCGCGTGAAGGTTGCTGGTGCGTATGACCAGTGTTGAAGATTACAGCGTGTGTTGAGGTGAAACGCCAGCGCGCGTGGAGGTTGCAGGTGCGTCGAATGGTACACACTGCTGTTCAAACTACGTGGAGGTGCGGGGTTTGGTTATTGGCGCTGTGCCTAGTGCGTTGAACGCAATAAAGAGTTCAGGTATACATTTATTTCAATAAGAAATTCATCGAAGGTAATATTAATCAAACCATTAGAGCCACCATTTTGAAAGTGAACGCAATAAAAAGTTGAAGTATCCATTTATTTCAATAAGAAATGCATTGCAGTGCAAATCAATCAAGAGAAACGTTTCTAATGAGAAGCTTTGAGTGAGAGAATTTCTATTCAAGGAGTGTAGAGGTATCATCTTAGAGAGTACATGTAGAATATGTTTGTGATGTAACGCATACAATTCAAATTATGTGCTGCTTAGGGAGGCTCCTATAAAGCATCCGATTAATAGTGTAAGTTCTGTAAAAATGTTTGGGATGCCATTAATAAAGCAAGCAAAGTCCGATTAATAGTGAAAAGCATAGGGAGGATCCAAACAGTTTCATTTGTTTAGTGCAAACCACATTCGGTGTTTTTTGTTTGAAAATTGGTCTTTTAAAAAGGAGCAAAATCATTTAAAAATGGGTCGCCGTGGAGCAGTCGATTTGAAAGTTTTTTTTTTAAATAGCAGAGGCATATAAGGCATAGGTAGTTTTTTAATTGCTGGTATTTAAAGTTGATTTTGGAGATTATTGTGTTTTTTGCTAATACAAAATGGTGAAAACTCAAAGTGCCCGGTTTGAGATTGAGAAGTTTAATGGCAAAAATAATTTCGAGATCTGGAAGGTGAAAATGTACGATTTGCTTGTCCAACATGGTGTGGCAAAGGCGTTGTTGGGAAAATCCAAACAGCCTTACAACATAACAGATAATGAGTGGGACGATATGGATGAAAGAGCGATAAGTACTATTCGACTGTGTCTAGCTAATGATGTCCTGTTTAATATCGTGTCGGAGACAACAGCTGCTGGTTTGTGGACGAAACTGGAGAAACTGTACATGACAAATCCTTAACCAATAGGATTCTCCTAAAGTGACAGTTGTACAGTTTGAAAATGAAGGAAGGTACATCGATTACTGATCATTTAAATGCTTTTAATACTCTTCTTGTGCAATTACAAAGTATAGAAGTAAATATTCAATACGAGGATAAAGCTATTACTTTATTGTGCTCGTTGCCCGAATCATGGGATCATTTTGTTACTTCTATAAGTCTTAGTTCATCAGAAACTATTGAGTTTGATGATGTAGTTGCATCCTTATTATTGGAAGAAACAAGGAGAAGGTCGCATTCTGAAACCTCTACATCAGAAGCTATGATGGTTAGAGGTCATTCGAAAGAAAGACACTCCAGGAGGCCAAGCGACTCACGTTCAAAGTTGAAAGGGAGGAAGAGTAAGCTAAAGTGTTGGTTTTGTGGAAAATCAGGGCATTTAAAGAAGGACTATTGGAAGCGACAACAACAAACTTCTAAAGAAGATTCTTCGACAGAAAAGAAGGAGGCAAATACGACAGATACAGGTTAGACATCTCGTTCAGGTATGAGTGATGAAGTATTATCAGTTAATGTGTCAAATCATGGTCAACATTGGTTTTTATATGCCGGTGCATCAAACCACATGTGTATCCATAAAGAATGGTTTAAGACATATAAATCAATTGATGATGGTGTTGTGTACATGGGTAATGATGTAACATGTAATGTTGTGGGAATTGGGAGTATACAACTGCAAATGTTTGATGGGACAACAAAAATATTAACTGATGTGAGGCATGTACCATATTTAAGAAAAAAATTGATTTCATTAGGAGCACTTGATTCAAATGGATATAAAACTGTAATTCAAGGTGGAGTAATGAAAATTTACAAAGGTATTTTACTAGTTATGAAAGCTAAGAAGGTAGGAAATCTATTTCAGTTAGAAGGAAGTACAGGGTCAGATTATGTGTCTACGGTGTCTGAACATGACAGTAGTTCCATTCACTTATGGCATCAAAGATTGGGGCATATGAGTGAAAGAGGGTTAAAATTTTTGGCTGATCGCAAGTTACTTCCAAATCTAAAGTCTAGAAAGTTAGATTTCTGTAAGCATTGCCTGTTTGGAAAACAAAGTAAACAAAAGTTTAAAATAGGCAAACATACAAGTAAATGCATACTTGATTATATCCATTCAGATGTTTGGGGTCCAGCTCCTACAACTTCATATGGTGGTTCGTCTTATTTTGTATCATCCATTGATGACTTTTCTAGGAAAGTGTGGGTCTACATGTTGAAAAGGAAGTCTGATGTTTTTTCAGTTTTCAAGAAGTTTAGAGCATTGGTAGAAAACAGCACTGGTAGAACAATAAAATGTTTAAGAACTGACAATGGTGGTGAGTTTACTTCCAAGGAGTTTGACAGCTATTGCAAGGATGCAGGGATCGAGAGACATAAGACCACGGTTTATACTCCTCAGCAGAATGGAGTTGCTGAACGCATGAACAAGACTCTTCTAGAGAGAGCAAGGAGTATGCTGAGTAATTCCGGGTTGCAAAAGGAGTTGTGGATGGAAGCAGTGGCAACAGCTTGTTATGTGATAAACCGATCTCCATCAACGGCGATAGGCTGCAAGATTCCGCAAGAGGTATGGAAAGGACACCCTTGTGACTATTCTAAACTCGGAGTGTTTGGTTGTGATGCATATGCTCTAGTGCCTAAACATCAGCGAACTAAACTAGATCCAAAGTCGAAAAGGTATATCTTTGTTGGGTATGGTGTTGGAACAAAGGGATATAGATTGTGGGATCCTACTACCTCCAAAATCATCATCAACAGAGATGTAAAGTTTAATGAATCCTCTCTTGTACAGTTAGATGTAGATAGTAGATTGAAACAGGATGATGTATCTGATTTTCAGCACATTCAGTTTGATAGCATTTCTAATGATAGTCATGATGACCATAGTTCAGATACTAGTCATGAATAAGTTTCAGAATCAGAACATGAACAGGGTTCAGGTATAGATCATGAACAGGTTTCAGATACTGGTCATCAAGAAGTTCCTATAGATGGTAGTCAGCCAATCGAGGAAGCGCCAGAAACATCATTAAGGAGGTCGACAAGAATCAAATGGCCACGGAGAAGGTATGATGATTATGTCACTTATGTTGCATTTACTGCTAATGACGATGAACCTCTGTGCTATCAGGAAGCAATAGAAGGTTCGAAAAGTGATAAGTGGAAAGCAGCCATGAAGGACGAAATGATGGCCTTGGATAAGAACGACACATGGGATCTGGTTGAGCTTCCGAAAGACAAGAAAATTGTGGGGTGTAAATGGGTTTTCAAGTTGAAAAGGGGTGTGAATGATACGGAAGACAGGTACAAGGCGCGGTTGGTTGCAAAAGGGTTTTCTCAGAAAGCCGGTATTGACTTTCATGAGATTTTTTCACCAGTGGTTAAAATTGTTTCAATTAGAATTGTGTTAGCATTAGTGGCTTTGCTTGATTTAGAGTTGCAGCAATTAGATGTTAAGACTGCATTTCTACATGGAGACTTAGATGAGTAAATATATATGGAACAACCGGAAGGGTTTGTTCAGCATCACAATGAGAAATTTGTTTGCAAGATCAAGAAGTCATTATATGGCCTGAAGCAGTCGCCTCGGCAGTGGTATAAGAGGTTTTATTCTTTCATGTTGAGTCAGAAATATGTTAGAAGTGAATATGATCATTGTGTTTATTTTAAACAGTTAAATAATGGCATATTCATTATCTTGGTATTGTATGTTGACGATATGCTTTTATCAAGCAAAAGCATAGAAGAAATCAATAGGTTGAAGGCTCAGATGGCAAGGACGTTTGATATGAAAGATCTAGGAGCAGCAAGACAGATTTTGGGCATGGAGATTTTCAGAGATAGGAGCAATGGTAAGCTATGGCTATCACAACAAAAGTATATTGAGAAAATACTTTTGAGGTTTGGTATGAATAACGTGAAGCCTGTGTCAGTCCCTCTCGCTTCCCATTTCAAGCTTTCTTCGAGTTTATGTCCTAATTCAGATGAAGAAAAGGATTATATGTCTCAAATTCCATATGCTAATGTAGTAGGATGTTTAATGTATGCGATGGTGTGTACGCGACCAGATATTTCACATGCAGTTGGGGTTGTCAGCAGGTATATGGCAAATCCGGGTAAAGAGAACTAGTCAGCAGTGAAATGGGTGCTTCGGTATTTGAGAGGCACAAGTAGTTATTGTATCACTTACAATAAGAGTAGTGAATTTGTTTGCGGATATGTTGATTCCGATTTTGCAGGTGATTTAGATAAGAGAAGGTCAACTTTACGGTACGTCTTTACTCTTGCAGGTGGAGCTATTAGCTGGATGTCAAAGCTACAGAATATTGTCGCTTTATCTACTACTGAAGTAGAATCCATTGCTGCTTCGCATGCTTGCAAAGAGGCGGTTTGGTTGAAAGGTTTGCTTGGTGAGTTTGGTAGGTTATAGGACAACATCAAGTTACTTTGTGATAGTCAAAGTGCAGTACATTTGGCTAAGAATCTGACCTATCATAGTAAATCAAAGCATATTCCAATTAAGTACCATTTCGTAAGACACATTATCACTAAAAGGGGAGTCTCTCTTGAAAAGGTGCATACAAAGGAGAATTGTGCAGACATGTTCACGAAACTAGTTTTGTTAGAGAAGCTACGCTGGTGTTTGGCTTCTCTTGGCTTGCAGAAAAGATAAAATAATAAACAAACAGGTCATCAGGCTAATTGTTTTCAAGGTGGAGATTGTTGAGATTTTCTGTTTCATAAATTAGGCAAAAATCTCTAATGTGTGACAACAATAGGAATTGGTTGCTAGATTAGCTCCAGGTTGTTGGGAGGGAGTTAATGCATCCTAAATTTGATGTGAGAGGATTTATGGGGCAGTTAGATTCTCCTTATTATAAAACAGGTATCCATACAGATTGTTTTTGTAGTGTGAGAGTTTGTGAGGATTTGATTTATGTAATCTCTTGTTTGATTAATAAAGAATTGTCGATGCCTATGTTTGGTGGACGTAGCCCAGATTGGTTGGGTGAACCACGTTAATTGCTGTGTCTTTATGTGCATGATTTATTTGCTGAGTATATGTTAAATTAGTTGTTGTGCATCTGATCTCCAACACGCGTTTTAAGTCAAACTCGGGTTCCTTTGCAGGAGCCTTGCGAACCAATGCACTTTCCTCTAGATGTTTCCCCATATCTTCTCCCATGGCCGGACCGCTTCTAAGCACCATGTTTACATTTGGGTCTTCTTCGCGCACCTCAGACCTCATCATTTGTATATTTTGAGTCAGGGGAGGCTAGAATACCCATTTTTCATTCATCTTTGTGATCAACGTAGGATAGTGTAGTGTTTCATGATCAAATTGAGCACAATACAAACAAGATATCCTCGTCAGGTTGGTACAATCGCAGGCATAGTGCCTTAGTCCTCCGCAATTGTAACAGATTAACTGTCTGTGGCCATTGGTAGTCAACGATGGATAATGAAGGGCGAGGGCACATTGGTCCTAAAAATTACTGAAATAAAGTACTTTTATGCAGAAACTGAAGGCTTAGAAAGTGTCATGCTTAGGGATTTTTGTAGGTAGGATGAGAAAGTGTTGAAAGGATGTGAATGATCCTTTTTGAAGGCTTATTTACTGTATATGACAAAACAACCTATAATAGATTCCCCCTAAAGTGAAAAGTGGGAAATGGTAATTGATTACTGAAATGATTTACCTTGTGACAAGTTTGGATGAAGAAAAATTGACGAGATCATCATGTATTACAATAGATTTACATCATGACATATTTTCTGAGGGAGGCATACCCATACTCAGCACATAAGCTAACATTACTTGTAAAATGATCAGGAGAAATGTCCATAGATGACTGATGGTGGACTCATGAATGGATAAATTCCTCTATGATCATAGCCATCATATATTTTGATGTTGTATTACTCCTAAAATCTCAACTTGAATAGATGAAACTAGATTCAGGGTCTTCTATATCATTCACACAACCAACCAATGTACAAGTCTAACCATGTGAATCAATGTGTTGAGGTCAAACATTGTAGGAAAAATTTAATTACCGACCAATGATGTAAGTCGTTAACGGACATGAAATAAAACACTAATGATGTTAATGGCTCTCAAGGTACTCCAGTACAATCCATACGGTGCAAATAAATGTGTTGATGTGGAACACCACACAAAATATTTCGGTCTAAGGATAACGATGTAAACAAGTCACCGAGAGAGAGGAAAGTTTTCATTGATGTATACAAGAACCAAGGTACCAAGGAGTGTTTCTAAGTCAACTTAATTGACATGAGTTGATATTGATAGGAAGTGACTCATCATAGGAGGGCCTTGATGTATCCCTCATCAACAACGCGGAATGAGTATGATGATTTGAGATAGAATGATTAGAATGATGCTGATACGAAACTGGATCAAGAAAGGGAGACATGGAATGAAGGCTTAAGAGTATTGTAGGAGATATTGAATGAATGAATTCTCTTGAACACAACAATGACACTGAATGGAGTTCGCAACATTGAACCAAGACAAAAAAAAATGGAGTCTTTGAAAAGATATGAAAAACCAAAAGACAAGAATATTTCCTAATCTAACAACCACGAAGATGAAGTTGAAGAGTGTCATGTTCAAGAGTGAATTGTTTCCATTAACAAATGGAGTACCCAACTTTCCCAATTTTCCCAAACATTCTGGTTTATACCTCTTTATTTTTTAACAATCCTTACGAGCATAACATATTCTTGATCTATAATTTCATCCCTTAGATGATTCCTTTGGACAATATTTAAATAACCCAAAGGATTGGTTTGGTCCTGTCATGAATGGTGAGTACATTGCTCTTTGATGATTTAACGAGTCCAGTGAAGGGATAAGAAAAATCTAGATGTTACTTTCCGTAGATAGTCCCTTAGGTCTGAAAAGGAATAAAATAATACCCAGTATAACCTTTTAGCCATCCTCGACTAAGCTATTCTTTTTCTTATGTGGTCTATCTCAGTGTTGTGGGGAAAAGTATCCGACTCGGAATGACCCTATCCCTACTCTAAGGGTGATAGTTCCTTAGCAACAACTGAAAGTAAAGCTTTGATATTTTTCCTTTATGAAAGTACAGAGAAGGAAGAAAAGATTGACCAACCGATATCCTTCGCTTTTGTCGATCTTTTCTTCTCTCTTCGTCCCTTGCTCCCAGCTCCTTGTTCTCTTGCCGGCCCAGCTACACAAAGATCCTGCATAAACAAGAGAGGGAAACTACAAGAAACATGTACTCATAACTGATGCATGGATTAGAGTGAATCAGATATACAAGTAAATACAATACATCAATGCAATACAAGTATATAGGAGAACATTCAAAGCTTTATTGATAGAAGTAAAAGGTTTTGAGAAGGTTACAACCATTAATGGCTCCAATCCAGCAGCACCTCCCCAGCAGCAAGAAATCTCCTCTTCCCCCCTATAAAAGCAATCACCCAATAGCTCTAACTGTAAACCAACAACACTTCCTTGCTTTGCACAAAATTCCAGCCTCCTTAGACCTCATAGAAGAGCTCTATATATAGGAGATTTGGAGAAAGGATGAGTCAGCTTGAGGCTGGCATAAAGCTAAGTAGTGTCCTCTCCCACTTTAGTTAAACTTCAGTTCTTGAGTCCACTTGGAGATCCTTGCTTACACATGGAGATCAAGTACCTCTTACTCATCACAGGGCGAATCCCTTGAACCAAGTGTCAGTTTGGAAGCTTCCTGGGCAATTGACACCTTGCAGAATGATTGTGCCACTTGGCCAATGTCGCCCAGCGCAGGTAGCCTTCATTGGAGTTGACTTTCAGCGCAGGTACAAGGAGGAGCAGTTGACATTCAGCGCAGTTGCTCAGTGGAGCAGCTGACATGATCCAAAAATAGCCTGTTTTGAGTGTTTTCAGGTGGAGAACTGATGGGAAGTGCTGTGGTTTGCTGACCTTGTTCTTCTAGGGGTAAGAACAACATGTTTAGGGATTGAGGATCCCTGTAATTATTGACATTTCATGCTCCATGCTGCGAGGCACAAAAATGTCTATAACAGTTGCCCCCTAAAGTATGAGGCCGTTTATCGGGTGAAATGCTTTATCTAGAGGGTCCGAAGTTCATTCAAGTGCTGAGAGGTGCCCTGTAATACAATACAATACAATACATTATTTTTCATTTTGTTTTCATGATCTAGCTGAGGCGGGCATTCCCATGCTCAGCTTTATAAATACATTTTGGTACATATAACAGACGATCGTCTGATGGTAGACTGATAATTCTCTGCTGAAATTATCATCCTTTGAGTAGGATGATCATCTGCTGCAATGATGTACATGACAAATGCTTTTATATTTCCTGAATATGTGTCATAGCCCGGATGGATGAAACTAGATCCGGGGTCTTCAAACTCGTTCGATCTTCACTCTAAGTACAAGTCGATCCATGTGAGAATTTCGCTGAAGTCGAACATGGAAAGACATCGCTTGATTACCGGTCAATGATGAAAACCGTTAACAAGCGCGAGAGGAATCACCGATAATGATAATGACCCTCAAGGTACTGCAGTACAATTCACGTGGCGTGAATAAAGGACTTGGCGTCGAACGCCACGCAAAATCTTCTGGTCGAAGGTCATTGATGTATACCTGTCGCCGGAAGTGAGAAACTTGCCATTGAGGCATGCAAGCTTCAAAGTACTGATGGGGTTGTTCCTAGATCAACTTCTTGGATAATGAGCTGAAGTCGACAAGAAGCGATCCGTCAAAGGAGGGCCTTAATGAATCCCACATCAATGACACGGAACGGAGATAATGATTTTAGTGGAGATGAAAACAAACTGTGACATATGATTCAGGGTGGCGATCATGAATGGATGAAGGATAATGTATGGCAGTGGATGGGACACGGTTGACACTTTCAGAATGACCTCTCTTGAACATATAACGACACTGATGCGATGGATCGGTAGTATTACCCCAAAATGTGGATGGTTTGGCGAAGACCATGGTGATGAGACCGGTGAATGAAACAACCCAACCCGATGTGGTACGGAAGAAAAGTGTCATGTTCAAGAGCGACTTGCTACCATTAAGCTTTGATGTTCTCCCAATTTTTCCCCAGTCATTTCTGACCAGTACCTCTTTATTTTTGTCAAGCTTGAGGAGGATAACATATGCTTGTTCTATAACCTGCCCTTCGGGCAAGCCCATCGCTATGATTTAACGAGCTTAGCGATAGGGAAACTCGTTCTCGTCTATAGACAAGTTTGTTGCTATTTAATCATTTTAACGAGTCTAACGACAAAGAAAACTCGGTCCTTTTCATTTTTAGAGAGTCCGAAAAGGTACATAAAGTCAACTCCAGAATTCCTTTTTCATCATCTAATCCCTTAAGTCCGAAAAAGTATAAAACAATACAGAAGGGATGAGTTTTCGATTGCTTTAACGAGCCGAACAAAACAAGCGCTCGATCTTTTTGTGCAATAATCCCTCAGGTCCAAAAAGATTAAAATCTAGAGGAGGGATAGCATTCCGATCGCTTTAACGAGCTGGAAGGCCAAAACTCGGCAAACTTTTCATATTTTAAGAGTCAGTGAAAAGAGTTTAAAGAAGACTCGTCTTTTGAGGAACGAGTGATGAACAGGGATAGCAGCAGATTCCAGGTACAGGTTGGAATTCTCCAATCACGGCAGTGTCACAAGGATGGCTAAGTGAAATCACTCTTCGCAGCTGTTCCTCAAAATGGGTAAACAAACATATGGAGGTGAACGATTGGCCAAATGAATAGATGGAGGTGATGGCATATAAACACGACCAAGGGCTTTTAATATGGCTTTCAAAGGTTACATTTCTCGAGGTTGTTTACTGGTTCATTTTTCTGGATGAGCTTGAACTGCTAGGGAAAGATTGCTCACAATTTACGTTTATTTTTTAACGAGCATGAACTTCTGCACAAAAACTGCTCGATTCTTTTGCATGCCCCCAGCATCATAATGACGCATGTCAAAGGAGGGTGCCCCCCAAGCTTCATTGCATTCATCTTGGTGTTTGGAATGAAGGTTTACCTCGGGGATTTGTTTCATTTTTTAATGAGGTTGACACAAGATTAGAACCGTCCTCAGGACTCCTTATTTCATTTTTTAACGAGGTTGACATGAGTTAGGAACTATCCTCGAAGCCGACAAAATATTTAGGAATCTTCCGAATCCAACCAGAAGATTGGATTAGATTTCATTTTGTAGGTTTCCACTGTGGCCACTCCCGCCAGATTACTTGGATGCGGTAGGGCGAAAGTACCCATTAAGGCAGGGTCTTTTAGGAGACCTATTCCGATATTTTGAAGCAAATGATTCCTTCCATGGATCATTGGAATGCTTCCTGTAACTTGTGAACTGTTGGGGAGAAAAGTTTGTTGGTCAACGATTGTAATTCTTTCTTGGAAGGGAAATGCAATCTTCCTGAAGCAGGTCGACACAACCGCGGCCATGGCATAGATCCAGGGCCTTCCTAGTAGGATGTTGTAATCGAGGTTTCCATCAATTACTTCAACATCAATTCCTACTGTTTTGCCCCCAGTTCAACTTGCAAGTTACTTAAAATCCCGTATGGAGTGTATGATCGTCCATCAAATGCTTTTAACGTCGTTGACGATTTCGACAAGGGTGGTGAGCCTAAATCTTTCCAGCAACTCATCGACATAAGACATGTAGATGCCCCCTCATCAATAATTGTTCGATGAACAGTTTTGTTGAGGGCTTTCACTTGAATAAGGAAAGCTAGTTGAGCTGGTAACTGAGGGTCATATCCTTTATGATCAAAGGTCACAAGATTGGAATCCATTGGGCCAATCCCACCTATTGCTGATAATAAAGCTTGCTCTTGGGAGGGGCAATTTTGTGGTACTTCAAATGTCGACATAGTGGACGGCGATTGGGCCAGATCCTTTACTATATTATAATTCTGTGCTCCTTTGGCACGAGGATTAAATGTCGATTTGTGTACTACTCCCTTTGGCGACTTTATCATTGGCTCAGGAACGATGGGTGGCACAACTTCGGTCAAAGTTGTTGTTGAACTACTAGGTCGTTCATTAACCTTGTTGTTCGATAGCTTTGGATTCCCGTAATCTTTACTCCTTGTCAAAGCATTATTCTGTTGCTTCGAGGTAGACAACATAAGCACTTGGGATCCGGAAGCATTTTGATTAGCAACCAGATTTTGACTTGGATTAGGAAACGGATCAGTCAATACTGCTGGGGTTTTTGAACTCTTGAAGAGTTTCTTAACTTCAGCTATATGTGGACAATATTTCGTCCAATGATCCTCATCGCATATATGACACCCTGCCGGGGGTTTCCTTTTTCTTCCTGTCTTTTTCTTCTTGCCCCCTAGTTGCTTCAGTTTTTTGCCCTTGTCGGTCGACATGGCATTTACTTCTGAGGCAAGAAGTTTTTCATTTGCATTTTGACTGTAAATTTTGTGCTTGCCAATCACGTCATCGCCAACGTGAGAGTCATTGTTTGATTTAGGAGGAGGAGGAATTGAGAATTCTGGTCTAGGGGCGTCAGGTATTTTGTCGTAGAGCGTGCCAGACTGAGTATAAACCAAGTCTAGATATTGCGCACGAGCTATAACTTGCTCTTCTGTTACGACTCCCCCCTTGGCCACATCTTCCGTTATGGCCGGAAGTAATGACTTTATAAACCATTCAGCTAATAGCTGATCGGGAACATATGTTTTTACCATCCTACGACGACGTCGCCATTCATGTATATGATCAGATATATGAGTGGCCGTTGTCTGTTTGCAGTTGGTAAGGAGTTCTGTTCCCGTTTCATACCTTATCGGTAATTGAAAATGGGTTAAAAAGGTTGTAGCTAAGGTACTGAAGTTGTCGAACGAAGCTCTAGGCAATTCAATATACCATTTTGCCGCTGGACCCGTTAACGTCCTCTGAAAAAGGCGAAGTCTTATCGAATCATCATTCAGGGTGTTTGATGAACACCATAGATGGAATGTCATCACGTGATTCGACGGGTCTTCACCAGGATTTCCATTAAATTTAGGAATTTCTGATGGAAGTTTGTGTGGAATCGCTGGCCACCAAGGGGCATAAGCAATTGGATCATTCGTCAGCCGGTTTAGATCTGGTAATTCTAGAGTTGCTACAAAGGGCAACTGTTGATTCAGGTTAAGCGAAGCATATCCAGGATAAGATGGAATCGCCTGAGCAGTGGGTATTTGCATACCAACATAATGTTGGCAACTTTGACAAGGTTGATGGGTATAAGCATTATAGTATGGTTTCCCATTACTTACAAAGACTTGTTGCTCAGGTCCTTGATATGATTGCTGGAATTGCAGTTGTTGAGTTCTAACCAGCTCTGGTTGTTGGACCATTTGCCGATGCCCAATATTAGATGATTGACCAAGATGAGGAGTCACAGTACTTGTTTGATCCTGAGTCACTCCAGATAAGGAGGCACTGACCTGAGGTTGCGATTGAGATGTCGAGACAAGAGGCTGTTGTATGGCAACCTGAGAAACTTGGGGTTGACATACAGTAGGCAGCGCTTGTACTTGCGACGCAATCACCATACCAGGTATAGTGGCAACATTCGACACAGGGCGGACTGGTTGCATAAAATATACAACTCCTGGTTGTTGAGGCAGTATTGGTACCCAACCGCTGGATGTAATTCCAGTTTGACCTGAACTTTGTTGTGAACTCATGGATGGGCATCCTCCCGGAGGAGGTAATGAAAGGGCATACTGCCCCCCATATGGTATCAATCCGGAACTCAAGGGGATCGATTGCCCAGATTGACCTCCAAATGGATCAATTTGGCGAGTTTCAACATAAGAAATACCAGATGATAATCCGGATGAAGAAATAGGAACTAACCATGTCGTTGTCCCTGATTGGACTCCGGCTTGTTGTTGACAATTTGTCGGGACAGATGGTATACCAGCGAACATCGTTGGAGTAGCAGCAGGAGGCTTTGCTGCAGCTGTGTCGGACGACACAGTCCTAGATGTCGACGGTTGTTCAGACATATCTAGTCTATCCAAAAGATTTCTTAGCGATTCTACAGGAACTTCCACTTGTGGTGGACTAACTTCGAAGATCAACGAGGGAAGGGTGATGATTATTCCGCTTAAAATAAATTTTATAACGACGCTTTAGACACAACTTTGCTTTTTCATGTTTTAAGAGTCGAGAAAAAGCTAAAGATGACTCTAGTCACCTTCGATGTATTAACGAGCCCGAAGTGACAAATGCTCGGTTGGACTTTTTCAGTTATAGAGTTTGAAAAAGGCCAAAAGAAACTGCTCCGGAGATCTAGGCAGAGGGTGTGCCAAACCTTTCGCGAAACCACAGAATACATTTTACGGTACGGGTGGTCGATCTTCGTGAATGCTGTGTTCACTGCATCGCGATCAGTAGGGCGGCCGACACGGCTTCCTAAGGATAAAGGATAAATGCCTATAGGGGTCTCCCAATATACGCGACGGTACGCGGGAGCACAAGTCCGTATTAGTGTTATCGTCCCTCAGGAGGAATCACCCACCTTCGTAGAGATCGACAGTCACTACGTTTAACGACGTCGAAACACGTCTCTACCTAGACCTCTATTGTGAGTGTTATGTTACAAAGTGTTTTTAGATTCATTCAATATATTTACGCCATAAGGCGTTCCCCTCTGGGATCAATTCCCTCAAGTGCCTCTCTGTCATCATTTTACGACGTTAGATACTTTGTTAGACGATTAGATTATCCTCGGCCGTTGATTTGAATTGGTCGATGACCGGTTGGGACTCGCTGGGCCCGTTGATTTCCCTTCATGTAACTGCATCACAAAGAGACCTTTCCGGGCAAGAAGTCCGTCAAGCAGCTGTTCCGAGTGGCGTCCAAGTCGGGCAGTAGCATCCGCTCAGAAAAGGGCACTCTGGCTTCTCGTATGCAGACACTGAGGGACCTCATTCCAGGAAGCCGCCGGCTGAACACGCCCGTTTTCTTGGAAGAGGCCGCGGACTACATCGTGGCGCTCATGATGCAGGTGCAGGGCATGCAGGCGCTCACAGGCTGTTACACAAATTAGCTGGTCGAATGCGGGCCTGGACAAGAAAGGATGAAAAATAGTTTCCACGGAGAACCTGGTAGTATATGCTATAATGGGTATGTGTTGCAGAAACAACAGAAAATATCACTGTGTGGAGGGTGAGCTGTAATGGCTGTCGAGTTCTGCGAAAGGGTTGCAGCGATTCATGTGAGCTGCGGCCATGCCTTCAGTGGATAAAGACCTCTGAATCCCAGGCAAATGCAACAGTGTTTCTGGCCAAGTTCTATGGACGCTCAGGGCTCATGAATCTCGTAAACTCTGGCCCTGAGTTTTTAAGGCCGACTAAGTATCTGTTCGAAATTTTTTACTGAATGAATCAAGCATTGTATTATACTCAATGAGAAAAAAAGCCACTACGGTTTACTTATTTCAAGTTTGAATTAGCCCATTGACACTTCAATGGTGATAGTTTAGTTATGTAAATTGTGAAATTTGTTGATAACAAATTAAATTTAAATAAGATAGTTTTAAATTAGATATATAATTTAATTTAAAAAAATTAAAAATTACTCCAAATTAAGTGTATATATCAATTCAAATAAGTTGAAAATAAATATCAAAATAAATATCAGAACTTACTGATTGAAAATAAACATCAGAACTTATTGAGTTTACTCTTTAAACAAATAGATAATATTCAAATAAGCTTAGCACCTACAGGTATAAATTCTGACAGGTGCACCATCTCTAGCTGTTTGTTTCCCTGGAGAGATGGTGCCCAGAGAGATTTTATGCCTCAGCCTTACGCTGGCCATGAATTTTATATGTTGGTAATACACTTGCAGGCAAGGGGAAGAATGATTTTCTCAACAGAGGCAAGTGGTATTTGAGCTGAGATTTTGTTCTCATGTATAGTAATACTATTGATACATTAAATTATACCATTTGCAGGAAATTATTTTAATGTACCAACTGCAGGAAAAAAATCTGATCGGATTATTTCTGAATGTAGATGTATTATTCCTGTGTTTAGATTTACTGTGCTTTAGATTTACCATGCTGATGGATTTTAGTTTGCTCTAACAGTGTATTATTTTTAGGTTTAGATGTATTATTTCAAGACCAATCCAATCTAGCCTTAATTCAAATCATCATGCAGAAGCAATAAAAATGGGAAACATCCAAGTCAGTGGAAACATTCCCAACAATAGCTGAAAGGAACAATGTGGGACAAGACAATATCCACGACCGATTATGGTAATCGTGCATTTATGCACCACCCTCTATCACGGTCAGACAATGTTTCATGTCAAATTGTGATCAAACTGTGTAATCTTGAAGGTGGAACGTAATTTATGACTATTAAAATTGTCAAGCTGAAGAATTGACCCAGCCACAAAATATTAAAAGTTGGAAACAACATTTATGGTTCCTTTTTGAACATTCTGTCTTATTCATTTACATCTTGGATTACACTCAAAGTACAGAAAATGAAGATAGTTTGTTCAACAAAATTCCATCTCAAT
Source organism: Pinus tabuliformis (assembly GCA_031772625.1). Classification (NCBI taxonomy): domain Eukaryota; kingdom Viridiplantae; phylum Streptophyta; class Pinopsida; order Pinales; family Pinaceae; genus Pinus; species Pinus tabuliformis. The sequence continues at coordinate 581,113,616 of CM062813.1, forward strand.
GTATAGATAAAGAAGGTTGTTTGTTCAACAAAATGTCATTTCCCTTAAATGAATGTCACACCTCAAACATCTATTTGGTCTATTCTATTTCAACTTTCAACTTGATCACAAACATTTTTCTTGGCTGGAACAGGTTTTATCAGATCTCTTGTGCTTCTAATGTGTAATACAAAACAAGTCTGCATAAGGTGCGTCTGGAAATAGTAGTTACAACAAAAGTCCAATACCTTGTCTATCTTCAATTTAGTAAACACGTCTTGCAGAATTTTATAATTCTAGATCATGTCATACTCTGTTTTTGCATTGAAATTTACCTGCAATGTAGCAAATTCCCAAGGGTCATCAAATACTTCAATCAATGAATCATCAGACTTGAAATTTTTTATTAAAACTATTCATCATTAAGTGCTTCATATCTTAACTACTCGAAGAGCAGGTTTATTCATCAAACTTGAAATGAATGCACTTTTCAGCCCTGGTGAGGTGGGTAGGAGTGATCCATCAACTCTTTGTATGTAAAGTGATGTGTTTAATTGTGTATCGAATCCAGACGGTGCATTAGGTCCATTGACTATGAACACCAGCACAGACCCTCTAAACTCCGGTCTAATATGCACCTGCAGGTTGAAAAATCTCAAGTACCAAGGTCACTTGTGTAAACTCGAGATATTTATCCTCACCTGAGCAACCTCTAGGTGCATATCAGACGTGCGTTTATGAGGGTATGTGCTAGTAAATATAGTATCATAGATTCTCCATAGATTTCAAACATTATAGGCAGAGTGAATCATCAAAAGACGAGCAGCGATTCAGACCAACAACCTGAGCATGGATTCAAATAGAATTACATGGCAATTGTGCTCAAAAGCCATTGTGAGTTTTATTTAATTTAAACCTTGTGCATGGAGACAACTCCTGGGTGAACCATGTCTATCATTTGGCATTGAACAGCTCCTGATGCAGCCTGTATATATACACATAACCATCATCCTCATTTCAGAAATCAAGATAGACGTTGGACGTTGGTGCTGGTGTCATAGATGCAGATTACCATGGTCCAGTGAGTTTTTTTCTCTTCAATCACTTTGATCAGGGTTTTGAGATTAAACCTGGAGATCATATTGCTCAGTTTTGTAATTTTTTGATGACGCTCGTTTATGGTTTTTAACTCTTCGTGCCTGTTTAGAAGGCCATGTATAGGCGAAAATTGCTTCCATATTATCTCATTTTTGTAAAATGGATGGCAATTGGAATACCTGTGAGAAACTCTTTGTTCTTTCTTCATCAATAAATCTGGAAAATGATTTCTGTACAAGGAATTAGTGTTTTCTGAAGAGGCATAGGGCATAACACTTTCGAAGTTTTTACCTCATCCTGCTTTCATGACTCTTTTCAAGAAACAGATAGACTGTGTCTTTAAGATAAGCAGAAACTTAACATTTTTCAATAGGTAGCCACAGTTGGATGCATTGCCTCGACATTTTTATAATTCTGCTGAGGGAAGGGTTTAGTTTATGAAAGTGATAGAAAAATTAATAAAACTTGAGATAAATATAATGCCTCAAATAGACCTGTGTCATTCTTGTATCTTATGATTTGGTGTATTTAACTTGGAAAGATACACCTTCAAAACAAATGGTTACAAATGCCATCAGATGTATCTATAACATTGCCTTCACGTGAAAACTTATTGATTCCTTTGTTAACATCTTTCTTTCTTAAATTCCTGATGTTCACGAAGTTGAAGCAATGGAGTTTTTCTTTTAGCCTTTGCTTTGTCTTTTATTTTTGTTGCATGTTATGAACTAGATAAAAATGAAAATTCAGTTTGTTATAGTGATAAGCAAGATACTGAAACCTTAGAAACCTTACAGACACATGGGACATCGGGGTTACCTTGACTAGCAATAAGGGGCACCAAGACACCATGAAGAGGTCATACATTATAGAAGTCACCGGGGGATAGTGGGTCAATGAACCATCCTTCATGGAATTTCTACAGATCTGATACAGTAATTACTAGAAATGCAATCAAGTATGGCATCAATTTATGAAGATTAATATGTAAATTCCATGGGATTCAAGTATAGTTCCAAGTCTGGTATGAGATTCAGTTGGTCAGATTAGTGTGGGTAGGAGTCAATGGGAGCCGATCAACATCTGGATGCAATTTATAGACCACGGTATAAGGGAATTCTTTCTGCTTAGTTGTTATAATGCTATATAAGTTGGTCACCAGGATTTGATGCTCATGGCCGCAAGACCAATCCAATCTAGCCTAATTCAAATCATCATGCAGAACCAATAAAAATGGGAAACATCCAAGTCAGTAGAAACATTCTCAACAATAGCTGAAAGGAAAAATGTGGGACAAGACAATAGCCACGACCGATTATGGTAATCGTGCATTTATGCACCACCCTCTATCACGGTCAAACAATGTTTCATGTCAAATTGCGATCAAACTGTGTAATCTTGAAGGTGGAACGTAATTTATGACTATTAAAATTGTCAAGCTGAAGAATTGACCCAGCCACAAAATATTAAAATTTGGAAACAACATTTATGGTTCCTTGTTGAACATTCTCTCTTATTCATTTACATCTTGGATTACACTCAAAGTACAGAAAATGAAGATAGTTTGTTCAACAAAATGCCATCTCAATGTATAGATAAAGAAGGTTGTTTGTTCAACAAAATGTCATTTCCCTTAAATGAATGTCACACCTCAAACATCTATTTGGTCTATTCTGTTTCAACTTTCAACTTGATCACAAACATTTTTCTTGGCTAGAATAGGTTTTATCAGATCTCTTGTGCTTCTAATGTGTAATACAAAACAAGTCTGCATAAGGTGCGTCTGGAAATAGTAGTTACAACAAAAGTCCAGGAAGAACTCAGGCATATAAGATACATACTAATCGATGAAATGAGCTTCATTGGGCCAAATCTTCTCAGCCATATTGATGAACGTCTTCGCGAGGCATTTCCCCACCAAAGAAACACTCCTTTCGGTCGTTGTTCCATAATATTGGTTGGTGATCTCGGTCAGTTACCACCCGTCAAAGACATACCTCTATATGCAGGGACGAGCCACAGAAGCGCACTATGGAACACCTTCAACACAGTCATCACATTAGATATAATATTTCGTCAACAAGGCGACGATATCCAACAGGTTACTTTCAGGAACATTCTCCAGAACATTAGAGATGCAGATCCAACAATCGCCGACTACAACATACTCATGTCGCGCACAGATTCCTTTTTATCAGAAGAAGAAATATGTTCATTCCATGATTCCATGCATCTGTTTCCAACAAATGCTCAAACAATGGTCCATAATAAGCAAATGATGAAATCTCTAAACACTCTTATCACACGGTCCATTGCTGAAGATGACAACGCATATTCCAATAATTCCTCTGAAAACGAGCAACTTGCTTTGTCTTTTATTTTTGTTGCATGTTATGAACTAGATAAAAATGAAAATTAGTTTGCTATAGCGATAAGCAAGATACTGAAACCTTAGAAACCTTACAGACACATGGGACATCGGGGTTACCTTGACTAGCAATAAGGGGCACCAAGACACCATGAAGAGGTCATACATTAGAGAAGTCACCGGGGGATAGTGGGTCAATGAACCATCCTTCATGGCATTTCTATAGATCTGATACAGTAATTACTAGAAATGCAATCAAGTATGGCATCAATTTATGAAGATTAATATGTAAATTCCATGGGATTCAAGTATAGTTCCAAGTCTGGTATGAGATTCAGTTGGTCAGATTAGTGTGGGTAGGAGTCAATGGGAGCCGATCAACATCTGGATGCAATTTATAGACCACGGTATAAGGGAATTCTTTCTGCTTAGTTGTTATATTGCTATATAAGTTGGTCACCAGGATTTGATGCTCATGGCCACAAGACCAATCCAATCTAGCCTAATTCAAATCATCATGCAGAACCAATAAAAATGGGAAACATGCAAGTCAGTAGAAACATTCCCAACAATAGCTGGAAGGAAAAATGTGGGACAAGACAATAGCCAAGACCGATTATGGTAATCGTGCATTTATGCACCACCCTCTATCACGGTCAAACAATGTTTCATGTCAAATTGCGATCAAACTGTGTAATCTTGAAGGTGGAACGTAATTTATGACTATTAAAATTGTCAAGCTGAAGAATTGACCCAGCCACAAAATATTAAAATTTGGAAACAACATTTATGGTTCCTTGTTGAACATTCTCTCTTATTCATTTACATCTTGGATTACACTCAAAGTACAGAAAATGAAGATAGTTTGTTCAACAAAATGCCATCTCAATGTATAGATAAAGAAGGTTGTTTGTTCAACAAAATGTCATTTCCCTTAAATGAATGTCACACCTCAAACATCTATTTGGTCTATTCTGTTTCAACTTTCAACTTGATCACAAACATTTTTCTTGGCTGGAATAGGTTTTATCAGATCTCTTGTGCTTCTAATGTGTAATACAAAACAAGTCTGCATAAGGTGCGTCTGGAAATAGTAGTTACAACAAAATTCCAGGAAGAACTCAGGCATATAAGATACATACTAATCGATGAAATGAGCTTCATTGGGCCAAATCTTCTCAGCCATATTGATGAACGTCTTCGCGAGGCATTTCCCCACCAAAGAAACACTCCTTTCGGTCGTTGTTCCATAATATTGGTTGGTGATCTCGGTCAGTTACCACCCGTCAAAGACATACCTCTATATGCAGGGACGAGCCACAGAAGCGCACTATGGAACACCTTCAACATAGTCATCACATTAGATACAATATTTCGTCAACAAGGCGACGATATCCAACAGGTTACTTTCAGGAACATTCTCCAGAACATTAGAGATGCAGATCCAACAATCGCCGACTACAACATACTCATGTCGCGCACAGATTCCTTTTTATCAGAAGAAGAAATATGTTCATTCCATGATTCCATGCATCTGTTTCCAACAAATGCTCAAACAATGGTCCATAATAAGCAAATGATGAAATCTCTAAACACTCCTATCGCACGGTCCATTGCTGAAGATGACAACGCATATTCCAATAATTCCTCTGAAGACGAGCAACTTGCTTTGTCTTTTATTTTTGTTGCATGTTATGAACTAGATAAAAATGAAAATTAGTTTGTTATAGTGATAAGCAAGATACTAAAACCTTAGAAACCTTACAGACACATGGGACATCGGGGTTACCTTGACTAGCAATAAGGGGCACCAAGACACCATGAAGAGGTCATACATTAGAGAAGTCACCGGGGGATAGTGGGTCAATGAACCATCCTTCATGGCATTTCTACAGATCTGATACAGTAATTACTAGAAATGCAATCAAGTATGGCATCAATTTATGAAGATTAATATGTAAATTCCATGGGATTCAAGTATAGTTCCAAGTCTGGTATGAGATTCAGTTGGTCAGATTAGTGTGGGTAGGAGTCAATGGGAGCCGATCAACATCTGGATGCAATTTATAGACCACGGTATAAGGGAATTCTTTCTGCTTAGTTGTTATATTGCTATATAAGTTGGTCACCAGGATTTGATGCTCATGGCCGCAAGACCAATCCAATCTAGCCTAATTCAAATCATCATGCAGAACCAATAAAAATGGGAAACATCCAAGTCAGTAGAAACATTCCCAACAATAGCTGGAAGGAAAAATGTGGGACAAGACAATAGCCAAGACCGATTATGGTAATCGTGCATTTATGCACCACCCTCTATCACGGTCAAACAATGTTTCATGTCAAATTGCGATCAAACTGTGTAATCTTGAAGGTGGAACGTAATTTATGACTATTAAAATTGTCAAGCTGAAGAATTGACCCAGCCACAAAATATTAAAATTTGGAAACAATATTTATGGTTCCTTGTTGAACATTCTGTCTTATTCATTTACATCTTGGATTACACTCAAAGTACAGAAAATGAAGATAGTTTGTTCAACAAAATGCCATCTCAATGTATAGATAAAGAAGGTTGTTTGTTCAACAAAATGTCATTTCCCTTAAATGAATGTCACACCTCAAACATCTATTTGGTCTATTCTGTTTCAACTTTCAACTTGATCACAAACATTATTCTTGGCTGGAATAGGTTTTATCAGATCTCTTGTGCTTCTAATGTGTAATACAAAACAAGTCTGCATAAGGTGCGTCTGGAAATAGTAGTTACAGCAAAAGTCCAGGAAGAACTCAGGCATATAAGATACATACTAATCGATGAAATGAGCTTCATTGGGCCAAATCTTCTCAGCCATATTGATGAACGTCTTCGCGAGGCATTTCCCCACCAAAGAAACACTCCTTTCGGTCGTTGTTCCATAATATTGGTTGGTGATCTCGGTCATCTACCACCCGTCAAAGACATACCTCTATATGCAGGGACGAGCCACAGAAGCGCACTATGGAACACCTTCAACACAGTCATCACATTAGATACAATATTTCGTCAACAAGGCGACGATATCCAACAGGTTACTTTCAGGAACATTCTCCAGAACATTAGAGATGCAGATCCAACAATCGCCGACTACAACATACTCATGTCGTGCACAGATTCCTTTTTATCAGAAGAAGAAATATGTTCATTCCATGATTCCATGCATCTGTTTCCAACAAATGCTCAAACAATGGTCCATAATAAGCAAATGATGAAATCTCTAAACACTCCTATCGCACGGTCCATTGTTGAAGATGACAACGCATATTCCAATAATTCCTCTGAAGACGAGCAACTTGCTTTGTCTTTTATTTTTGTTGCATGTTATGAACTAGATAAAAATGAAAATTAGTTTGTTATAGTGATAAGTAAGATACTGAAACCTTAGAAACCTTACAGACACATGGGACATCGGGGTTACCTTGAATAGCAATAAGGGGCACCAAGACACCATGAAGAGGTCATACATTAGAGAAGTCACCGGGGGATAGTGGGTCAATGAACCATCCTTCATGGCATTTCTACAGATCTGATACAGTAATTACTAGAAATGCAATCAAGTATGGCATCAATTTATGAAGATTAATATGTAAATTCCATGGGATTCAAGTATAGTTCCAAGTCTGGTATGAGATTCAGTTGGTCAGATTAGTGTGGGTAGGAGTCAATGGGAGCCGATCAACATCTGGATGCAATTTATAGACCACGGTATAAGGGAATTCTTTCTGCTTAGTTGTTATATTGCTATATAAGTTGGTCACCAGGATTTGATGCTCATGGCCGCAAGACCAATCCAATCTAGCCTAATTCAAATCATCATGCAGAACCAATAAAAATGGGAAACATCCAAGTCAGTAGAAACATTCCCAACAATAGCTGAAAGGAAAAATGTGGGACAAGACAATAGCCACGACCGATTATGGTAATCGTGCATTTATGCACCACCCTCTATCACGGTCAAACAACGTTTCATGTCAAATTGCGATCAAACTGTGTAATCTTGAAGGTGGAACGTAATTTATGACTATTAAAATTGTCAAGCTGAAGAATTGACCCAGCCAAAAAATATTAAAATTTGGAAACAACATTTATGGTTCCTTGTTGAACATTCTGTCTTATTCATTTACATCTTGGATTACACTCAAAGTACAGAAAATGAAGATAGTTTTTTCAACAAAATGCCATCTCAATGTATAGATAAAGAAGGTTGTTTGTTCAACAAAATGTCATTTCCCTTAAATGAATGTCACACCTCAAACATCTATTTGGTCTATTCTGTTTCAACTTTCAACTTGATCACAAACATTTTTCTTGGCTGGAATAGGTTTTATCAGATCTCTTGTGCTTCTAATGTGTAATACAAAACAAGTCTGCATAAGGTGCGTCTGGAAATAGTAGTTACCACAAAAGTCCAGGAAGAACTCAGGCATTTAAGATACATACTAATCGATGAAATGAGCTTCATTGGGCCAAAGCTTCTCAGCCATATTGATGAACGTCTTCGCGAGGCATTTCCCCACCAAAGAAACACTCCTTTCGGTCGCTGTTCCATAATATTGGTTGGTGATCTCGGTCAGCTACCACCCGTCAAAGACATACCTCTATATGCAGGGACGAGCCACAGAAGTGCACTATGGAACACCTTCAACACAGTCATCACATTAGATACAGTCATGCCGCCCCCAGATAATCTGCTCCAACCCATAATTTGACTTCACCAAAAGGTTTCCTCCATTTATTTACCTCATTCTATTTCATAACATACTTTTCATATCTTTTAACAACAACCAACTTTAATGAATATTAGTAAATAAGAAAATATGTGAATGTCTTTATATTGTCTGTACATCTCATTCTAGCCTTTTCTTTCTTTTGCATCAGGCCACATGGCCTCAGAAATAACATACCTGCACAGCTGCAGGTCGCCTGGCAAGCAAAAAAATTGCATCTCCAGCGACGCATTAACCTCCAATGGTGTTCACTATGCCATTATTCTCCATGCATCTTCCACTAACAATATATAAATCCCCATAGCAAAGGTAACTTCATTTCCATTCATTCCAGATTCATTTTAAGACAGCTCACCTGCAAAGTATTACTAAAAAATTTCGGCAACTGATTTACATATTGCTAATTCTAACTAAATATACATTTTGCAGGTCCATTACTGCTTCTTCAGGTCTTCACTACCTCCACCATTTTTTCATACAACTTCAAATATGGAATGACAAGCACAGTGTTCTTTAGACTATTGTGTTCCTTCTCGAACCTCTTTTGTTATGATTCACTATTTGTATTTTCCATTTCAAACTTGAAAAAGGATGTTTCGAACCTCTTTTGTTACAATTCACTGTTTGTATTTTCCATTTCAAACTTGAAAAATGATGTTTCAAGATCAGATACCATTTTCATGGTTTGTTTCCTCACAACTATTTGTGTTTTCCATTTCAAACTTTAAAAAGGATGTTACAATACACTATTTGTATTTTCCATTTCAAACTTTAAAAAGGATGTTACAATACACTATTTGTATTTTCCATTACACACTTAGAAAATGATGTTTCAACATCAAATACCATTTTCATAGTTTGTGTCTTCACAACTATTTCTGTTTTCTGTTTCAAACTTAAGAAGGAATGTTTCAAGATCAATACCATTTTGATAGTTTATGTCCTCACAACCAATTCATTGTCAATGGGTTTTAACATAATTTGTTGGCAAAGTCAATTCATTTTAACGAATATAAATTCATGTTTTCAATATATCTTCATATTAATTTAATTTCCCATTTGATTAATGATTTCTTAACTAGCCCTTTCCAAATCAATATGGCTTCCCAGTTGTTGTTCGCATATTAACTTAATTTCCCATTTGAATATTGATGCATATATATGGCTACTTGCATTCCATTTCAATGGTTTTTTGGCATGGCCTCCTCAAATTAAAACTTGAAATCATCGACCCTTAGCTTTCAGAAAAACCCGCAAAAGCCTATTCACATTTCAATATTTCTCCACACGTTGAGCCTTACGGCGTCTTCTTTGCAACATTGGGTGCAAATGCTAGTTTAAGTTGATCTTGTTTAGTAGTTTGTCTTTCAGGATCACCACGAGATGTATTGGTACAAATTCCTAAATGCAGCTAAAATGATAAGCAAGCTTTACAATCTTTTTAGCTTTGAAAATCCTAACTACTGAGGGGAGAGAAAAACATTATCTTTCCACACAGAGCACAAAGCACAAACTAATGCACTTTCCCCTAGATCAATCATGCAAACTTATCAAAAATGCAAATGCAAGATGCATGTATTTCTTTTCTTTTCCCTTAATGTTGATGTAGGCAAAAGGAAACTGTCGTATAATTTTCGAATTCAATTTGAAGCGTAAACAAACAAGTTTTGTCTAAAATCAAAAGACGCCTTACAGGTACTTGTTTCGACACTAAAAATGTATGAATTCAAACCATAAAATGAAAAACAAACAAACTCAAACAGCCATGAACAGTAATAAAACTAGCTCTTAAGATCACACAGACACTTTTACAGTTCAGGATCTAAGAGGCCACAGCTATACTGGTTTGCTTTTCACAATGGGAAACTGTAACTGAAACAAGAAATACTGAAAGAACAATCACAGTTTCATCACACAACTGAGGCGGAATAATGTCAAGGAAAGTTGGTTTACAGCAAGTACAAATGACAAGCAATCAACAGCAAAATAACAGTGAAAACATGGCTAAGACTCAGTAGGAAACCTCAGCAAGACATTGCTAACTGGTTCAGCGCAGGCTCTGGTCTGTCAAACTGACTCTCAGCGCAGTTCCCGAAGGGAGTACCTGCGCTGAAATGCATACTGCCTTTGGACAGCCTGCACTGAGACACGAGAGTTGCGTTTACAAGGATTTCCGGGTCATAAAAAGCTCAAAAATTCACTGTTTTTGCTGAAATAAAAAGCTATAGGTCAAGTACAAGCTGAGGGATGATCAAGAGGATGAAAAGCTATCACAAAGAGCATACAAGGATCTCTGTAGATCAGCTCTTCAAATCATGAATCTGCTTAGGAGATGAGCAAGAGTAGCAACCCCTCTACTTCGCTTTTGATATAGTCAAAAGCTTTTCGATTTGGTACTCTTTTGTTCAGGAAATGAATAGCAAAGATACTACAAACACCAACAAGATACTAGGCTCCCCAGCGGAGTCGCCAGTTTGTTGTGGGGAAAAGTATCCGACTCGGAATGACCCTATCCCTACTCTAAGGGTGATAGTTCCTTAGCAACAACTGAAAGTAAAGCTTTGATATTTTTCCTTTATGAAAGTACAGAGAAGGAAGAAAAGATTGACCAACCGATATCCTTCACTTTTTTCGATCTTGTCTTCTCTCTTCGTCCCTTGCTCCCAGCTCCTTGTTCTCTTGCCGGCCCAGCTACACAAAGATCCTGCATAAACAAGAGAGGGAAACTACAAGAAACATGTACTCATAACTGATGCATGGATTAGAGTGAATCAGATATACAAGTAAATACAATACATCAATGCAATACAAGTATATAGGAGAACATTCAAAGCTTTATTGATAGAAGTAAAAGGTTCTGAGAAGGTTACAACCATCAATGGCTCCAATCCAGCAGCACCTCCCCAGCAGCAAGAAATCTCCTCTTCCCCTCTATAAAAGCAATCACCCAATAGCTCTAACTGTAAACCAACAACACTTCCTTGCTTTGCACAAAATTCCAGCCTCCTTAGACCTCATAGAAGAGCTCTATATATAGGAGATTTGGAGAAAGGATGAGTCAGCTTGAGGCTGGCATAAAGCTGACTAGTGTCCTCTCCCACTTTAGTTAAACTTCAGTTCTTGAGTCCACTTGGAGATCCTTGCTTACACATGGAGATCAAGTACCTCTTACTCATCACAGGGCGAATCCCTTGAACCAAGTGTCAGTTTGGAAGCTTCCTGGGCAATTGACACCTTGCAGAATGACTGTGCCACTTGGCCAATCTCGCCCAGCGCAGGTAGCCTTCATTGGAGTTGACTTTCAGCGCAGGTACAAGGAGGAGCAGTTGACATTCAGCGCAGTTGCTCAGTGGAGCAGCTGACATGATCCAAAAATAGCCTGTTTTGAGTGTTTCCAGGTGGAGAACTGATGGGAAGTGTTGTGGTTTGCTGGCCTTGTTCTTCTAGGGGTAAGAACAACATGTTTAGGGACTGAGGATCCCTGTAATTATTGACATTTCATGCTCCATGCTGCGAGGCACAAAAATGTCTATAACACTCAGTCCAAAAAAGGGTTAAACTTACACTAAGTATACATATTTTCATTTAGCTTAACAAGTTGGAAAAGGCAATTGCTCGAAAATCTTTTTATATTTTTGGAGTCTGAAAAGAGATGAAGAGGACTTCACCTAGAGGAATGAGTGGTATAAAGGGTAGCAAATAGTTCCAATCATGATGGAAATACTAAAAACATGTAGAGGTCAATAGGTAGGCTAAAAACACCTCTTATCGTAGTTCTTCCTCAAGAAAGGGTAAAAACCAAGTGAAAGTGGATGACCAGCCAAGAATATAGTGATGATGGAAAGAGAAAACCAAGACTCATCTGGTAAAAACAGGCTGAAAAAATGGAAATCATGAAAGGTAGGATTAAAATGGTTTCATTTATACAGAAGCTTGAAATATGGGAAACTGTACTTGAAATTGGTTTCATTTTTTCATAACCTTGAAAACAAGGGAAACTATGCTTGAAATTAGTTTCATTTTTTCAGAAGCTTGAAACATCGGAAACTATCCTTGAATAAGTTTTCAGGCCCCCTACATAATGACTCAATTGGAGGTACATGCCCCTCAAGCTTCATTTCATGCACCTAAGTATACTACGGGTTACTAATAGGTGGATGGAATGAAGGTTCATTTAAGAGATCAAGTGAAAGACTTGAGTGGCAATTTACAAGATCTAATCAAAGACTCAAATTGGAAGGGGATCTATTTCATTTTTTAATGAGCTAGGAAAACAACTATGCTCATGAAACCTCGTGTGAGTTTTTAATGAGCTTGAGAGAAGAAATGGAATTGTGCTCTCGAAACCTTGTTTCATTTTTTAGGGAGATTGACACAATAAATGGAACTTTGCTATGATACCTTTTTTTTATATTTTAACGACATTGACACAAGAAAACAAACTTTTCTCAAAGGACCTTGTTTCATTTTTGAATGAGCTTGAGACAAGAAAAGTAACTTTTCTCAAGGAACATAGTTTCATTTTTTAAAGAGCTTGACACAAGAAAATGAAATCTTCTCCTAAATCAAATGATGGCCTCCAAGATACCATGTTAGGTCCCTATAATACTAGTGTATCCCCCTTGTTATTATTGTTGTACCCATGTAGCCCCCATATTATTATTTTTATTTCCCATAGAAGCCCACTATTGTTATTCTTGTCTCCTTACATCATTATTTTTATGTAGGCTCTAATTATATTGTGACCCCTTAGACTCCTTTATATACATATGAGGTCTTGTCATTTTTATCATCCAATAATTTTTCATTTATGTAATATAAAGGAGATTTCCCTATCAAAGAAGATCATTTTTAAGTCATTGATCTATATTTTTGTGAGTTGGCTGCATAACATTTGGGATCAGAAGTTTGGATTATAGGGTTCAGCTTCTTCAAACAAGTCCTCATGGCATTTTTCCTATAACCTTTCTTTTAGGAATGTTCAGAACCTGAAATTGAAACCATGTGGATCTGAATTTGTGGTGAACGTTTTGTATGAATTTTAGATGTTTTCTCGCTGTATTTTTAGAGATATGATGTAAGGAAGTTAGGCTCTAGAATTCAATCTCAAACAGGGATCCTAGGGAAGATCGTCATAACTTTCTCTCGAAAAATCATATTTAAATTTAACAAGAAGTGAAAAAAATAAGATGGAATATATCATTTTTGGTATCATTTTCAGGGTCAAAGGTGGAAATAGCGATATGTTGCACTCTATATAGCCTCGCTCTACTGAAAGAGTCTATATTCAAGCCATTGTGGGAGATTGGTCATAATTTTTCCTTGAAGAATACAATATTGGTTTGATTTATAGGGTTGAAAAGAAGATGTACAAGGCTAGTATAGGACAAAATTTCAAATCTTGGATACCTGCAATCACAAAGATACAACAAATGCAATATCTAGCTCCTAGAAAGCAAGAAAAAGGTGTGTATTTTTTAAATTTTGCATAACTTTTGTTTGAAAAATAAGTTTGAAGTGATTCAAAGGGAATAGTGAAGCACATATATCATTTTTTGATTATAAATTCCTCAAAACAAAAAATAAAAAATCACACCTAGTAACCAATCAGAAATCTCTTCTATCATACATGAAGAAGAGAAAGAAATACAACATGATATATCAAAATTGCAAGATCAAGTGCAACAAATTTAGCGCTGGAAAAGCGTAACAAAAAATGTGATGGAAGCTGACATAGATGGTTTAAAAATTAAGGGAAACATGGAATATTTGAAGAAATATTTAAAAGAAAAAATGGAAGGTTTGACAAAGTTGGTACATGAAATGATTCTTAATGGAAAAAGATATTATATCAAACACATGATGAGAATAAAATGAATGCTAATCATGATTCCATAGAATCTAACTTGGGATTGAATATTGACCACATTCCAAAGATCGATATGAGGAAGTTTTATGGAAAGGATATATTAACATGGATACTATAAATGGAGAAATATTTTGATATTCATAATGTGAAACACACACAAAAGGTATCCATTGAAAATTTGTGTTTAGAGCCCAATCGTTTTTTATGGTATCGATGGCCTTTTTCTCGTAAACCACTTGTTAGTTGCTAAATTTTTATAGAGGAAATGATAGCACATTATGAGGATACCAAGAGCAACATCTTCTTTAGCAAATTGATAAATCTAAAACAAAAGGGTTCAATGGTGGAGCACACTGAGGACTTCCAAAAATTGAATATCAAGGTAAATGATATTCTAGAGGATGATAGGATTGATTTTTGTGTTGGAAACTTAAAGGATAATATCCAACATGAGGTGCTCCTTTGGGAACTTGATTCATTGGAGAAGGCATTCAAGGCGGAAAGAAAAGTTGAAAGACATTATGGAAACAATGAAGTATACCACTCACAACTATAAATATGGAAGTGCTGTTGTTCCTAGCCTTCCACAACCTACATAGTTGACACCACAACAATTGGAGGGAAAAACAACAAAAGGGCTTTGTTATAATTTTGATAGAAAATACATTAAAGGTAATAAGTGTGTTCAAAGAATCATTCTACATAGATTTGGATGAGGAAGTAAAAAAGGAACAAGAAACATCAAAAGAGAAGGATATACACTAGGAAATAACCCCAGATCAAGAATAAATGCATCCAACCATAGCTTGTAATGCATTGGCCAGAATTACCACTTAGAATCTCAAAATAGAGGGATATATCAAGAAGAAAAAGGTAATAATGTTGATTGATTTGGGTAGTGCCTATAATTTTATTCATTTTAAGATAGCCAAGGAATTTAATTTGTTCCTATATCTAGCACCAGAGTGTCAAGTGATGGTTACAAATGGAGGAACTATATATTTCTCTAGAAAGTGCCATAATATTAAGCTAGCCATGGGGGAATATGTATTGAATAGTCCAATTCTTTCCATTCCAATGGGTGGTGCTTATGTTGTGCTATGATTCTAATGGTTGCAATCTTTGCGAATGATAACTTTCAATTTTCCAAAACTTTTATTGAATTTTTTTTGGGAATGAAAGGAAGTTTAATGAAGGGCTATCGCAGGCAAACTAGGAGAGATAATCATCTCTAATGGTGTGAAAATTCTAATGAAGAAATAAAAAAGGGGTGTAATTGCACAATTATGCTCACTATGGGTTCAAACATTGAAATCATTTATTTATCCATACCTCAAAAAATGTCTTGGACAATCATTACAAGTCTTTTGAGACTCCCAATTGCCTACCACCTATTTGTGGTCAAGATCATGCGATTCACTTGATTCCAGGGAGTCTTCTTCTAAAAATTATGCCTTACAAATATCCTTATTCCCAAAAGAGTGAAATTAAATATATGGTTGCAAATATTCTAGAGGATAGTATCATTCAACTTATTCAAAGTTATTTCTCTACTCCAGTAGTATTGGTGCACAAGAAGGATGGATCATGGTGTATGTGTCGAAATTATAGGGAGATCAACAAGCTCACTATTAAATCTTGTCATTTATGAATTTTTGGATGAATTACGTGGAGAAATTTACTTAAACAAGCTAGATCTTCATTCAGGATATCATCAAATGACAATGAAGAATGAAGAAATTTCAAAAACAAGATTCATAATGCATGAAGGTCATTCTGATTTTTTGGTAATGCCTTTTGGCCTTACTAATGCACCTTACACATTTCAAGGTTTGATGAATTCGATTTTCAAACCATTAGAAATATTTTGTTAGTATTTTTTGATGATATACTAATGTACAACAATTTTTTGAAGGATCATGTTCAACATGTTGATAGGGTGCTCAAACTACTGGAGGAGAAATAGTTATATGCATAAAACTCCAAATTTTTCTTTTCAGTACATGAGGTGCAATATTTGGGTCATATTGAATCTCATGTGGGTGTTAAGGTAGAACCTAACAAAATTAAAGCCATTAAGGAATGTAAAATCCTCACAACCATAAAGAATCTTCGAGGATTTTTTGGGTTGACAGGGTATTATCATATGTTTGTTAAGAGTTATGGGAGAATAGCAACACCTCTAACATCATTATTGAAGAAAGATACATTTTATTGGACTATAGAAGAAACAAATTCCTTTGAACATATTAAAGAGGCAATGTGCCAAGAACCAGTCTTAGCTACGCTAGACTCCACAGAAACGTTTATTGTGTAATGTGGTGCTTCAGGAAATGGAATTGGTGTTGTTTTAATGCAAGAAGGAAGACCCATTTATTTTGAAAGTCATCCAATTAAAGAAAATTATTTACACAAAGCTATTTATGAGAAGGAAATGTTTGCAATACTACATGCACTAAAGTAATTATGACCTTACCCAATGGGAAGACACTTCAAGGTAAAAATAGATTGTGATAGTCTTAAATAATTTTTGCAACAAATATTATCTTTAGAAGAGAAGAAAAAATGGGTGACAAAGGTGTTGGGTTATGACTTTCAAATCATTTACAAAAAAGGGAAGAAAAATGTTGTTGCAGATGCAACATCAAGAAAGGATGAGGATGTGGAAGCATTTCTTTGTGCCAGTTTTAGTATCCAACTAGAGTGGATCACCAAAGAAAGGGATGAACGGAAGAATGCTGAACATATTTTGTCACTCATTCAAAAGTTGGAGAAAGATACTTGTACATATGATAGATTTACCGGGAAAAATGATTCATTATGGTACACATATTTCTTATATCTTTGTAATAATTCCCAACTCAAACAAAAGATTTTTTTGGAATTACACACCTCTCACTTAGGAGGGCACTCGGGATTTTTAAAAACATACCATAGGGTCAAGAAGATTTTTTTTTTGGATGTCCTTAAATATGATATTCATAAGCTTTTGGAAGAATGTTTGGTTTTCCAAACAATTAAAGTTGACAAAATTAAGATACAAGGTCTATTACAAACCTTAGTCATTCCAAGCTAGTGTTTGGAGTAGGTCTCAAAGGATTTTATCATAGGTTCACCCAATTCAGAATGAAAGAGTGTCATTATGGTGGTAGTTGATAGACTTACCAAGTATGCACACTTTTGTACATTATCTCATCTTTCAAAGCTAGTAGTGTTGCTACTGCATTTATGGAAACAATTCAAAAGCTTCATGGAGATCCAAAGATTATAGTAAGTGACAGAGATCCCATTTTCATTGGAAATTATTGAACATAATAATTTTGTTGTCTTAGTACTCAATGTTATGAAACCAACTCACAAAAAGATAGAAAAGATAGATCAACGCCTTAGAAATAAGCCTCTTTGAGGATGAAACCTCCTTTACATTACACCAATGAAAAATTCTTGGATGATACAAATGACAAGACCTTCTTTCTATATATAGGAGTCTAAGGGGTCATAATATAATAAGAGTCGACATAAAAATAATAATGTAAGGGAACAATAATAACAATAGTGGGCTTTTATGGGGCACAATAATAACAATATGGGTACTACATGGGAAAAACAATATAATAAGGTGGTTGCACTAATAATAATAAGGGGTTACACTAATAATAATAAGGGATTACGCTAGTAGTATAGGGACCTAACATGCCCCTCTCCTTAAAAAAATGTTGTCCTCAATGCTTGAGTAGTTCTGGATGCTTCTATATAAAATTATCATCCTTCCATGTGGAATCTTCAGCGAGTAAGTTCTTCTACTTGATGAGATACTCTGAAATTGATGGATTTTGTAGTTGTCGACTTCTCAGTTCTATGAATGCTTCAGGTTCCAATATGATTTTTCCTTCCTTGTCAAGTTCTAGAAATATTGTTGGAACTGTGCTCTTTGGCAACTTTTGAATGAGTCCCCAACTTCCTCTGCCATTCTTCCATTCATCCCTTGCTTTGTTTGTCAAATTTGGCTGGATAATTATACCAACCTCTACCATTTTTGCAACCATATGTTCAATTTAACTCCTTTGGGCATATGGATAAGGCCTAATGTTTGGAGGAACACTTCCTGGAATCAAATGAATAGCATGATCATAATCATGAATATGTGGGAGACCTTTGGGAGTCTCAAATGCCTTGGAATGATTGTTGAATACTTTTTGGAGATCTGGAGAAACAGATGATTTCTATGTGGGAACCATTAGCGACCATAATTGTGTAATTTCGCCTCATTGTTCTTTCTTTAGAAGGTTTGTCATTCCGTTAGAGCTGATTATCTTTCCTCATTTCCCTGTGATACCCCTTAATTCAACTTACTTTCCTTCTGAATAAAATTTCATGAAAAGTTCTTGAAAATTAAAATCTGTTGTACCCAAGGATTGTAGCCATTTGACTCCTAGTACAACATCAGAACCACACATTGGAATGGAAAGCATTGGGATATTCAATACATATTTTACCATGCATAGCTTGATATTATGGCACTTTCCAAAGCAATTTATGGTTCCTCCACTTACAACTGTCACTTAAAACTCTGGTGCTAGATATAGGAATAAATTCAATTCCTTGGCTATCTTACAATGAATAAAATTATGGGTACTACCCGAATCAATCAACACTATTACCTTTTTCTTCTTGACATCTCCTTCTATCTTTATAGTTTGACGAGTGGTAATTCTGAGCAATGCATTACAAGATATGGTTAGATTCATTTCTTCTTTCTCTAGGGTTGGTTCCTGGTGAGTATCCTTTTATTTTGATATTTCTTGATACTTTTCTTCTTGATATGTCCTTCTATATTGAGAGTTTTAGGAGTTGTAATTCCTACCATTGCAATATAAGATATGGTCGGATTCATTTGTTCTTTCTCTAGGGTTGGTTCCTGGTGTATATCCCCTTCTTTTGAAGTTTATTCATCCTTTTCATCATTAGGAAGCTTTTCTTGTAGCATCTTTCTCCCACCTTCCTTCAAACCTTCCATGCCTTTCTTCAAATATTCCATGCCTTTCTTCCAATATGCTTTCATACCATCGATATTATATTTCATGGCATAGATAAAACTATTTATATTTTGCTTCTCCAAAATATCATTTACCCGCATATTCAATTTTTGAAAGTCCTCAATGTGCTCTGCCATTGAACCCTTTTGTCTGAGATTTATCAATTGGCTAAAGAAGGTGTTACTCTTTGTATCTTCATAATGTGTTATCATTTCCTCCATGAAAATTGACCATGTGACAAGTGGCTTACTAGAACAAAGCCCTTTGTACCATAAAAATTGATTCGGTTCTAAATAATTAGATGCAATATGTACCTTTTGTAACAGTGGTAAACCATGTAGATCAAAATATTCTCCATATGTAGTATCCAATTTACTAGATCCTTGCTTTCAAACTTCCTCATCTCACTTTTTCTTGATTTTAGGAGCTCGATCTTGAAAGGACTATAGCTATATAATTTTAGACCTTTAAGTTCTGAAATTTCAGCCTGTAATTGCCCTATGAGTCCTCTTTCTAACTCCACAATTATGGCCGCAATTGGATTCCCGAAGAAATATTTATTCCCAATCTCCCCTGATGACCTAATTATAGACTAGTTCAGTAGAGTGAACTTGTACGACGTGCCACGTGTCACTGTTTCAACCTTAGATTCTAAAAATTATACTCAAACCAAATGCAGTTCGTCATATCTTTGTAACTTCTTACAAAATTGCAGTCTAATGCTCAGAGAGAACATTATGATGATTTTCCGAAGGTTACCTATTTAGGATGTAATTCGGGAGTTTGCAAAAATCCTAACTTCCTCAGATCATATATCCGAAAATATAGCGAGACAAGATCTGAAATTTGGACCCAAGGTTCACACCGATTTCCTCTCAAATGGGTTTTCTTGTTTAGCTTCTGAAACTTCATAGCAAAAATGCTATAGCAAAAGTTCCATGATGACTTTTTTTAGATGAAATTCTGGAGCTTTCACAAACCCTAACTTCCTCAGATCATATCTCTGCAAATATAGCGATAGAAGATCTGAAATTTAGACCCAATGTTTAGCGTGATTTTGTCTCAAATGTGTTTTTGTTTTAGAATCTGAAATGTCACAAAAAAGAATTATAGCAAATATTCCACGATGACCTGTTTGGAGTAGCAAAACCCTAGAATCCAAAGCTCTGATACCAAATGTTATGAAACCAGCTCATAAAAGGATAGAAAAGATAGATAAACACCTTAGAAATGTAGGAATTTATAGGGTAAGTTCCTCAGAAAGAACACCAAAAGGACACCGCTCACAACCAGATCTCAAATCAATACACCAGTATTTTTGACGTGGTTAAAACCCTCAAAGTGCAAGGAGGGAAACAGTCCACGGCTTGTCCCAATGTGGGTACTACAGGCAATTTATTAATCAAAGAATGAAAATTTACATAAGCTTCTCTCATGCACGGATTACCCGAACAATGACCCTCCATGCGCTTTAAATAGAACTCATGGACCAATCGGGTGTCAAGCCACGGATCAAGTGTCGGTAATACCGAGGTGAGAGTGAACCGTCAGATCACTACATATCGTGACCGTCAAATTGAAGTTACAAAATGTACAACGGTAAAGAAACACACTTTACCTAACTCTAACCTAACTCTATACTAGACCAAGTTGAACTTAACTATATCCTATGTGTCGGAATATCCTAACATCCCCCCTTAAGAACAACTTGGGATAGGATTGAAGGATTTACAAATATGACACAATAGGAGAAGGAAGGAGGCACTAGAGCCTATCCCCCCTTAGTGACAACTTCCTGGACTCCAAGCATATATCGAAGTTTAGTGAACTTCGCCTCTGTGAGAGCCTTTGTGAAGATGTCTGCAACCTGATCATCTATTGGACAATATTGCACTTCAAGAACATGGTCATGAATGAGCTTTCTGATGAAGTGCATGTGTAGTTCAATGTGTTTGCTGCGCTGATGCTGGACTGGATCTTTGCATAGCTGAATGGCACTTTGATTATCACACCAAAGTGTGGTTGGATGCTGCTGCTCAAAGCCAAACTCTGATAGGATCTGACGAAGCCACAAGGCTTCCTTACTAGCTTCCACGGCACCACGATACTCTGCTTCTGCTGACGAAAGAGAAATGGCAGCCTGTTTCTTACAAGCCCATGTAATAGGTCCTGAACCAAGAGTGAAGACATAACCGGCAGTAGACTTCCGATCATCAGGGTCACCAACCCAATCAGAATCAGTGAAACCAACTAACAGAGGAGCTGCTTTGGCACTGTAATGAATCCCAAACTGTACTGTACCTCGAACATAACGAAGTATTCTTTTAGCTGCTTTCCAATGACTTTCACGGGGGTTTTGCATAAAACGAGCAACAAGGCCAACAACAAAGGAAAGATCAGGACGAGTATGGGTTAAATACAAGAGTTTTCCGACAAGTTGACGGTATAAGGTAGCATCAACTTCAGGAGAAGTACAAGAGACTGAAAGTTTGACTCCAGACTGAAAGGGAGAAGGGGCTGGCTTACAGTCTTCCATGTGAAAATGACGAAGAATATCACAAGCATACTTGGACTGGGAAAGGAAAATACCCTCCTGGGATTGCAAGACTTGAAGACCGAGAAAATAGTGTAAGTGTCCTAAGTCTGTCATTTCAAATTTCTTTTTAAGGCTGGACTTCACATGGTTTATAAGGTTGGGATCACTACCAGTAAGAATAAGATCATCAACATAAAGAACAAGGATGATAAGAGAGTTGCCCACTTTCTTGGTGTAGACAGTATTGTCAGAATGACACCTAGAAAAGCCAGATTCTAAAAGAAAGCTATCCATTTTGGCATACCAAGCCTAAGGAGCTTGCTTGAGGCCATAAAGGGATTTCTTAAGTCGACAAACAAGGCTGGAGTCTGTTTGTATGAAGCCAATGGGTTGTTCCATATAGATTTCTTCCTGCAAGTCCCCATGCAAGAAGGCAGATTTAACATCCATCTGATGGACTTCCCATTTTAAAGAGGCAGCAAGGGAAAGAACAAGGCGGATAGAGTTCATTTTGGCAACAGGGGAGAAGGTTTCAGTGTAGTCAATGCCTTCAACCTGTGAAAAGCCCTTAGCAACGAGACGAGCTTTATGTTTATCAACTTTCCCATCTGGTCCATACTTGGTTCTGTAAACCCATTTACATCTAACAAGTTTGCGTCCCTTTGGTAGAGGAACAAGATCCCATGTATCATTTGTCATCAATGAATGATATTCTTCATTCATAGCTGCTTCCCAATGTGGATGGCCTGAAGCTTCTGCAAAAGTGTCAGGATCATGATTTACTGGAGCTTGAGCCAGTAAAGAAGAGGCTCTTTCAAACTGAGAACGTGTACGTCGCTGATCTGTAGGATCACCGGCAAGATCACCTGCTGCATCCCGAGTAGCACCGACCCATTGTGGAAGTTGAGGATCCTAAGAAGGTGGGGGAGGATTATCATCCTCGCTTTCATCATCTAAAGAAGAAATGTTTTCAAAAGTAGAAGAGATAGGAAGAGGTGGCACATCCGCCGGACTAGGCTCGCAGGCCGATTTATTTTCATCAAATTTTACATCTCTTCTAATGATAACATTTTTGGACTTAAATGGAATAAGTCTATAACCTTTTACATCTTCAGAATATCCAACAAAAGTACATTTCTCACTCTTAGGTTCTAAAGCTTTATGCTTTTCATCTGGAATATGGGCCCATGCTTCACTTCCAAAAACACGAAAGTGACTTACATCTGGTTTAATGGAACTCCAAGCTTCTTCTGGAGTGATATTCTCTAGAACCTTAGTAGGAGTGCGATTGATTATATAATTTGCACAATTAATTGCTTCGGCCCAAAAACTAAGACTGAGTCCTTTAGATTGCAGCATACAATTAGCCATTTCCTTTAAGGTGCGATTTTTCCTTTCAGCTACACCATTTTGTTGTGGAGTGTATGGAACAGTATGTTGCATTTGAATTCCATTTTCGGTGCAAAAGTTGATGAATGTGTTTTTAACATATTCTCCACCATTATCATTTCTTAGCTTAAGAATTTGATGTCCAGATTGTTTTTCAACAAAGGCTTTGAAGGCCAAAAAGGTGTTAAATACTTCGCTCTTGAGTTTTAAGAAGTATACCCAAGTGCGTCTGGAGAAATCATCAATGAAAGTTAAGAAGTACTTGCAGCCAGAGAATGAAGCAACAGGAAGAGGACCACATAAATCACTGTGCACAAGCTGTAAAGGGGCTGAGGCGTGCCAAGAGGCACGTTTGTCAAAACTGTCCCGATGATGTTTTCCGAGTACACATCCGGAACAAACACCATCTCTGCAAGATACCATAGGAAGACCTGTCACCATATTTTCTTTACATAGATGCTGAAGGGAGCGATAGTTTAAGTGACCAAATCGCTCATGCCAAAGTTTGCTCACTTCATCATTATGAGCAACAAATACTGAGGGAAGATTTGATGACCCAAAGTTGTGAAACTTATACAACCTTTTGGAATCATCAGCAAGACCAGTAGCTAGAATCTGTTTAGGATCTTTTAGATCCTTGATTACAACATCATGAGGTGAAAATTCAACAATTTTACCTTCACCTGAATGAGTTATCTGATAGACAGATAGAAGGTTGCAGGATAAGGTTGGAACACATAATACATCATTAAACTGACCATTGTCTAGATGAACAGTTCCAGTCCCTACAACATTAAGAGATCTATCATCACCAACATATATATTTTTGGTGTTACAATCATTTAAAGAAGAAAACATGGCTTGGTTTTTGGCCATGTGACAAGAGGCTCCAGAATCAATGAGCCACTCATGAGAATGAGAAGAAGAAGAAGATACATTTAATGCATAACCAGACTGAGATGATTGACAATGACATGCAGAAAGTGCCATTCCAGAAGTTGAAGTTGAAGTAGGCTCCACATGGATGTTATGTTTCTTCATTGCGGCTTCCAAGGCTTCCATCTTCTTAAAGCATTTAGATTCTAAGTGGCCATCTCGATTACAAAAGTTACAATGTCTATCAGTCTTCTTCCATTTGTTTTTATTGGTCTTATCATTTTGCTGAAATGATCTTTCATTTTGAGGCTGAGATGGTTTAGGACCATTCTTTTGAGGATATGACTTCTTAGGATTCTTTGAATTTGGTTGCTGCTGGGCGGCTAACGCTTTCGTGGAAGAGTTTCCAAGATTAAGAAGACCAAGGTGTAAGAGTTTTTCTTGTTCTCTTATTAAGGAATCACAAAAGGAGTCAAAGGAAGGGGTCTTGTAGTCTTTTCCTTGACAAATGAAAGCTTCCCTTGTAGAATGGAAAGTGGAAACAAATACAGAGTAGGCTGGTCCCAACTTAGTAAGGATGGAATAAATAAGGTTACCATCTTCTTTCTTAACTTTAACACCTTCCAAGAGATATCTAAGGGTCTTGAATTTGGACAAGAAATCTTCAATGCAAGAAAAATTATTAGGATCCAAAGTAAGCAGCTCATTTTCAAGTTGATGGGCTCTAATTTCATATTTAATCCCAAAAACTTTAGCGAGTTTTTCTAATGCTTCATGAGGAGTCTCAAGTTCTGCAATGTGGAATCTAAGATCAGGAGAAATAGACATCCCTATCAAACCACGTGCTTGATCTTGTCTATTTTCCCATTTTACAGCCTTGTCTTCGTCTTTTGGTTTCTTCTCTTGGTCTGTGGCTATTCTGAAGAGACCTTTACTTCTAAGTAAATCTTCCATGTAGGCTACCCATTGGAAGTAGTTAGTGCTGTCAAGAATGACTTGGCATGGACTTTCCATTTTTTTTTTTAAACTGAATCTGAAGATGCTGAAAGTAAGTGTTCCAATGGATAGATCTCGAAATAATAGGCGGTTTTAAAAAAAACGGCTCTGAAAAAGTCTTCCGGATGAAGAAGTTATGGCTTTTTGAAAAAAAAATGTTGACGTTGCCGGCAAAGTGCGCGAATGTGCGGGAATGAAAAAAAATCCGCCCCCACAAAATGGAGACTTGAACCCAAGACCTCTACTCTCTTAAAATAGCTTTGAACCAATTGATCTATACAAAAAATTTGAGAGAGAGAGAGAGAGAGAGAGAGAGAGGGGGGGGGGGGGGGGGCGCTTGGTTTGCGTGCTTGCCTTGAGAAAGCTCTTTTTCCCTACAAAACACAAAACACAAAACCCAACACGAATATGCAAAGAAAAACGAACCTTGCGGCTCAAAGTTAGCTTTAGCCAAAAAACTAGAAATTTTTAAAAAAATTTCAAAGTTAGCTTTAGCCGAAAAACTAAATATTTTTCTCAATGTTTCTGATTTTCCGAGATCACACTAAGGTGCAGGGAAAAGAGCATACGCATGAGAAAAATCCTTCCTTTCTGTTTCTGATTTGCCCAGATCGCACAGAGTCGCAGGGCAAAGAGCATACGCAGAAATGAAAGGTATAGATCCGGTAAAAAAAAGGCTAAATAAACTGAGACCGAAATAAGCAGAGAGAAAATAACAGTAAACTGCAAAAAAAAAACACTGTATACCTCCCGATCTGAAAAATGACGCAGCTAGGGCTACCGGAAACCTTTTCGCGTGAAACGAAAGGGGTTCCTCACTGGAACAGATGCTCCGAACGCAACAGAGCAGTCCTCTCGGCCCGAAAGCAGTCAGAAACAGCAGATCTAGGAAACGACAGCCGCATGCAGTTCTACCGGCTTCAGATTTGGATCACCAACGGACGCGGCCCTCAAATAGCTCCGATACCATGTAGGAATTTACAGGGTAAGTTCCTCAGAAAGAACACCAAAAGGACACCGCTCACAACCAAATCTCAAATCAATACACCAGTATTTTTGACGTGGTTAAAACCCTCAAAGTGCAAGGAGGGAAACAGTCCACGGCCTGTCCCAACGTGGGTACTACAGGCAATTTATTAATCAAAGAATGAAAATTTACATAAGCTTCTCTCATGCACGGATTACCCGAACAATGACCCTCCATGCGCTTTAAATAGAACTCATGGACCAATCGGGTGTCAAGCCACGGTTCAAGTGTCGGTAATACCGAGGTGAGAGTGAACTGTCGGATCACTACATATCGTGACCGTCGGATTGAAGTTACAAAATGTACAACGGTAAAGAAACACACTTTACCTAACTCTAACCTAACTCTATACTAGACCAAGTTGAACTTAACTATATCCTATGTGTCGAAATATCCTAACAAGAAATAATCCTCTTTGAGGGGGCAACATCCTTTACATTACACAAGTGAACAATTCTTGGATGATACAAATGACAAGACCTCCTTTCTGTATATAGGAGTGTATGGGGTCATAATATAATGACAACCGACATAACAATAATAATGTAAGGGCACAACAATAACAATAGCGGGCTTCTATGGGGCACAATAATAACAATATGGGTACTACATGGGTAGAACAATATAATAAAGGGGTTGCACTAATATTAATAAGGGGTTACACTATTAGTATAGGGACCTAACACTCAATTAGCTCATAGCTCATCTTATCATCCTCATTCAGATGTGAAAAATGAGATAGTGATCAAATGTTTGGAAGGATATATTTGTTTCCTATAGATGAATGGTGGTATAACACTTCCTTCCATACTACAACAAAAATTACCCCATTTATGGAACTTTATGGATATCATCCACCATCCATCACATCATCTTTAAGAAAAAATTCTATGGTTCAAGCAATGGAAGATCACATCAAGCATAAAAAAGAATCTCTCCAACTCTTAAAGGATAACCTCAATATGGCGCAAACTTGAATGAAACAATAGGCAAATCAACATCAAAGAGAAAGGAGTTTTGATGTAGGTTATTGGGTACTTTTATAGCTACAACCATATAAACAAATGTCTCTCAAGCAACATAAGAAGGATAATAAATTATCACCCAAGTACTATGGTCCTTACAAGGTGGTGCAAAACATTGGTACTATGGCATACAAATTGGAGTTGCTTGCATCTTCCCGAGTACACTGAGTTTTCAATGTTTCATGCTTAAATAAGGTTATCGATGACAAGCTTCCAGTCAAAACAAAATTCACAAAAATTGATGAAGAAGTAAAAATCATATTTTAGCTTGAGCAGTCATAGAAACAAGAACTTGATAGCTACAGATTCAATCAATTTTAGAGTACCTAATTAAGTGGAAGAACTTGTCCGTTGAAGATTCCACATGGGAGGATGAGAATTTTATAGATAAACATCCATAACTACTCAACCATTGAGGAAAACACTTTTTTGAAGGAGAGGGGCATGTTAGGTCCCTATAATTCTAGTGTATCCCAATTATTATTATTCTTGTGTCCATGTAACCCCCATATTGTTATTGTTGTGCCCCATAGAAGTCCAATATTGCTATTGTTTTCCCCTTGCATTATTATTATTATGTAGGCTCTAATTATATTGTGACACCTTCAGTTGTTACATATACAAAGGAGGTCTTTTCACATATATCATCCAAGAAATTTTCATTTATGTAATGTAAAGGAGGTTTCCCCCTCAAATAAGATAATTTTTAAATGTTCATCTATGTTTTTGTGAGTTGTTGCATAACATACCATGTCTTCCAAGATGTTGTCATTAGATCGAAGAGCAATGCTCTAGAATGGATACATATCACAGGATCCAATGGAAATATTAGGCTCCAATGCCCCTAGTAAATTATTCATCATATCACCTACTGGATCTAGGTTGAAAGAAGTTTTTCGGAGAGTGAAAGGCTCATCTTCATCAGTAGGTATGTGAATGAGATAGGTTTCCACATAATTAATCTATGGCGGGGAAGATACCACTTTCATACAAGGACCATTTAGGGAAGTTGCTTGATTGGGAGTCAAATTAGGACCAATGAACGAAAGCTAGTCAATTGTCATGATTCTTCCTTCACGTGAGAAACACATAACATGAAAAAGTTAAAAGACAAGGGCTCTCATGACATAGAAATAGCCAATCCAAAGGAGTTAATTAAAATTCAAAAGGCCCTTGGACTACCATCACATCAATATAGGTAGTTTTTCCCCCAAAAGTAATAGGAAATTTAGGAATGATCCCTAATGGTTAACTGGTTCCTTCATTAAAATCCAAGAGATTATGGGTAACGGGAAAAAGATATGGAGAACCTAAATCTTGCCGAGTAATTGAGTAAAAAATACTAGCGGATAAGCCTTCATCTATGATTTTTCTAGTTACAACCACATTATAAGCGCGTACTATGCTCTCGAAGGGTATGTAAGGAGGAAGATGATATACTGCAAGTTGGCTCAAATCAAAGGAAGTGACCATGCTACTTGAAGGGGGTGTCATGGGAACGGAAGAACCACCCCATTGTACTATGTGAATGGGATAAATGATTTCCAAGTCTGTGGGGATGGGACGATTATCCCCCTGTATGGTCAAAATGGGAGGATTCCTCCCCATTTCATTGGAATCTAAAGAAACAAGAAGAACCTAAGTGATATGAGACTCACTCTCTACATGAAAGGTATGATCAACAGAAGGTGGAATCGAGTCACCTATTTTCTTAACCAATGGTTGGTTAGGAAAAAAATCATGGGATTCACATTTAGAGAGAGTGGGTTTGATTTGTTTTAGATTCATATCAATCACTTCATCAATATTCTAATCAATAACATCATGATCCAGTGGAGGATTGGGAGAAATATTTTGATAGCTAGACAAAAGACGAGGCTGAGAAGTTGTAAGGTTTTCCAACACTTTTGAGGCTTCATCCATATAAGGAAAAATGTGAATAGGATGATTTCCTTCATATCACTTACAGGGAAATTTGACTTTACCCTTTTTCCCGTGGACCTTACTATCACTAGTTGAAGGTTTGTCACCACCATGATCTCTAGAAGATGACGAAAATGGCTGATGTGAGCCTGTGGAACACACTTCTCATATCTTGGGAATACCTGTACTAACCCTAAGAAGGTGGTAACATTGACATAACAAGAAAGGGAATTTAACTTTGCAGGGTTGGTTAGAAGGTTCCTCCATACTAGTTGCATGGATAGAAACAGTTTCTTGGTTGCCCCCTGTTGAGGGCCCCGAAATCGGGTCAACAACAAGGGGGATACCCACCCGGTCCGGAACCTGGTTGGTGGCTCCTTGCCCGTTTGGTGTAACGGGTCCGACTGGGGATAATGGGACCAGCTTCCCAATCCAAAGGATGTGTGTGTGTGTGTGTGTGTATAGATTTTGATGATGCTAATTTAGAGGTAGTTTTAAGCCAATTTAACTCTAAACTCTAAACTGACTCTATGCTATCGTATTCTAACAAAAAATAGCACATCTAATCTATACTAACCCGGGGTATAATTCTTTCATTATGCGATCTAAAAAGATTTCATACAATAACTGGTAATAAAGATCATTCAGCTATCATAAGAATATAAATCAATTAAGATAAACCATTCTGCATAAGAAGTTAGGCAAAACAGTTGTGAACATCATATCGCATAACAGTTTATTCATATGTCAAGCACAAATAAATGACTCCATCGTATAAAAGTGCCAAATGGTAACCCACACATTCATACATTAACATATAAACAACTCAGCTGTATATCACTCTAAGAATATAAGCAGAAATTAATCAAGAGATAAAAGTACCATTTATGACTGATTTCACTCACAAACTTCAAGCAATAACGATTTATCTCTACTTACTTCCAACATCTACTAAGAGTACAAAAGTGCAACATCAGTAGCAGACATTAAAATGCAAACATAAATAAATCTCGATCCATCCATTCATCAAAAACCCCCTCCGAGGGTGCAAAAGTGCATGTTCTGAGGACAAGTTTTTTGACAAATTTCCGGACCCTTCTCCAAATGCCATGAGAAGGGTTAAATACTACTAACTAACTAATCTTAATTACACAAATTTAGGAAACGGCTTCAAATGACCACCCTTTTACTAAAACAAATTTATTTCTAAAAATTGAATCTAATTTCTAACCGTTTCTGTATCTGCTCCTTAGTGCTGTAAGCAATGCAAGGTTCGCCTGGAAAGAGTCGGCTGGTTGTCTTTTTCTTTTGCTCGAGCGATAAAAGTAGAAATAACAAAAGCTGGCACCTCTTTCTGACAAACTAGAAGATATTTTTGAAAATATTCCTCTGGCTGGGTGTATTTGCTGTGTGTATACTTAGTATAACCCAAATTTCTTTCAAACTGATTGTGTTGTTGCTATTTCGGTTTCCGGCCGTGCGAATGACTCAATGAATTAGGGATTTTGTTGCCTGAACAATCCTCCGTATTGAAAATTGCTTCCGTTCTTTGTTCCAGGCTTTTCTGGAGCGTCCTCCCTCTTTAGCGTTTTTCTTTTTGCTTTACCCAGTCTGAGCTCTAGGATCTTTTGCAAACATGCTACTTTTGTGCGCCTTTGACTCTAAGTCTTGGATAGTCTATTTTCATCAGTGTCTGTTGAGTGATACTCTGGAATCCGCGGCTTTGCTGCATGTGGCATCCATTTGCGAAGGCATATCCTCTCTGTTCTTCAAGTATTGGCGCTTTCCCTTTTTCCTTAGATGTTTCCTGCATATAGATTTATATTAGTTGCTGACTTGCAGTTTACGCAAAGGAAAAGAGAAATGACGAAAAGATTGACATGAAAGCTTTAAGTTCTAATGAATGCATAATCATGACACTCATAATGACTTGACTCTTCGAAAAACGCAACACGATCATCCTTGGATACTCAGGCGTGCGATCATTAATTTCCCTTAAGGTGCGCGCTCAATTTTGGGTTTACAGATCATGCCGAAGAAACTTTGCGATGAGTGGTTTCTATGATTCGCATCGCGGCAATTAATAGTCTCATTCATCGCAGATCACAAATCGCAAGATCGCATTTTGTAAGGTCGCAGATCGCAAGATCACATTTTTCATTTGATCACTGCGCGCTGCTTATGCGACATTGCGATATGCGACGTCGCGTATCGGCCATCGGCGATTCCTTATGTTTTCTATTTAAGAGCATTTCCAACATGTGCGATGCGATGAATGTCGCATCGCTTCTTTGCAGCTTATTTATGTGCATAGGAAAACTCTTCACTCTCTCTTTGCGATGCGATATAGCTTTTAGGGAGTTAAATACAAAAATTTTGATAAAAAATATTTTTGGGATTTTTTGTTAAGGGTCCCCCTTTGCTTGATGTTATTGTTAATACCAAACAAAGAGGGGGGTTGTTGGTGACCACAACAATGGCGATTCACTGTGAAGAACCAGTTATCTCTGCTTTTCTATTGACATTTCCACTTCCGAAACAAAAAAAGATTTCATATGTCTAAATTTTGTTATGGACAGATAGAGTAGATTACCCCTTATCCTGTCAATGATACTTTGTCTCAACCTTTCTTTTATTCCAATTGTCTACTTCCTTTGGCTTAGTTCTTGCATTCATACCAGACATTACTCGGTCCTTTTTAAAGATAAAATAAAGTCTTCTCTGCGTATTGGCTTTAAAATATGCTCATTTGTTGTAGGTAGAGCCTCTGCTGCCCGCAAGCATCCACAGCCTCGACAGGGTTACCATGTTATCCAACAATGATCCTTTTTCCTGCTTGAGGTTATTTACAACATTTCAGAGAAAAATCCTTTTTGACACTTTTTCCTTTTTTATTCTCTAAAGAACAATGTCTTGGTTTGGTGGCCGAATTATGACACAGTCATTCACTTGATTTACACTTTTGCTGAACAAGCTGGCTCGTGATGAGATCCCTTGTCTTTTGACTGCAACAATCTTTGAGTCGTTGCCCTGTTTTGGTAGACAATATTGGCAAAGTCAGCAAGTTATAATATCTGTGATCATGATAAGTCGGATCGTGATGAGACCTCTTATTCTTTGAGATATAGTGTTTTCTCGGATTGTTTCTCTGAATGCTGCGGTTTCCTTTAGCAGGGAGGAAGTCATTGTTTTTCCTTAAGAAAGCTCTGGACGACAATAATAGAGTTTGAAAACAACAGCTTTACAGAGAATATTTATTTTATTATTGATGATACCTTTCATTGTGCTGACATAAAACAATTTTTTACCAAAGGTTGTTTTCATCAAAGTTTTTTTTTTGAGAGGTTGAAACTAATATCAAATCCAGGTTAAAGTTAACTCTATTTGTCAATAATAAAAGTCAGATTTTCCGAAAATTTTTGCTATTTGTACAAGTGAAATCAAAATCTGATAGAGAGTTGGTGTGCTCTTTCATGAATCCCTTTCAATGATCATTTACAACCGGTTTTATTTATAAGAAAGAGAAAAACAAAATAAAAGAAACTAAAATTGTCCTACAAAAATAGAAGAATGGTCTTCTATGGAAAATACATTTTAAGAATCTGTCCATTCACAGGCAAAGAATCTCTTCTACTTGCCAAATCCTGCAACACAAACGTCGATGGACCTATGACTTCTACAATCTGAAAAGGACCAAGCCACAGCTTCTGAAATTTCGTATGTTTGCCCTTTTCTTCACGAGCCTTATCCCATTTCAAAACTAAATCTCCCATCTGAAAGGTTTTTCTGGTCATTATGCTTGAGTGAAAAGAGGATTTTACTAGCGCTTGGTGGTGAGCATGGGTTTTCTTAGCTTGTTCTCATCATTCTTCTAGTTTGATTATCTCCATTTGTCTCAATTGTAAAGAGGAAGTAGATACTTCATCGATGTGTTGTACTAAAGACAAAGAGGGAATGACTACGTGAGTTGGAAGAACCACTTCTTTCCCATAAACTAAATTAAAGGGAGGAGTGCCGAATGAAGCTTTCTTCGTGATTCTATCTACCCATAAAGCATTTACCAGTGCTTTGTGCCAATTCTTTTGGTTTTGGTCGACTGTTCTTTTGATAATCCTGATTAGGTTTTTGTTTGTTGATTCAGCCAACCCATTACCTTGCGGATAGTAGTTGGCTGAATACTTCAGTTTGAACCCTCTTTTAAGTGCAAACTCAGTCATTGAATTTCCAGAAAAGTATGATGCATTATCAAACGTTAAGGCCGTTAGCAATCCAAACCTAGTGATGAAAAATTGATCTATGAATTCAATAATGTTTTCAGAATTAACTGTCTTGAGAGGAACTGCTTCTACCCATTTAGTAAAATAATCTGTCGACGTGAGGATATACCTATGCTGCTTAGAAGAGTGGGGAACGATCTCACCTATTTTGTCCAAGCCCCATTGGCTGAATGGTTGCTCGATGTTAACTGACTGTAGTGGCATGGACGATTTCTTTTGTTTCCCTGCAGCAGTTTGGCAGATTTGGCATTTCCTTACGTAATTGTATGAGTCTTTGAACAGCGTGGGCCAATAATATCCTGCACGTAAGATCTTATGCGCAGTAGCTTCTCCAGCATAGTGTCCACCTGCTGGTTCATCGTGGAGTTCCTGCAAAACCTTTTCGGCTTCAGTTTTCTCAAGACACCTAAGAAGTACAGAATCGTAATTCCTTTTAAACAGAACATCATTTATGAGCTGGTATTGTTTAGCTTTCAATCTCAGAACTCTTTTCTTGGTGTGATCCAGATGTGATGGAGCATACCCGTTCTTAAGATAATAAATGGTGTCCGCATATAATGATTCTGCGTCGTTTAGGCTTACCTCATACGTGTGTACCTCTTCAGATGAGTTATCAGGAATTTGCGATGCTCCAGCTAACATCTTGCAGAAGCCTTGACCTCTTACGATGTTTGTTGGCTTGATCTCAAGATCGTATTCTTGTAAAGCGGTAATCCAATTTGCTCTCTTTTCGCCCACATCCTTCTGTACCAACAGGTTTCTTACCACTGTAAACAGTACTACGACTTTGGTATGGGCCTTAAGTAAGAAAGGTCTGAAATATTTGATCGCTTTGAAAACAGCATATGCCTGTTTCTCCACGTCTAAATAATTGAGCTCAGCACCTTGTAAGTTCGAGCTAAAGAATGCGATTGGAGCTTCCACCTTCTCTTGATTTTTTGAGTTAAAATCGCGGCATAAGATTTCTCTGAGGAAAAAGTGTATAAGATAAAAGATTCTGAAAAATTTGGGGTAGCTAAAGATGGAGCGTTGATGATAGCTTGTTTGATCAAGTTGAATGCTTCGTGCTCATCTTGACCCCATTTAAAATTTGAATTCTTTTTTATCATATTTTGTAAAGGAGAAATAATACGTGAAAAATTCGGGAGAAACCTTTTTACAAAATTGATTTGTCCAAGGAAAGATTGCATGGCCTTTTTGTTATGGGGCATGGACATTTTGGAAATTTCTTTGATTCTGTCAGGTTCAATGTGAATACCAGATTTCGACACTATGAATCCAAGCAATTTCCCTTCACTTAATGCGAAAAAAGATTTCTATGGGTTAAGTGAAATCCCTTACCTTAAGCATCTTTGAAAGATTTGTTTCAAATCTTTGAGATGGTCGCTTCGCTTCTTGGAGTACACTGTTATATCATCCAGGTAAATCACTACTGATTTATTGACTAAACCTTTAAACGCGATGTCCATGGCTCTCTGAAAGGTAGCGCCGACATTGATCAGACCAAATGGCATCTTCCGATATGCGTATGTGCCCCATTTGGTTCGGAATGTGGTTTTCAACTGATCATCGGGATGTACCAACACTTGATTGTATCCTGAAAATCCATCCAGGAAAGACATTAATTCTGAGCCCGCTACTGCCTGTAGTATTTTCTCCATAGGTGGGAGGGGAAAATTATCTTTCGGACAGGCTTTGTTGAGCGGAAATCAATACAGATTCTAATATCTCCGTTTTTCTTTCTAACGGGCACCATATTGGATACCCATTTGGAGTGTCTGACGGGGAAAATTATTCTGGCTCTCAACAATTTATTTAGCTCAGTCTTTATCTGATTTTCTAAGTTGGGGTGGATTTTTCTGAGCTTCTGCTGGACAGGTTTTTCATTGTCAATCATAGGCATAGTGTGTTGAATGATAGAAGTGTTGTATGTCTTCAGCTCATCGTAATTCCATGCAAAAACGTTTTTGTATTGTCTCAGAAGATGGATATATGCTGATTTTTCTTCAGGGGCTAGGCCGTGGCCCAGATTAACGTTTTGCGGCTTCTGATCGGTTCCTAGGTTCACTAATTCATAATTCAGAGTTGAACTATAGAGTTTAGAATTGGCAGTCCTTTTAAAACGACTTTTCAAATCATATAAATCTTCTAACTTAACCACTGATTTAGGTATAGCATTATCAGTGCTATTTTGCTGAATTTGGTGATCATGATGGTCTTCGTCAATTATTTGATTTGAGTAGGATCCTTCAGAAGTGAGGAAATTTACAATATCAGGATCATCGTTGAATACTCTCCAGTTGGTGATGTTGTCAGGGATGGATGGTCTAAAGATTAATTCTATTGAGAACCTATCGGGACTAAAATCTTCGGAGGGAATAAGTCTAGAGGCTACGTTAGCTAACAGGTCTGCGCTCGCATTTTGGAGTCTTGGGATTGACGAAATATTGAATGCTATGAAATGTGAAGTCAGATCTTGTACTAAAGATTGATAGTGCTTTAAATGACTTGACAGGCAGTGTATGGTGTTACGTACCTGTTTGACGACAATTTCAGAATCTCCAAAGACTTGAAGATACTTAACATTCAACCCGATTGCTTTGTATAGGCCTTGTACCAAGGCTTTGTACTCCGCTGTATTGTTTGTGCAATCGAACTCAAGTCTGCATGTAAGCATGATCTTGTTTCCGTCTGGGCTAATCAGAACGCATGCTGCTCCTGCTCCCTCGTTAGATTTAGAGCCATCAAAATATAATTTCCAAAATAAAGATGTATTTACAGAGTTATCTAAAAAATTAAAACACTTTGAATCATCAGTTTGGGAAAAATTTTCAACTTGGGACAAAACTGAATTTTCTAAGTAAGGTGAGGTGTGAGCATTGAAATTGTCGAGGAAAGAATCTACCGAGTAATTGCCTATGATACTGCTGTTGTATGCTATTGCTTCATTCTCTCCTTCCAATTAAGTCACTATGTACTTTTGGTGCAACTCTCGTTCAACCTTTACTTGATTGGGTTTACCGTTGTAGGGTAACCACATGTGCGACTAGTCGGTTGAGAAATATCCATGGAGTTTTTCAGACCAATCCCTGCTAAGAATTAAACCATAGAATTCAGGGATATCAGCTACTAGAATGTTGATAACCTGACATACTTTCGGGTTAGACGACAATCTTATGGTCACCTGGTTAAGTTCACCAATCACTTTGACTTGAGATCGATCAAGTTGAACTATACACACTGCGGATTTCTGTGGCTGAACATTCAATTTGGCACATATTGATCTGGGTAAAATATTCGTTGATGCACCAGAATCGACCAAGCAATTGTGCACATTTTTATTGAAAATTTCATAAGTGAGAAGAAAAGGAGGAGTATGGGATCTTGACCTTCCTCCAATCAAAGCAATGTCATTCGGATCAATCTTATTGATCATGTTGGTTGGAGGTCTTCCCATGTTGTGGGAAGCTACAGCTGTAGGTAAAGATGTAGTAGGCACGGCATGTAATTCTTTCATCATTATTTTCTGTTGATGTTTCAATTTGCTCAATTAGTAAAGAGTGATATTAGCTCTAGTCTTTTTCATGTCATCGATAATGTTATACTCCATTTCATCGGACACTATCAGTGTTCTTGATGGAGGTGCTTGATCTGATTGGACAGGGCTAAATTGGGTCACTCTAGCAGTTGTTTTCTTTGTTGTGACCTTATCTTTTGTTGCAGGGCTTGCGCCCTTCTGTTTAGGGGTAGTTTGGGGAGGATCAAGTTGATTTTTGCTTCGTGTGCTAACTGGAAATGCTTCTTGATCCTCTTCTTGTGGGAGGATGAAATCCCACATTCCATGTAGTTCCACAACTTCTTCATCATCGGTCTGCCCTTCAGTGGTATTCTCTTCTTCTTCTTCTTCTTCAGGTTTGACGTTTGAGAGAGCATTGGGTGGTTTCACCTCCATGGGAGGATTTCTTTTAAAAGATCTGTAGGGCTTTCTTGAAGAAGTTTCTGCTACTTGTTTTCTTATGTCAATCATCTCATTGAACATGGCCTTTAAAACCTTTTGTAATCCTTCCATATCGAAAGGATCTTTCGTTTGCTTCTTCTTGGTGTCTTCTTTGAAAGAGATTTTCTTAGATTTGCGTTCTTCTATCATAGATCTCTTTTCTAGGGCAACTACGCGTTTTTCTACTGCTAACGCCTCAGTTAAGTTTTCAACTAAGGTCGTCTTGTTAGCCCTATCTACGAAGATAGACAAGTTTGATGGTAAGGCCGTGATGTACCATTCACATCTTACTTCCTCGCCGGGTTGAGAAGGAGCGGGAATTTTGTTGAGGATCTTATTGAACCGTAAATTGAAATCTTTAATGGGTTCTCTAGCCTCAACTTTAAGATTAGATAGGTCATTGATCAATGTTGCTGTTGATCTGTCATCGTCAAACTTTGTGAGGAATTGACTTTGAAAAATGTCCCAACTTGTGATGGACCCGGAAGGTAACAAAAAGTACCATGACCCGACTGTTCCTTGCATTGTATAATGAAAAAGTCGGACGACAGCATCTTCGTTAGTAACTCCGTTGAGATTAACAGAAAGCATGAAATTATTGATATGCTCTTCAGCTAGCATGCATGTTTCTAGATTGAATTTAGGTAGCCATTTCTCAGGATGGGCCGGTATTGGGCTCAGGGGTGGAAGCATTAAAACCGCCCCAGGATTGTTCCATGGAGACTGGGCCATCGTTGAGCTGCTAGTTAATGAAAGTGCAGAAGATATTCCCTGATGCTGAGAAGATGAAGATATTATGACCTTTGATGATTGAAGAGGAAGGGTTGTGGAAGATGGATGAGTGATTTGGGATGAGGATGTGGGTGGTTGACTTCGCGGTGAGGGGGTTGAAATGGACGAAGTAGATTAAAGAGTCTCACGGTCAGACTCTGGTGGTGTTTTCCTTGCTCTTTTCCTAGTAGGGAGAGGGAGTTCACTTGGTTGAATACCAAATTTTTCACTCTTCAATCTGGTCAGGGGATGAGCAGGATTGTACTACGAAGTCACGCTGCTGTTAGATTTATCAGACCTATGAGAAAAAATAGAGAATCCCTGGAGTTTACGAATCAAAGTTTGAATTTCAAGGGGTTCAATGATGAGTTGGTCTGATATATTAGAGTAGGTAGCAGCGGTGGATACTCGAGTGACTTCTAACTCCGGGTTTAACCGTACTGGAGAAGTCGGGGGAGTTGATGAGGGTGATTTACTCTCAGAATGGCATTTAGATTTTGACTTAGTTGCCATTCATCGTTCGTGCCCTCCTTCTAGCGCCAAATATGTTGAGGGCTCCAAAATCGGGTCAACAACAAGGGGGATGCCCACCCGGTCCGGAACCTAGTTGGCGGCTCCTTGCCCGTTTGGTGTAGAGGGTCTGACTGGGGATAATGGGACCAGCTTCCCAATCCAAAGGATGTGTGTGTGTGTGTGTGTAGATTTTGATGATGCTAATTTAGAGGTAGTTTTAAGCTAATTTAATTCTAAACTCTAAACTGACTCTATGATATCGTAATCTAACAAAAAACAACACACCTAATCTATACTAACCCGGGGTAGAATTCTTTCATTATTCGATCTAAAAAGATTTCATACAATAACTGGTAATAAATATCATTCAGCTATCATAAGAATATAAATTAATTAAGATAAACCATTCTGCATAAGAAGTTAGGCAAAACAGTTGTGAACAACATATCGCATAATAGTTTATTCATATGTCAAGCACAAATAAATGACTCCACCGTACAAAAGTTCCAAATGGTAACCCACACATTCATACATTAACATATAAACAACTCAGCTGTATATCACTCGAAGAATATAAGCAGAAATTAATCAAGAGATAAAAGTACCATTTATGACTGATTTCACTCACAAACTTCAAGCAATAACGATTTATCTCTACTTACTTCTAACATCTACTAAGAGTAAAGAAGTGCAACATCAATAGTAGACATTAAAATGCAAACATAAATAAATCTCGATCCATCCATTCATCAAAAACCCCCTCCGAGGGTGCAAAAGTGCATGTTCTGAGGACAAGTTTTTTGACAAATTTCCGGACCCTTCTCCAAATGCCATGAGAAGGGTTAAATACTACTAATTAACTAATCTTAATTACACAAATTTAGGAAACGGCTTCAAATGACTGCCCTTTTACTAAAACAAATTTATTTCTAAAAATTGAATCTAATTTCTAACCGTTTCTGTATCTGCTCCTTAGTGTTGTAAGCAATGCAAGGTTCGCCTGGAAAGAGTCGACTAGTTGTCTTTTTCTTTTGCTCGAGCGATAAAAGTAGAAATAACAAAAGATGGCACCTCTTTCTGACAAACTAGAAGATATTTTTGAAAATATTCCTTTGGCTGGGTGTATTTGCTGTGTGTATACTTAGTATAACCCAGATTTCTTTCAAACTGATTGTGCTGTTGCTATTTCGGTTTCCGGCCGTGCGAATGACTCAATGAGTTAGGGATTTTGTTGCCTGAACAATCCTCCGTATTGAAAATTTCTTCCGTTCTTTGTTCCAGGCTTTTCTGGAGCATCCTCCCTCTTTAGCGTTTTTCTTTTTGCTTTACCCAGTCTGAGCTCCAGGATCTTTTGCAAACATGCTACTTTTGTGCGCCTTTGACTCTGAGTCTTGGATAGTCTATTTTCATCAGTGTCTGTTGAGTGATACTCTGGAATCCGCGGCTCTGCTGCATGTGGCATCCATTTTTGAAGGCATCTCCTCTCTATTCTTCAAGTATTGGCGCTTTCCCTTTTTCCTTAGATGTTTCCTTCATATAGATTTATATTAGTTGCTGCCTTGCAGTTTACGCAAAGGAAAAGAGAAATGACGAAAAGATTGACATGAAAGCTTTAAGTTCTAATGAATGCATAATCATGACACTCATAATGACTTGACTCTTCGAAAAATGCAACACGATCATCCTTGGATACTCAGGCATGCAATCATTAATTTCCCTTAAGGTGCGCACTCAATTTTGGGTTTACAGATCATGCCGAAGAAACTTTGCGATGAGTGGTTTCTGCAATTCGCATCGCAGCAATTAATAGTCTCATTCATTACAGATCGCAAATCGCAAGATCGCATTTTGTAAGGTCGCAGATCGAAGATCGCAAGATCACATTTTTCATTTGATCACTGCGCGCTGCTTATGCGACGTCGCATAGCGGCCATCGACGATTCCTTATGTTTTCTATTTAAGAGCACTTCCAACATTTGCGATGCGATGAATGTCGCATCGTTTCTTTGCAGCTTATTTATGGGCATAGGAAAATGCTTCACTCTCTCTTTGCGATGCGATATAGCTTTTAGGGAGTTAAATACAAAAATTTTGATAAAAAATATTTTTGGGATTTTTTGTTAAGGGTCCCCCTTTGCTTGATGTTACTGTTAATACCAAACAAAGAGGGGGGTTATTGGTGACCACAACACCCCCCTACTTATTGTTAGAAAATTATATATTATAGAGAAATGGAACACATAAAATATTGTAGAAATATAAAAACAGAAAACATATAAAACAAGAGAGACATAGATATACGTACTTCACCCAATTTGGGCTACATCCACAGAGAAACAACGAATCCTTCCTTTTATATTATCCAACAAACTGAAGAGATAAAACCTAGAACAGATCCTCCATAATTCCCTCTTCGCTCTCAATATCCTCTCTCTTCCTCAATTAGAATAAATATCTACATAAACATAATACAATTCCCTCATATATAGCGAGGGGTTGCCTTCTAGGGCAAAAAAACCCTAAATTAGATGTAACAACTACAGTCAGATCTTTGCCTAATGAAAGACCGAGAGTTACTATGAGATTACAACATTTTACAAGGTAATTTTACTTCTATTTTTAGCTTTGTGGGTGCTGCCACAGATCCCCCCCCTGGGGGGGCTGCCAAACATCGTAGCCACCCCCCCTAGACCCCCCTTGCAATAAATATTCTACGGGTGGCATTTCCGCCCCATTACACACCGGGGTCCAATGTGGTGATACCTTTGAATACAGAAGATAATCAAGTTCCACGCCTAACAATCTTCCACTTGGAGACTGATTATAGCAATTCCATTGTTGCTTCATTTGCTGGACAATGACTCCACTTTGGATCTGGTCTCTTATGAGCTTCTTCATCATACTTGAAGACTAGTTGAAACTGAGCAGACTGTCAGTTTCCCCCTGGTTACAACTTTTGTTAACATATCTCCAATATTATGGCTAGTGTGTATCTTTTCCAACTTCAATTGTCCATCTTCCAACGTTGAATGTATGAAATGGTACTTTAGCTATATACATTTAGTCTTGGAATGAAATGTAGAGTTCTTTGCAAGATGTATGGCACCCTGGATGTCACTGTATAACCTGCACAACTCCTACTTCTTACCCAATTCATCCAAAAAACTTTGTAACCAAATCATTTCTTTACTAGCCTCTATAGCAGCAACATACTCTGCTTCTGTTATTGAGAGTGCAACAACACTTTTCAGTTTTGTGACCCAACTAACAGTTTTTCCACCAACAGTAAACACATACCTTGTTGTGCTCCTCCTATTATCTCTATCACCCGCCATATCCGCATCAACATATCCCTATAGAGCAACGTTTGAACCACCAAAGCATAATGCTTGATTTGTGGTACCTCTCAAATATCTGAGAATCCACTTCACTGCCATCCAATGTTCATTTCCTAGATTATTCATGTACCTACTTACAACTCCCACTGCATGTACAATATCAAGCCTTGTGCAGACCATTGCATACATTAAGCTTCCAACTACTGATGCATATGGAACTTTAGACATATGAGTCATTTCTTCCTGAGCCTTGGGACACTCCTCCTTACTTAATTTGAAATGGCTAGCCAAAGGTATACTAACTGGTTTTGCATTCTGCATATTAAACCTTTTCAATACATTTTCTATTTAATCACTTTGAGACATTGTTAATTCGTGATTCATCCTGTCTCTAGTTATTCTCATGCCAAGGATTTGTTTTACAACACCAAAATCCTTCATTGCAAACAAATTCGCCAATTTTCATTTGAGCACATTTATTTTCTGCATGTTAGAACATACAACAACCATGTCATCTACATACAATGACAATATAATATAGCTTCCATCATTTTGCCTTTTGAGATAAACACAATGATCAGAGTGACATCTAGTATAACCGTGTTTAGACATAAACCTGTCAAATTTTAGATACCACTCCCTTGGATCTTCTTTTAAGCCATACAAGCTCTTCTTCAACCAGCACACTAGTTTCTCCTTCCCTTTTACCTCATATCCTTGTCGCTGCTACATATATATCTCTTCCTCCAAATCCCCATGGAGAAATGTTGTCTTTACATCTAAATACTCAAGATGAAAATCTTTAGCTACTACTAGACTTAAAATAGTTCTGATTGAAGTCATTTTAACAACATGAGAAAATATCTCATCAAAGTATATACCCTTTTTCTATGCAAACCCTTTCACCACAAGTCTAGCTTTATACCTTTTTCTACCTCCATCTTCTTCCTTCAACTTGTAAACCCATTTATTCTGCAATGCTATTTTGCCTGCAGGAAACCTTACTAAGTCCCAAGTTTGGTTATGTGCTAGGGAGTCCATCTCTTCTTTCGTGGCTTGCTCCCATCTCTTCCTGGCTTCTACCTACACTGCTTCTTCATAACATTCTGGTTTACTAGAACTAGTCAACAATACATAATGTAATGAAGGAGAGTATCGTTCAGGGGGTCTACTTATTCGGGTAGATATTCTAAAACCACTTTCAGATGTTTGAGGTGCTTTTTGTTGTTGTGGATGTTGTTCTGGCCATTGATCATTATGATTTTTCAGGCACCATCACTTTTTCCGTGATCCCATCAAGCATTGTGTATTCTATATTTTCCTTTTGTTGTTTTTTTTCCTGTAACTGATCCTTATACAAAACCTTTTCATTGAATATGAAATCTT
The DNA here is from genome assembly GCA_031772625.1 of Pinus tabuliformis. Lineage (NCBI taxonomy): Eukaryota > Viridiplantae > Streptophyta > Pinopsida > Pinales > Pinaceae > Pinus > Pinus tabuliformis. Next base: position 581,156,787 of record CM062813.1, read on the forward strand.
TGCTCCTAGTGATTTTGTGTTTTTCATAATCATAAAATGTGATAACCAAAATCATGAACACCATATCCATGAAAGGTACATTTATTTGATTTTGCCTCAAGCTTTGTTCTATTTTCTTTATCAATGTGGCCAAAGGCTTCAAAACCAATTTTTTTTAAAAATGAGTAGTTTACCTTTTTACTTGTCCATGCCTCCTTTGGAATACCACCATGCAAGGAACTCGAAGGCCCTCTGTTTATTAGATAAACAACAGTATCTACAACATCTACCCAAGACTGTAAAGGAAATTTGGCATGCAATCTCATGCACCTTGCATGCTCCATGATTGTCCTGTTCATCCTTTCTCACACACCATTTTCTTGTGGCATTCTTGGAATTGTCTCCTCTTTATGAATTCTATTCTCTGAACAATACCTATCAAACTCTTTGTTACAATATTCACCTCCATTATCTGATCTCAGACACTTCAACCTTTTTCCTGTCTCATTTTCAACCAAAGCTTTACATTTCTTGAAAGTATCAAATACATCAGATTTATTTCAAATACAATAAATCTAGGTTTTTCTGATTGCATCATCAATAAAAGTAACATAATAATGAGAGCCACCAAGAGATGATACCTGAGCAGGTACCCATACATCTGTATGCACAAGCTCTAATTTTTCTCTCTTCTTTTCTTTCCCAACTTTGAGGAATCTGAATCTCTTATGTTTTCCATATACACAATTCTCACAAAGTTTCAAATCAACATGCTTCAAACCTGGCAACAAATTTCTTGAGTGAAGAATCTGCATCCCCTTCTCACTCATGTGCCTGAGCCTGCGATGCCACAATGTCGTATCTTCTCTTGTAGAGGTTAAAGAATTGACAAAATTAGAAATACCATTGCATAAATACAATGTACTGACCTTTTATCCTTTTGCTATTATCAGGGATCCTTTAGTCACCTTCAAGGTTTTATCTATAAAAGTAGTCACACAACCTTCACCACCCAACTGCCCTATTGAAATAAGATATTTCTTCAGATCTGGAACATGGCTTACCTCCTTCAATAGCCATTGATTTCCATTCTTTTGTTTTATGAAAACTGTACCCATTCCAATGATTTCACAGGGTTTATCATCACCCAATCGAACCTGTCCAAAATCTCCTTGAACATAATCATGAAAATGTTTCCTATCAAGTGTGGCATGGAATGAGGCCCCTGAATCTACCACGTAGACATCAATAATATTTTCTAAAGAAATAATCAAAGCATATTGCAACACATCACCTATTACATTTGCTTCATGATTATTTCCTTGTTGTGCGTCTCCTTCTTTTCCCTTTCGAGACTTGTAGTCTTTCTTCAAGTGTCCTTTGTTCCCACATTTCCAGCATACTATCCCTGATCTGGACTTGGATCTACCTTTTCCTGACTTACTATGATATCTAGGGCTCTTTCCTCTTTCCATTTTTCTTCCCCTAGTCTTTGTAATCAAAGCATTACCTGATGTCTAACCGAAGCTTCTCTGTCACATTTCCTCGCTAATAATTACGCCGATAACATCATCAAATTTTAAAGTACTAGATCCAGAGACAGAGTTACTACTGGCCATAACTAAGCCATTCCGACTTTATGGTAATGAGCACAGAAATAACATAGCCCTATCTTCATCATCAAAAGCTACCCCTACAGAACTTAACTGACTGGCTGGTAACTATTTTAAATTCATTTAAATGATCAACAACAGATCCACCTTTTGACATTTTCATATTAGATAAGCGCTTCATAATAAATACCTTTTTTGAGGTCGATATTTTTTCATATAGCTTGGCTAATGTCGACATTAAACCCTTTATTATCATTTCCTTTGAAATATTAAATGCTACCAACACCGCTAGGCACAGCTGTATTGTTCCAAGTGCCTTTCTATCAAGAATATCCCATTTTGTGTCTGTCATACTCATCAGCTTCTTCGCCTCTCTGCTCAATGGTTGGTAGAGATCTCTATGATACAAGTAATCTTCCATCTGCGTCTTCCACAACTGGTAGTTTTGGCCGTTGAATTTTTCGACCCTAAACCTATCGTCTTCCGCCATTTCTCACACTCGAACCAAGAACCCTTCTCTCCTACGAGTTTGTCAACCAAATAGACCTTCGACTTTGATACCATTTTTTAGAAAAATATATATTATAGAGCAATGGAACACATAAAGTATTGTAGAAATATAAACATAGAAAATGCATAAAACAAGAGAGACACATATATACGTGATTCACCTAGTTTGGGGTATGTCCATGGAGAAACATCTAGTCCTTCCTTTTATAATATCCAGCAAACTAAACAGATACAACCTACAATAGATTCTCTATAATTTCCTCTTCGCTCTCAATCTCCTCTCTCCTCCTCACTCAAAATACAGATCTACATAAACGCAATACAATTCCTGCATATGTAGTGAGGTGTTTCCTTATAGGGAAAAAATCCCTAAATTAAACATAACTTCTACCGTCAGAACTTTGCCTAAAGAACGACTGAAATTGACTACGAAATTACAACATTTTACAAGGAAAATTTACATCTATATTTAGCTTCAGGGGCACTGCCCCTGATCCCCCCGACGGGCAAGGCTCTCAATGTCACAACCATCCCCCGCTGGACCCCCCTACAATGAATATTTTACGAGAAGCGTTCCCGCCCCATTACAAACTGGGGTTCGATGTGGCGATACCTTTGAATATAGAAGATAATCAGGCTCCACACCCAACACTTATTTTCATCAGATGGTAGAGCCATGAGAGTTGTTGATTCAGAAACCAACTACCTGTGAACGAGGCCATGATGCAGTGATACACTAAGCACGGTGTAAAATTTAATGGGGGGAGTATGTAACACCCCTCCATTGTGTGCTAAATTATTGTAACCCTAAGCTTAGTTAAAGCTATGTGTGATATCCTCCCTTCTGTGTTAAATGATTGTAATCCTAAGCTAAGGAAAGCTAGGTGTGATACCCTCCTTTGTGGGTTATACTATTCTAAGCCTAAGCTGAGGAAAGCTCAGTGATATGTAATATGAAAATAAAATTTGTTATTAAATAAATTAATAAAATAAATCACTTAGAGGGGGGAGCACCAAGAGAGAGGAGAATTTTTCCCAATCCCATTGAGGAATGTGATAGAGATGAATCTTTCATGATAAAGCTTCTAGATGTGATTCTAGATATGCTTGGATGGATTGGTGATCCATCAGATGGATGGGAGATAAAGATCCATGAAACATAAAAGATTTGCAGTAGATAAAGGAAAGTTTTTATGAGGAAAAAACTTGTGGGAGATAAAGATGATCTTTTCTGAAAAATACCTATGCAGATGGAAAAAATCCATAAAAGGGGGATGCTACTAATAGAAGCTAAATCATGAAAGAGGGTATTAAATACCCATTTCATCGATCAATTGAGGACAGTTGATCCTTGGCAAGAACCTCGTCTTGGGGGAAATTAGAGGTGATTCATGGCTAGGTGGTCGTGCTCCTCCCTCCACGTGGTGTTTTAGTTGGCTTCATATGCGTTGAATGCACTGTATGAGTTCTTACCTCTATATTTTATCTCTTTATGTTGAAATAGTTAAATTATGTATCACAGCTGTATAGATGAGGTGTTATCTATATGGAAATAGTTTTTGTCTTGTAATGTATATGAGAAATGGTGGAATCATGGTAATTAGTTTTTGATACTTGTCTCAAAGAGATAGATTTCTCATGATCGACTTACATGTGGCTTTCTACTGTGAAGTTATCTATAGAAGTATATTGAGTGGATTGAAATTTTTAATACCCATGCATGGTAGCATATTGCACATAATTATATTACCCGTGTTAATGAATTTCTATGGGACTGATGGTAGTATTATACATACGATTCATTTTTCATCCAAGAATAGAGTTAGTAGCGGAAACATGACATGTAGTTATATAAATACTAACATTTTTGAGGTGGAGATTATGTATGAATATGTGAGATGACTGTGGATTCTCTAACTGATTGTATTACATTTACTAAAGAGATATGGTATGCCATAATGATATAAAGTGATAACTACTTATGCATGTTGACCAATTGATGAAATAATGTTTCCATTGTATGACTAATGGGTTAAGTATATATGTTTGCATGTCAAAAGAAAGGTATCCTATGAGGCTAGTATAGTTACTCATGTATGTTACATAGAAGGGACTATGCATGTAGGATTAAGAACAAGATTCCTAACCATGTGGCCATGTTGGTTACCATAGGTTCAAAATCAAGGTTCCTTACAGCTTGTGTGAATTTGTCCAAAAGTGTTGCCGGTTGTATGTTAATATTGAATCCTCACTTCTATTCGTAAAGTATGACAAAATATGACTGAACTAATGTCTTATAGATGGTCAAGTCTACTTAATGAACCCACCTTATGTAAACATTATACATTTTCAAACTCCATGTACTTTTGCTAAGAACCGAATCTTAGGTATAAAAGAACAATTTTTTTCCAGAATAGGGGGTTAGTAGCTATTTTTCCAGATAGGCCGAGGAGGTTCATTACAACCATGAAATCCCACTATATCTCTAATGAATACATGTGCTACATCGCTAGCTAAATGCATCGGATTCAATGGAGTGAATGGTGCTACCTTTGTCAACCTGTCAATCACAACCATAATAGAATCATGATGTTTCGATGTACCTGGAAAACCTGTAATGAAATCCATGGCAATGAGTTCCCATTTCCATTATGGAAGCAAAATCGACTATAGTAGACCACCTATATTCTTGCACTTTTCTTTTACATGTTGACACTCTAAACATCTAGCCACAAAATCTGCCACTTCCTTCTTCAAGTTCAGCCAATAATAGAACTTCTTCATTGATTTCAATGTGTTCTAATATCCTGGGTGATGTTAGGTCCCTATACTACTAGTGTAACCCCTTATTGTAATAAGTACAACCCCCTTATTATATTCTTGTGCCCATGTAGTCCCCATATTGTTATTCTTGTGCCCCATAGAAGCCCACTATTGTTATTATTGTGCCCTTACATTATTATTGTTATGTCGGCTCTGATTATATTATTACCCCTTAGACTCCTATATATAGAAAGGAGGTCTTTTCATTTATATCATCGAAGAATTGTTCATTTGTGTAACGTAAAGGAGGTTTCCCCCTAGAAGACGCTGAATTCTAAGGCATTGATCTATCTTTTCTATCTTTTTGTGAGTTGGTTTCCTAACATTTGGTATTAGAGCTTTCGATTCTAGGGTTTTGCTTCTCCTAATAGGTCATCATGGAATTCTCACTATAACTGTGTTGCTACAAATTTTTAGAAGCTAAAAAAAATCCATTTGAGACGCAATCGGTCTGAACCTTGGTTCTGAATTTCAGATCTTGTCTCACTATAGTTTTGGAGATATGATCTGAGGAAGGTAGGGTTTTTGCAAGCTCCAAAATTTCATCTCAAATAGGTCATCATGGAATTTTCACTATAATTAATTTTCTACGAAGTTTTAGACTCTGAAATTGAAACCCATTTGACCCGAAATTTTGGTGAAGCTCGGGCCTGAATTTCAGATCTTGGTTCGCTATATTTTTCGATATACAATCCAAGACATTTAGGGCTTCTATAGGCTCAAGAATTACATCCTAAACAGATGATCTTGGGAAAATTTTCATAACGTTCTCTTTGAGCATCAAATTGAAATTTTGTAAGAGGTTGCAGAAAGAGGACAAATTGTAGTTTTCTGTGTATCAGTTTCAGATAATAAGGTTGAAACAGTGACACATGGAACTTCCTACAAGTTTTCTCTACTGAACCAGTCTATAATCAGATCATAGTGGAAGGTTTGACATAACTCTTCCTTGCAGAATCCAATATTGGTTAGACTTGTGGGGTTGGAAAGAGGCTTCAGAGGGCTACTACATGATGCAATTTCAAAACTTGGAGATCTAAAATTACAGAGTTACAATCATTTCGTGATTGAGATCCTAAAATCAAGAAAAAGTGAGATGAGGAAGTTTGATGGCAAGGATCCAGTAAATTGGATACTACAGATGGAGAAATATTTTGATCTACATGGTGTACCACTCTTACAAAAGGTACGTATTGCATCTAATTATTTAGAACCGAATCAATTTTTATGGTATAAATGGATTTTTTCTCGTAAACCACTTGTCACATGGTCAATTTTCATGGAGGAAATCATATCACATTATGAGGATACAAAGAGAAACACCTTCTTTAGCCAATTGATAAATCTCAAATAAAAGTGTTCAATGGCAGAGCACATTGAGGACTTTCAAAAATTGAGTATAAGGGAAAATGATATTCTAGAGAAGTAGAGGATTGATGTCTCCATATGGAATTTAAAGGATAACATTCAACATGAGGTTCATTTTTGGGAACCTGATCTATTAGGGAATGCAATCAGGTTGGCAAGAAAAGTGGAAAGAAAAATTATGGCAACAAGGAAGTCTACCCCTCACAACTATAAATATGGAAGTGTTGTTTCTCCTAGCCTTCCAGAACCTACAAGATTTACACCACAACAATTGGAAGAAAAAAGAGAAAATGACTTTGTTACAATTGTGATAACAAATATATTAAAGGTCATAAGTGTGCTGAGAAGAAATTATTTTACATTGATTATGAAGAGGAGGAAGAAAAGGATCAAGAAACGTCAAAAGAATAGGATATACACCAGGATCCAACCCTCGAGAAAGATTAAATGAATCCTACCATATCTTGTAATGCATTGTCCAGAATTACCACTCCTCAAACTATGAAGATAGAAGGACATATCAAGAAGAAAAATGTTCAAGAATTGAAAGATCACATCGAGCATCAAGAAATGAATCCAACCATATCTTGTAATGCATTGGAAGAAATTACCAATCCTAAAACTCTCAAGAGAGAAGGACACATCAAGAAGAAAAAGATTCAAGCAGTGAAAGATCACATCGAGCATCAACAATAAGTTCTCCAACTTTTAAAGGATAACACCACTTTGGTGCAGAATCAAATGAAACAACAGGCAGATCAACATCGCAATGAAAGAAGTTTTGATATAGGTGATTGAGTATTTTTACGGCTACATCTCAAGGAAGCTATTTTTGATAAGGAAACACTGGAAATACTACCTGCACTTAAGAAATGGCAACCTTAGCTAATTGGAAGACACTTCAAGGTAAAAATGGATCATGATAGTCTTAAATACTTTCTAGAAGAAATATTATCTTTAGACAAACAAAGAAAATGGGTCACAAATATTTTGGGTTATGACTTTGAAATCATCTACAAAATAGGGAAGAAAAATGTTGTTGCACATGCACTCTTAAGAAAAGATGAGGATGTGGAAGCATTGTTTTGTGATATTTCTATTATCCAACTAGATTGGATAAATGAAGAAAGGGATTAATGGAAGAAGGATGAAGAAGTGTGGCCACTGATTAAAAAGTTGCAAAAGATCCAAGTTCAAACAATATTGTGAGAACTTGACGAGGAAGGAAAAATCATATTGGAACCCGGAGCAGTCATAGAAACAAGAACCTGACAGCTATGAAATCGATCAATTTTAGAGTAACTCGTTAAGTGGAAGAGCATACCCACTGAACATTCCACATGCGAGGACAAAAGTTTTATACAGAAGCGTCAAGAACTACTCAAGCTTTGAGGACAACACTTTTTTAAGGAGAGGGGAATGTTAGGTCCATATACTACTAGTGTAACCCCTTATTATATTGTTGTGCCCATGTAGTCCCCATATTATTATTATTGTGCCCCATAGAAGCCTACTATTGTTATTATTGTGCACTTAAATTATTATTGTTATGTTGGCTCTGATTATATCATGACCCCTTAGACTCCTATATATAGAAAGGAGGTCTTTTCATTTATATCATCCAATAATTGTTCATTTGTGTAATGTAAAGGAGGTCTCCCCGAAGAAAAGGCTGAATTTTAAGGTATCGATCTATCTTTTCTATATCTTTATGAGTTGGTTTCCTAACAAGTGACCTGAATATGAAGTAGCATGAAATTCTCTAAGGGTAACCTTTTTGAGCTCATTGTTGTTAGAAATGTAGATCCTACCCCTAAATATGACCAAGTCATATGCTATGAGACTATAGTCCAAATCCTGATCACGTGTACTCAACTGCTATAATCTGTGCGTAAGATTATTGTACCTATCATCCTATTGTCCTACTTGTAAGATTTTATCCTATAAATTCATGCCATAAGAACTCGTAGCTACAATTTGATTTACTTCTATAACTTGCTAAGAGCATATCCAACCTAATTCTCTTTTCCATTAATGTAACCGATCTTGAGGTTAAACTCACTAATCATTAGCAACCATATAGCTTGCCTGGAATTTAGATTGAGTTGGTCAAACAAGTATCTCAATCCATATTGGTCACTCATTAGTACAAACCTCCTACCAAGAAGGTAGTGTCTCGGTATCTTCAATGCATGTATGGTCATTTGCAACTGAAGATCATGTGAGAGACAATTTTTCTTTTGCTGATTCAATTTCCTTGATTCCTAACATACCAAGTATATCTCTTCCATCAAGACTCCACCAAGTTCTCTCTTATGGGCATCTATACACAACACAAACTCTTTATCTAGGTCCACAATCTTGAGAGATGAAGCATTTGTCAACAACTACTTCAACTACTTAAAACTTGTTGCAGATTCCTCTGTCTACCCAAATTTCTTTCCCTTTCTTTGCAATGATGTAATAGGATAGGAAATTCGTGATAATCTCCTAATGAACCTCCTGTAGTAACCTTCTAAACCCATCAATGACCTTACCACATCCATATTCCTAAAATTTTCCCACTCCATCATAGCTCTTATATTTTCTCGATCCATTACTATGCCTTCCTCGGAAACAACATGCCCCAAGTAATGTACCTCTATCTGAAAGAAACTACATTTACTAATCTTGGCTTACAACTAATGCTCTCTTACCAAGATCAAAACTGTTACTAAATGTTTGACATGCTCTTCCTCATTCTTAGAATATATCAATATATCATCAATGAACATAATAAAAAACTTGTCCATATAAGGACACAACACACTATTCATCAAGCACATAAAAGTAGCTAGAGAATTAATCAAACCAAAGGAACTACAACAAACTCGTAATGCCCATAGATAATCCGTAAAATAGTCTTATAGATATCCTCTTCTTTAATGCGTACTTGACGGTATCCTAATCTCAAACCAATCTTTGAGAAAAATACATCTCCCTTCAAATGGTCCAATAGATCATCAATGCGCAACAAAAAATACCCATTCTTGATGGCCACCTTGTCAACTGCTTGTAGTTAATGCACAGTCTAATAGTACCATCCTTATTATTCATAAACAACACCATTTAATTCCATGGAGATACACTTGGCCTAATGTATCATTTTTGAAGCATTTCCTTCAAATGCATTTCAATTCCACGAACTCTAGAGTGCTCATATTCTAAGGTGCCTTTGATGCTGGTGCTGCACATAGTACCAACTCAATAGAAAAGTCCACTTCTCTATGAAGCAGTAACTATGAAATCTCAATTGGGAACACATCTTGAAACTATTGTAATATCGAGTACCTCTTAAAAAATTATGCATCCTAACCATCCTTACCTTTATCACCGTAAACATGCACTACAAACAACACACACCCTTTCCCATGACTACGTTTCACCTGCATAGCTGTGACCATTCTAACTGATGTTTCATTCTTATTATCTTGCACATTAGGTAATCTTTGAGGTATAAAATGGGCCTCCTAAGGAAATTATAAAATAATAGTGGAAATAATAAAATAAGATTAAATTACATCATCAGATTTTAGAGGGAAAAAAGAAAAAACTACTTTTTCAACTTGTATTTTCAACTTATCTCCATAAGGTTTTACTCAATTTTCAAATGGGAGTAGTTGTTGGATGCAAAATTTGATTCGTCATCCAAGGAGTAACCATGTTGCATATTTTTGATGGACCCCGCTACATGAAAAGGGAGAAATACATGAAAAATGTGATTGCAATAACTTTTTTTCATGTATTTCTCATTTTTATGTGTAGTAGGGTCCATCGAAAGTATCCAACATGGGTACTCCTTGGAGAGAAATCAATTTTTTCATCCAACATGTACTCTCACTCGAATTTTGAGTAAAACCTTAGGGAGATAAGTTGAAAATATGACTTGAGAAAGTAGTTTTATTATTTTATTATTTTTCAATCTTTTTACTTTTTACTCCAAAAATGGTGAATCATCCCCCATGGTTGACATCATCATCTTGAATCCTATTGATTCTTATAATGTTTATTTTGGTTGTACATTTTCTTAGGAGGTCCATTTTAGACGTCAAAATTCCCTTAATGAGATCCTCCATTCTCGATTGTCATCCAAGTGCTCAATATCCTTGTCATAACAACCCACCTTGGTCCTATGAAGATACAACCAATCCATAGCCAACAACACATTGTATGACCCCAATGGAAGCACATTCAAGTGCGTTGATGTAGGAATACCATTCAACTCAAATGTGCAAGCTCTTACCCAATGATGAACTCTTTTCTTTGTACCTATAGCCAATTTCACTAACCAAGATTCGTCATATACTTATTTATTCCAACCACACGTATCTACTAGGTCAGGATTAATATAACTATAATTAGAACCAGGATCAATCAAAATAGAAACAAATTGATCACAAATCTTACTGTCCTTCTTGATAATAGATGCATAGTAATCCAATTGCTTGTTATCCAATGGTACATAGATTCAAGGAATGCTTTGTCCAACATCACTAACTGTCTGCGCCTCCTATGCACTATATATGTGAGGCCTACCATCGTGATATGACGAACAACCCTTCTTGAGATTCAACTTGCCATATATCTAATAATGTAACTATCCCTTACCATCACCTTTATTTTACTGCCCTCCAGGCTGTGACCCATGTCCCATTTGACTAGATTAAACTTCTTGTAAGGAACAACATTCTCTTTTTCATCTACATCCTAAGGTCTTTCTCGCTTTGGTGGCCATATTCCATAAACTCTCTTTTCCTTTCCAACATTGAGATTCTGTGTTACAATTTGATTGCTCATAATAATCCTTCAACTTTAATGGCTTCCTCCAACGATATAGGCTCATTTGAATCGGTCCAATCTTTGAATGCTACTGACAACCCACTAATGAATCTCTCAATCTTAGCTTTCTCCTCCTTAAGATATGATACATACCTTAATAACTCCAATAATATTCTAGTATAATCCTCATCGATCATAAACCCCATCTTCAAATCATAGACCTCCTTCTCCTTGTGATCATACTATCTCTCAGATAGATACTTCTCCTTGAAAAGTATTTCAAGCTCCCTCCAAGTAAACTCCTCTTCATGACATCCTATGACATTTTTCATGTCTTCCCACCAAATGTCTACTTTACCTTTAATATTGAACATAGCTATTCCAACCTTCATGTTCTCCCAATAATCATGAAATCTAAAGAACTAATTCATTCCAAGAAACCAAGATTTTGTATCTTGTGACTTGTTCATTTCTCCATCAAATGTAGGTGGCTTGTGTTTCTTGAATTCATTTGGAAAATATCCCTTGTCATTTCTCTTGTACGGATGATGGTGATGATGAACATGGTACATGTCTGAACCAGAACTAGAATAATGCCGATGCCCATTTCCTATCCTATTATGTGTATCCAAGAATTTTCCATCTTAGCTAGTATCATCCTTGCTGAACCTATGTACATCATGAGATTTGTTTCCATAAGCTCCATTAGTCCTATCCCCCTATCCGTGACTAATCTTAAGTGGTCTCTCTCTCTGTAAACCTGACAATATTTGAAGGATAACTACTTTAACCTTTGCTTGTTTCTCATGTGCCCTTGAAAGTCTCTCTTTTGACTGAATTATCCTCTCACTGTCCACTTTGCAACTCATGGTTTCCTTCAAATTTATGAAAGTCTCTAATATGTGAGGGTAGTACTCATCACCATGCTTCTCATATGATCTCATGGGGGATTCACTCAATGAACCTCTAACATAGAATGTTCATTCATGGAATAATAAACAATACCTTTAATGTGACTATATATTAGAAAATAACTCTAAAATAACTTTATTTAATGCCCAACCAATAGGAACCCAATACACCTTCACAATTTAAAAATCCCCTAATTTATCTACATATTGCAGGCATCCATTTTTTCATTAACATTTTTATACCCCTTTATATTTATATCCCTTTATTTTCATTAACAATGGTAAGCCGATTATGCACCTAAAAATATTAACCTAAATACAAGTAGCTCAAAACTTGAAAGTTTCAATAAGAAAGAGGCAAATATAAGTTGGTTGATTTACAAATACATACTGTGGAAAATTAGAATATAAAATATATCCATTTGAACTCTCAATTGCATCTATCTTCTAGTGAATACTCAAAAGGATACAATACAAAAGTTCAAACCAAAACCTTGATAACCAACACAATGACACACATTTCATATTGCTTGTAGAATATGAAGAGGAGAGAAAATACAATGAGTATCGACACATGAAAAATCCTATATGGTTGGACTTTCTCAAACCATAGCCCTAAGTTGATCACCTAGTGCACCATAGTTGCATGGTAAGAGTGCCAACTAAGTTTGTCTCCATCAAAAGATGAACTAGAGCATGCAAGCATGCATCCCGTCCTTGATATCTATGTCCTCTACCTAAGATGGGAATTTATCATGCATAACTATTCTAATTTACTAAGTATTTACAACCTATTAGTAAGAATATATCATGAATGCTAAAAATAACAAAAGAAAAAAGTATAATAATAGATTAAGATTAAGAAATTACATTTTGTATATGCCGAAGCATTCGAGTATTGGTAGATCTGCCCAAAATATTCAGTCTGCAGTGCTTTTATAGTACAAAAATCAAGCAGTTGTCTCCTCGCAGGGAGCAGTCGAAAAACTGTTATGCTATCAGTTTAAATATATAGGAGTCTACGCTCTATGCAGAGAGCCATATTTAACAGGTATGTCAAAATAAAGTGTTGTACAAAAAACTAAATAGAGTAGATCGATAGTCATAGTCATCAACAAAAAAACCAAAATGTAGATCTGTATAGTTTTTTGTACAACACTTTATTATGTGAGGTTGACATTCACATCTGAACCCAGATCTAGGATTACCTGATCCATTTAATATTCACCAATCTGTGTAGTCAACCTCATTTCCCTTCCAGTGCGCTATGCATGCTTCCATAATTTTTGAACTACGCTTGGTTCTCCTCACCCCGCACACGTAGTGATCAGCTCCTGTAGTACCTTAACTGCCTTTTTTGTCGCGTAGCAATTTCATGAATGTCTCAAGGAAGGTAGTGAGTATTGGATCCATTCATGGCTCTGGTTGATCCTTACTACCTGAAGTGGAGGCCTCCATGAAGCTCTTCTTAGCTTCCATGAATGTCTCCTCTGCGCGTTGTTGAGATTTTTTGTTTCATAAATTAGGCAAAAATCTCTAATGTGTGACAACAATAGGAATTGGTTGCTAGATTAGCTCCAGGTTGTTGGGAGGGAGTTAATGCATCCTAAATTCAATGTGAGAGGATTTATGAGGCAGCTAGATTCTCCTTGCTATAAAACAGGTATCCATATGGATTGTTTTTGTAGTGTGAGAGTTTGTGAGGATTTGATTTATGTAATCTCCTGTTTGATTAATAAAGAATTGTCGATGCCTATGTTTGGTGGACGTAGCCCAGATTGGTTGGGTTAACCACGTTAATTGCTTTGTCTTTATGTGCATGAGTTATTTGTTGAGTATATGTTAAATTATTTGTTGTGCATCTGATCTCCAACAAGTGGTATCAGAGCAATGTTGGAGTGATGGTGCTGCTAATTGCTCTGTGTGGCGTCCTGGAGTCTGCGTGCTGAAGGAGCTGCTGAGTAAAGCCTGCATGTGGTAGATGAGATGAATCGCCAGTGTGCATGAAGGTTGATGGTGCGTATGACCAGTGCTGGAGATTGCTGCGTGTGTTGAGGTGAAACGCCAGTGCGCATGGAGGTTGCAGGTGCGTCGAATGGTACACACTGCTGTTCAAACTGCGTGGAGGTGCGTGGTTTGGTTATTGGCGTTGTGCCTGGTGCGTTGAACACAATAAATAGTTCAGGTATACATTTATTTCAATAATAAATTCACCGCAGGTCATATTAATCAAACCATTAGAGCCACCATTTTGAAAGTGAACGCAATAAAAAGTTGAAGTATCCATTTATTTCAATAAGAAATTCATTGCAGTGCAAATCAATCAAGAGAAACATTTCTAATGAGAAGCTTTGAGTGAGAGAATTTCTATTCAAAGAGTGTAGAGGTATCATCTTAGAGAGTTCATGTAGAATATGTTTGTGATGTAGCGCATACAATTCAAATTACGTGCTGCTTAGGGAGGCTCCTATAAAGTGTCCAATTAATAGTGTAAGTTCTGTAAAAATGTTTGGGATGCCATTAATAAAGCAAGCAAAGTCTGATTAATAGTGAAAAGCGTAGGGAGGCTCCAAACAGTTTCATTTGTTTAGTGCAAACCACATTCGATGTTTTTTGTTTGAAAATTGGTCTTTTAAAAAGGAGCAAAATCATTTACAAATGGGTTGCCGTGGAGTAGTCGATCTGAAAGTTTTTGTTTTTAAATAGCAGAGGCATATAAGGCATAGGCAGTTTTTTAATTGTTGGTATTTAAAGTTGATTTTGGAGATTATTGTGTTTTTCGCTGATACAAAGGGGTGAAAACTCAAAGTGCCCAGTTTGAAATTGAGAAGTTTAATGGCAAAAATAATTTCGAGATCTAGAAGGTGAAAATGTACGATTTTCTTGTCCAACATGGTGTGGCAAAGGCATTGTTGGGAAAATCCAAACAGCCTTACAACATCACAGATAATGAGTGGGCCAAGATGGATGAAAGAGCGATAAGTGCTATTCGACTGTGTCTAGCTGATGATGTCCTGTTTAATATCATGTCAGAGACAACAACTGCTGGTTTGTGGTTGAAACTGGAGAAACTGTACATGACCAAATCCTTAACCAATAGGATTCTCCTGAAGCGACAGTTGTACGGTTTGCCAATGAAGGAAGGTACATCGATTGCTGATCATTTAAATGATTTTAATACTCTTCTTGTGCAATTACAAAGTATAGAAGTAAATATTCAATCCGAGGATAAAGCTATTACTTTATTGTGCTCGTTGCCCGAATCATGGGATCATTTTGTTACTTCTATAAGTCTTAGTTCATTAGAAACTATTGAGTTTGATGATGTAGTTGCATCCTTATTATCGGAAGAAACAAGGAGAAGGTCGCATTCTGGAACCTCTACATCAGAAGCTATGATGGTTAGAGGTCGTTCGAAAGAAAGACACTCCAGGAGGCCGAGCGACTCACGTTCAAAG
The DNA here is from genome assembly GCA_031772625.1 of Pinus tabuliformis. Lineage (NCBI taxonomy): Eukaryota > Viridiplantae > Streptophyta > Pinopsida > Pinales > Pinaceae > Pinus > Pinus tabuliformis. Next base: position 581,172,267 of record CM062813.1, read on the forward strand.
TCAAAAGGGAGGAAGAGTAAGCTAAAGTGTTGGTTTTGTGGCAAATCAGGGCATTTAAAGAAGGACCATTGGAAGCGATAGCAGCAAACTTCTAAAGCAGATTCTTCGACAGAAAAGAAGGATGCAAATACGACATATACAGGTTCGACATCTGGTTCAAGTATGAGTGATGAAGTATTATCAGTTAATGTGTCAAATCATTGTCAACATTGGTTGTTAGATTCTGGTGCATCAAACCACATGTGTATCCATAAAGAATGGTTTAAGACATATAAATCAATTGATGATGGTGTTGTGTACATGGGTAATGATGTAATATTGTGGGAATTGGGAGTATACAACTGCAAATGTTTGATGGTACAACAAAAATATTAACTGATGTGAGGCATGTACAAGATTTAAGACAAAATTTGATTTCATTAGGAGCACTTGATTCAAATGGATATAAAACAGTAATTCAAGGTGGAGTAATGAAAATTTACAAAGGTATTTTACTAGTTATGAATGCTAAGAAGGTAGGAAATCTATTTTAGTTAGAAGGAAGTACAGGGTCAGATAATGTGTCTACGGTGTCTGAACATGACAGTAGTTCCATTCACTTATGGCATCAAAGATTGGGGCATATGAGTGAAAGAGGGTTAAAATTTTTGGCTGATCGCAAGTTACTTCCATATCTAAAGTCTGGAAAGTTAGATTTCTGTAAGGATTGTCTGTTTCGAAAACAAAGTAAACAAAAGTTTAAAACAGGCAAACATACTAGTAAAGGCATACTTGATTATATCCATTCAGATTTTTGGGGTCCAGCTCCTACAACTTCATATGGTGGTTCGTCTTATTTTGTATCATTCATTGATGACTTTTCTAAGAAAGTGTGGGTCTACATGTTGAAAAGGAAGTCTGATGTTTTTTCAGTTTTCAAGCAGTTTAGAGCATTGGTAGAAAACAACATTGGTAGAACAATAAAATGTTTAAGAACTGACAATGGTGGTGAGTTTACTTCCAAGGAGTTTGACAGCTATTGCAAGGATGCAGGGATCGAGAGACATAAGACCACAGTTTATACTCCTCAGCAGAATGGAGTTGCTGAATGCATGAACATGACTCTTCTATAGAGAGCAAGGAGTATGTTGAGTAACGCCGGGTTACAAAAGGAGTTGTGGACGGAAGCAGTGGCAACAGCTTGTTATGTGATAAACCGATCTCCATCAACGGCGATAGGCTGCAAGATTCTGCAAGAGGTATGGAAAGGACACCCTTGTGACTATTCTAAACTCAGAGTGTTTAGTTGTGATGCATATGCTCTAGTGCCTAAACATCAGCGAACTAAACTAGATCCAAAGTCGAAAAGGTATATCTTTGTTGGGTATGGTGTTGGAACAAAGGGATATAGATTGTGGGATCCTACTACCCGTAAAATCATCATCAATAGAGATGTAAAGTTTAATGAATCCTCTCTTGTACAATTAGATGTAGATAGTAGATTGAAACATGATGATTTATCTGATTTTCAGCACATTCAGTTTGATAGCATTTCTAATGATAGTCATGATGACCATAGTCCAGATACTAGTCATGAACAGGTTTCAGATACTGGTCATCAAGAAGTTCCTACAGATGGTAGTCAGCCAATCGAGGAAGTGCCAGAAACATCATTAAGGAGGTCGACAAGAATCACATGGCCACCGAGAAGGTATGATGATTATGTCACTTCTGTTGCATTTACTGCTAATGACGATCAACCTCTGTGCTATCAGGAAGCAATAGAAGGTTCGAAAAGTGATAAGTGTAAAGCAGCCATGAGGGACGAAATGATGGCCTTGGGTAAGAACGACACATGGGATCTGGTTGAGCTTCCGAAAGACAGGAAAACTGTGGGGTGTAAATGGGTTTTCAAGCTGAAACGGGGTGTGAATGATACGGAAGACAGGTACAAAGTGTGGCTGGTTGCAAAAGGGTTTTCTCAGAAAGCTGGTATTGACTTTCATGAGATTTTTTCACCAGTGGTTAAAATTGTCTCAATTATAATTGTGTTAGCATTAATGGCTTTGCTTGATTTTGAGTTGCAACAATTAAATGTTAAGACTACATTTCTACATGGAGACTTAGATGAGTAACTATATATGGAACAACCGGAAGGGTTTGTTCAGCATCGCAATGAGAAATTTGTCTGTAAGATCAAGAAGTCATTATATGGCCTGAAGCAGTCGCCTCGGCAGTGGTATAAGAAGTTTGATTATTTCATGTTGAGTCAGAAATATGTTAGAAGTGAATATGATCATTGTGTTTATTTTAAACAGTTAAATAATGGCATATTCATTATCTTGGTATTGTATGTTGACGATATGCTTTTATCAAGCAAAAGCATAGAAGAAATCAACAGGTTGAAGGCTCAGATGGCAAGGACGTTTGATATGAAAGATCTAGGAGCAGCAAGATAGATTTTGGGCATGGAGATTTTCAAAGACAGGAGCAATGGTAAGCTATGGCTATCACAACAAAAGTATATTGAGAAAATACTTTTGAGGTTTGGTATGAATAACGTGAAGCCTGTGTCAGTCCCTTTCGCTTCCCATTTCAAGATTTCTTCGAGTTTATGTCCTAATTCAGATGAAGAAAAGGATTATATGTCTCAAATTCCATATGCTAATGTAGTAGGATGTTTAATGTATGCGATGGTGTGTACGCGACCAAATATTTCACATGCAGTTGGGGTTGTCAGCAGGTATATGGCAAATCTAGGTAAAGAGCACTGGTCAGCAGTGAAATGGGTGCTTCGGTATTTGAGAGGCACAAGCAGTTATTGTATCACTTACAATAAGAGTAGTGAATTTGTTTGCGGATATGTTGATTCCGATTTTGCAGGTGATTTGGATAAGAGAAGGTCAACTTCAGGGTATGTCTTTACTCCTGCAGGTGGAGCTATTAGATGGATGTCAAAGCTACAGAATATTATCGCTTTATCTACTACTGAAGCAGAATACATTGCTGCTTCGGATGCTTGCAAAGAGGTGGTTTGGTTGAAAGGTTTGCTTGGTGAGTTTGGTAGGTTACAGGACAACATCAGGTTACTTTGTGACAGTCAAAGTGCAATACATTTGGCTAAGAATCCGGCCTATCATAGTAAATCGAAGCATATTCCAATGAAGTACCATTTTGTAAGATAGGTTATCACTGAAAGGGGAGTCTCTCTTGAAAAGGTTCATGCAAAGGAGAATTGTGCAGACATGTTCACGAAACCAGTTTTGTTAGAGAAGCTAAGCTGGTGTTTGGCTTCTCTTGGCTTGCAGAAAAGATAAAATAATAAACAAACAGGGCATCAGGCTAATTGTTGTCAAGGTGGAGATTGTTGAGATTTTCTGTTTCATAAATTAGGCAAAAATCTCTAATGTGTGACAACAATAGGAATTGGTTGCTAGATTAGCTCTAGGTTGTTGGGAGGGAGTTAATGCATCCTAAATTTGATGTGAGAGGATTTATGAGGCAGTTAGATTCTCCTTGCTATAAAACAGGTATCCATACAGATTGTTTTTGTAGTGTGAGATTTTGTGAGGATTTGATTTATGTAATCTCATGTTTGATTAATAAAGAATTGCCGATGCCTATGTTTGGTGGACGTAGCCCAGATTGGTTGGGTGAACAACGTTAATTGCTGTGTCTTTATGTGCATGATTTATTTACTGAGTATATGTTAAATTACTTGTTGTGCATCTGATCTCCAACACGCTTTTTAAGTCAAACTCGGGTTCCTTTGCAGGAGCCTTGCGAACCCATGCACTTTCCTCTAGATGTTTCCCCATACCTTCTCCCGTGGCCGGACCGCTTCTGAGCACCATGTTTACATTTGGGTCTTCTTCGCGCGCCTCATACCTCATCATTTGTATATTTTGAGTCAGGGGAGGCTAGAATACCCCTTTTTCATGCATCTTTGTGATCAACGTAGGATAGTGTAGTGTTTCATGATCAAATTGAGCACAATGCGAACAAGATATCCTTGTCAGGTTGGTACAATCGTAGGCATAGTGCCTTAGTCCTCCGCAATTGTAACAGATTAACTGCCTGTGGCCATTGGTAGTCAACGATGGATAATGAAGGGCAAGGGCACGTTGGTCCTAAAAATTACTGAAATAAAGTACTTTTATGCAGAAATTGAAGGCTTAGAAAGTGTCATGCTTAGGGATTTTTGTAGGTAGGATGAGAAAGTGTTGAAAGGATGTGAATGACCCTTTTTGAAGGCTTATTTACCATATATGACAAAACAACCTATAATAGATTGCCCCCTAAAGTGAAAAGTGGGAAATGGTAATTGATTACTGAAATGATTTACCTTGTGACAAGTTTGGATGAAGAAAAATTGACGAGATCATCATGTATTACAATAGATTTACACCATGACATATTTTCTGAGGGAGGCATACCCATACTCAGCACATAAGCTAACATTACGTGTAAAATGATCAGGAGAAATGTCCATAGATGGCTGATGGTGGACCCATGAATGGATAAATTCCTCTATGATCATAGACATCATATATTTAGATGTTGTATTACTCCTAAAATCTCAACTCGAATAGATGAAACTAGATTCAGGGTCTTCTATATCATTCACACAACCAACCAATGTACAAGTCTAACCATGTGAATCAATGAGTTGAGGTCAAACATTGTAGGAAAAATTTAATTACCGACCAATGATGTAAGTCGTTAACGGACATGAAATAAAACACTAATGATGTTAATGGCTCTCAAGGTACTCTAGTACAATCCATACGGTGCAAATAAATGTGTTGATGTGGAACACCACACAAAATATTTCAGTCTAAGGATAACGATGTAAACAAGTCACCGAGAGAGAGGAAACTTTTCATTGATGTATGCAAGAACCAAGGTACCAAGGAGTGTTTCTAAGTCAACTTAATTGACATGAGTTGATATTGATAGGAAGTGACTCATCATAGGAGGGCCTTGATGTATCCCTCATCAACAACGCGGAATGAGTATGATGATTTGAGATAGAATGATTAGAATGATGCTGATACGAAACTGGATCAAGAAAGGGAGACATGGAATGAAGGCTTAAGAGTATTGTAGGAGATATTGAATGAATGGATTCTCTTGAACACAACAATGACACTGAATGGAGTTGGCAACATTGAACCAAGACAAAAAAAAATGGAGTCTTTGAAAAGATATGAAAAACCAAAAGACAAGGATATTTCCTAATCTAACAACCACGAAGATGAAGTTGAAGAGTGTCATGTTCAAGAGTGAATTGTTTCCATTAACAAATGGAGTACCCAACTTTCCAAATTTTCCCAAACATACTGGTTTATACCTCTTTATTTTTTAACAATCCTTACGAGAATAACATATTCTTGATCTATAATTTCATCCCTTAGATGATTCCCTTGGACAATATTTAAATAACCCAAAGGATTGGTTTGGTCCTGTCATGAATGGTGAGTACATTGCTCTTTGATGTTTTAACGAGTCCAGTGAAGGGATAAGAAAAATCTAGATGTTACTTTCCGTAGATAGTCCCTTAGGTCTAAAAAGGAATAAAATAATACCCAGTATAACCTTTTAGCCATCCTCGACTAAGCTATGCTTTTTTCTTATGTGGTCTATCTCAGTCCAAAAAAGGGTTAAAATTACACTAAGTATACATATTTTCATTTAGCTTAACAAGTTGGAAAAGGCAATTGCTCGAAAATCTTTTTATATTTTTGGAGTCTGAAAATAGATGAAGATGACTTCACCTAGAGGAATGAGTGGTATAAAGGTTAGCAAATAGTTCCAATCATGATGGAAATACTAAAAACATGTAGAGGTCAATAGGTAGGCTAAAAACACCTCTTATCGTAGTTCTTCCTCAAGAAAGGGTAAAAACCAAGTGAAAGTGGATGACCAACCAAGAATATAGTGATGATGGAAAGAGAAAACCAAGACTCATCTGGTAAAAACAGGTTGAAAAAATGGAAATCATGAAAGGTAGGATTAAAATGGTTTCATTTATACAGAAGCTTGAAATATGGGAAACTGTACTTGAAATTGGTTTCATTTTTTCATAATCTTGAAAACATGGGAAACTATGCTTGAAATTAGTTTCATTTTTTCAGAAGCTTGAAACATGGGAAACTATGCTTGAATAAGTTTTCAGGGCCCCTACATAATGACTCAATTGGAGGTACATGCCCCTCAAGCTTCATTTCATGCACCTAAGTATACTACGGGTTACTAATAGGTGGATGGAATGAAGGTTCATTTACGAGATCAAGTGAAAGACTTGAGTGGCAATTTACAAGATCTAATCAAAGACTCAAATTGGAAGGGGATCTATTTCATTTTTTAATGAGCTAGGAAAACAACTATGCTCATGAAACCTCGTGTGAGTTTTTAACGAGCTTGAGAGAAGAAATGGAATTGTGCTCTCGAAACCTTGTTTCATTTTTTAAGGAGCTTGACACAATAAATGGAACTTTGCTATGATACCTTTTTTTATATTTTAATGACATTGACACAAGAAAATAAGCTTTTCTCAAAGGACCTTGTTTCATTTTTGAATGAGCTTGAGACAAGAAAAGTAACTTTTCTCAAGGAACATAGTTTCATTTTTTAAAGAGCTTGACACAAGAAAATGAAATCTTCTCCTAAATCAAATGATGGCCTCCAAGATACCATGTTAGGTCCCTATAATACTAGTGTATCCCCCTTGTTATTATTGTTGTACCCATGTAGCCCCCATATTATTATTTTTATTTCCCATAGAAGCCCACTATTGTTATTCTTGTCTCCTTACATCATTATTTTTATGTAGGCTCTAATTATATTGTGACCCCTTAGACTCCTTTATATACATATGAGGTCTTGTCATTTTTATCATCCAATAATTTTTCATTTATGTAATATAAAGGAGATTTCCCTATCAAAGAAGATCATTTTTAAGTCAATGATCTATATTTTTGTGAATTGGCTACATAACATTTGGGATCAGAAGTTTGGATTATAGGGTTCAGCTTCTTCAAACAAGTCCTCGTGGCATTTTTCCTATAGCCTTTCTTTTACGAATGTTCAAAACCTGAAATTGAAACCATGTGGATCTAAATTTGTGGTGAACGTTTTGTATGAATTTTAGATGTTTTCTCGCTATATTTTTAGAGATATGATGTGAGGAAGTTAGGTTCTAGAATTCCATCTCAAACAGGGATCCTAGGGAAGATCATCATAACTTTCTCTCTAAAAATCATATTTAAATTTAACAAGAAGTGACAAAAACAAGATGGAATATATCATTTTTGGTATCATTTTCAGGGTCAAAGATGGAAATAGCGACATGTTGCACTCTATATAGGCTCGCTCTACTGAAAGAGTCTATATTCAGGCCATTGTGGGAGATTGGTCATAATTTTTCCTTGAAGAATAAAATATTGGTTTGATTTATAGGGTTGAAAAGAAGATGTAGAAGGCTAGTATAGGACAAAATTTCAAATCTTGGATACCTGCAATCACAAAGATACAACAAATGCAATATCTAGCTCCTAGAAAGCAAGAAAAAGGTGTGTATTTTTTAAATTTTGCATAACTTTTGTTTGAAAAATAAGTTTGAAGTGATTCAAAGGCAATAGTGAAGCACATATATCAATTTTTGATTATAAATTCCTCAAAACAAAAAATAAAAAATCACACCTTGTAAGCAATCAGAAATCTCTTCTATCATACATGAAGAAGAGAAAGAAATACAACATGATATATCAAAATTGGAAGATCAAGTGTAACAAATTTAGCGCTGGCAAAGCGTAACAAAAAATGTGATGGAAGCTAACATAGATGGTTTAAATAATGGTATAGAAGCTAATATGGATTGTATAGAATAAAAAATTAAGGGAAACATGGAATATTTGAAGAAATATTTAAAAGAAAAAATGGAAGGTTTGACAAAGTTGGTACATGAAATGATTCTTAATGGAAAAAGATATTATATCAAACACATGATGAGAATAAAATGAATGCTAATCATGATTCCATAGAATCTAACTTGGGATTGAATATTGACCACATTCCAAATATCGATATGAGGAAGTTTTATGGAAAGGATCTATTAACATGGATACTATAAATGGAGAAATATTTTGATATTCATAATGTGAAACACACACAAAAGGTATGCATTGAAAATTTATGTTTAGAGCCCAATCGTTTTTTATGGTATCGATGGCCTTTTTCTCGTAAACCAGTTGTTAGTTGCTAAATTTTTATAGAGGAAATGATAGCACATTATGAGGATACCAAGAACAACATCTTCTTTAGCAAATTGATAAATCTAAAACAAAAGGGTTCAATGGTGGAGCACACTGAGGACTTCCAAAAATTGAATATCAAGGTAAATGATATTCTAGAGGATGATAGGATTGATTTCTGTGTTGGAAACTTAAAGGATAATATCCAACATGAGGTGCTCCTTTGGGAACTTGATTCATTGGAGAAGGCATTCAAGGCGGAAAGAAAATTTGAAAGACATTATGGAAACAATGAAGTCTACCACTCACAACTACAAATATGGAAGTGTTGTTGTTGCTAGCCTTCCACAACCTACATAGTTGACATAACAACAATTGGAGGGAAAAACAACAAAAGGGCTTTGTTATAATTTTGATAGAAAATACATTAAAGGTAATAAGTGTGTTGAGAAGAATTATTCTACATAGATTGGGATGAGGAAGTAAAAAAGGAACAAGAAACATCAAAAGAGGAGGATATACACTAGGAAATAACCCCAGATCAAGAATAAATGCATCCGACCATAGCTTGTAATGCATTGGTCGGAATTACCACTCAAAATCTCAAAATAGAGGGATATATCAAGAAGAAAAAGGTAATAATGTTGATTGATTTGGGTAGTGCCTATAATTTTATTCATTGTAAGATAGCCAAGGAATGGTTACAAATGGAGGAACTATATATTTCTCTGGAAAGTGCAATAATATTAAGCTATCCATGGGGGAGTATGTATTGAATAGTCCAATTCTTTCCATTCGAATGGGTGGTGCTTATGTTGTGCTATGATTCTAATGGTTGCAATCTTTGCGAATGATAACTTTCAATTTTCAAAAACTTTTATTGAATTTTTTTGGGAATGAAAGGAAGTTTAATGAAGGGCTATCACAGGCAAACTAGGAGAGATAATCATCTCTAATGGTGTAAAAATTCTAATGAAGAAATAAAAAAGGGGTGTAATTGCACAATTATGCTCACTATGGGTTCAAACATTGAAATCATTTATTTATCCTGACCTCAAAAAATGTCTTGGACAATCATTACAAGTCTTTTGAGACTCCCAATTTCCTACCACCTATTTGTGGTCAAGATCATGCGATTCACTTGATTCCAGGGAGTCTTCTTCTAAAAATTAGGCCTTACAAATATCCTTATTCCCAAAAGAGTGAAATTAAATATATGGTTGCAAAAGTTCTAGAGGATAGTATCATTCAACTTATTCAAAGTTATTTCTCTACTCCAGTAGTATTGGTGCACAAGAAGGATGGATCATGGTGTATGTGTCGAAATTATAGGGAGATCAACAAGCTCACTATTAAATCTTGTCATTTATGAATTTTTGGATGAATTACGTGGAGAAATTTACTTTAAAAAGCTGGATCTTCGTTCAGGATATCATCAAATGACAATGAAGAATGAAGAAATTTCAAAAACAAGATTCATAATGCATGAAGATCATTCTGATTTTTTGGTAATGCCTTTTGGCCTTACTAATGCACCTTACACATTTCAAGGTTTGATGAATTCGATTTTCAAACCCTTAGAAATATTTTGTTAGTATTTTTTGATGATATACTAATGTACAACAATTCTTTGAAGGATCATGTTCAACATGTTGATAGGGTGCTCAAACTATTGGAGGAGAAATAGTTATATTCAAAAAACTCCAAATTTTTCTTTTTAGTACATGAGGTGCAATATTTGGGTCATATTGAATCTCATGTGGGTGTTAAGGTAGAACCTAACAAAATTAAAGCCATTAAGGAATGTAAAATCCTCACAACCATAAAGAATCTTCGAGGATTTTTTGGGTTGACAGGGTATTATCAGATGTTTGTTAAGAGTTATGGGAGAATAGTGGCACCTCTAACATCATTATTGAAGAAAGATACATTTTATTGGACTATAGAAGAAACAAATTCCTTTGAACATATTAAAGAGGCAATGTGCCAAGAACCAGTCTTAGCTGCGCTAGACTCCACAGAAACGTTTATTGTGTAATGTAGTGCTTCAAGAAATGGAATCGATGTTGTTTTAATGCAAGAAGGAAGACCCATTTATTTTGAAAGTCATCCAATTAAAGAAAAGTATTTACACAAAGCTATTTATGAGAAGGAAATGTTTGCAATACTACATGCACTAAAGTAATTATGACCTTACCCAATGGGAAGACACTTCAAGGTAAAAATAGATTGTGATAGTCTCAAATAATTTTTGCAACAAATATTATCTTTAGAAGAGAGGAAAAAATGGGTGACAAAGGTGTTGGGTTATGACTTTCAAATCATTTACAAAAAAGGGAAGAAAAATGTTGTTGTAGATGCAACATCAAGAAAGGATGAGGATGTGGAAGCATTTCTTTGTGCCATTTTTAGTATCCAACTCGAGTGGATAACTAAAGAAAGGGATGAACGGAAGAATGCTGAACATATTTGGTCCCTCATGCAAAAGTTGGAGAAAGATACTTGTACATATGATACATTTACCTGGAAAAATGATTCATTATGGTACAAATACTTCTTATATCTTTGTAATAATTCCCAACTCAAGCAAAAGATTTTTTTGGAATTACACACCTCTCACTTAGGAGGGCACTTGGGATTTTTAAAAACATACCATAGGGTCAAGAAGATTTTTTTTTTGGATGTCCTTAAATATGATATTCATAAGTTTTTGGAAGAATGTTTGGTTTTCCAAACAATTAAAGTTGACAAAATTAAGATACAGGGTCTATTACAAACTTTAGTCATACCAAGCCAGTGTTTGGAGTAGGTCTCAAAGGATTTTATCACAGGTTCACCCAATTCAGAATGAAAGAGTGTCATCATGGTGGTAGTTGAAAGACTTACCAAGTATGCACACTTTTGTACATTATCTCATCTTTCAAAGCTAGTAGTGTTGCTACTGCATTTATGGAAACAATTCAAAAGCTTCATGGAGATCCAAATATTATAGTAAGTGACAGAGATCCCATTTTCTTTGGAAATTATTGAACATAATTATTTTTTTGTCTTAGTACTCAATGTTATGAAACCAACTCACAAAAATATAGAAAATATAGATCAACGCCTTAGAAATAAGCCTCTTTGAGGATGAAACCTCCTTTACATTACACCAATGAACAATTCTTGGATGATAAAAATGACAAGACCTTCTTTCTATATATAGGAGTCTAAGGGGTCATAATATAATAAGAGTCGACATAAAAATAATAATGTAACGGAACAACAATAACAATAGTGGGCTTTTATGGGGCACAATAATAACAATATGGTTACTACATGGGAAAAACAATATAATAAGGTGGTTGCACTAATAATAATAAGGGGTTACACTAATAATAATAAGGGGTTACACTAGTAGTATAGGGACCTAACATGCCCCTCTCCTTAAAAAAATGTTGTCCTCAATGCTTGAGTAGTTTTGGGTGCTTCTATATAAAATTATCATCCTTCCATGTGGAATCTTCAGTGAGTAAGTTCTTCCACTTGATAAGATACTCTGAAATTGTTGGATTTTGTAGTTGTCGACTTCTCAGTTCTATGAATGCTTCAGGTTCCAATATGATTTTTCCTTCCTTGTCAAGTTCTAGAAATATTGTTGGAACTGTGCTCTTTGGAAACTTTTGAAGAGTCCCCACCTTCCTCTACCATTCTTCCATTCATCCCTTGCTTTGTTTGTCAAATTTGGCTGGATAATTATACCAACCTCTACCATTTTTGCAACCATATGTTCAATTTCACTCCTTTGGGCATATGGATAAGGACTAATTTTTGGAGGAACACTTCCTGGAATCAAATGAATAGCAAGATCATAATCACGAATATGTGGGAGACCTTTGGGAGTCTCAAATGCCTTGGAATGATTGTTGAATACTTTTTGGAGATATGGAGAAATAGATGATTTCTATGTGGGAACCATTAACAACCATAATTGTGTAATGTCGCCTCATTGTTATTTCTTTAGAAGGTTTGTCATTCCGTTAGAGCTGATTATCTTTCCTCGTTTCCCTATGATACCCCTTAATTCAACTTACTTTCCTTCTGAATAAAATTTCATGAAAAGTTCTTGAAAATTAAAATCTGTTGTACCCAAGGATTGTAGCCATTTGAATCCTAGTACAACATCAGAACCACACATTGGAATGGAAAGAATTGGGATATTCAATACATATTTTCCCATGGATAGCTTGATATTATGGCACTTTCCAAAGCAATTTATGGTTCCTCCACTTACAACTGTCACTTAAAACTCTGGTGCTAGATATAGGAAGAAATTTAATTCCTTGGCTATCTTACAATGAAAAAAATTATGGGTACTACCCGAATCAATCAACACTATTACCTTTTTCTTCTTGACATCTCCTTCAATCTGTATAGTTTGACGAGTGGTAATTCTCAGCAATGCATTACAAGATATGGTCAGATTCATTTCTTCTTTCTCTAGGGTTGGTTCCTTGTGAGTATCCTTTTATTTCGATATTTCTTGATACTTTTCTTCTTGATATGTCCTTCTATATTGAGAGTTTTAGGAGTGGTAATTCCTACCATTGCAATATAAGATATGGTCAGATTCATTTGTTCTTTCTCTAGGGTTGGTTCCTGGTGTATATCCCCTTCTTTTGAAGTTTCTTGATCCTTTTCATCATTAGGAAGCTTTTCTTGTAGCAGCTTTCTCCCACCTTCCTTCAAAACTTCCATGCCTTTCTTCAAATATTCCATGCCTTTCTTCCAATATTCTTTCATACCATCGATATTAGATTTCATGGCATAGATAAAACTATTTATATTTTTCTTCTCCAGAATATCATTTACCCGCATATTCAATTTTCGAAAGTCCTCAATGTGCTCTGCCATTGAACCCTTTTGTATGAGATTTATCAATTGGCTAAAGAAGGTGTTAATCTTTGTATCTTCATAATGTGTTATCATTTCCTCCATGAAAATTGACCATGTGACAAGTGGCTTACGAGAACAAAGCCCTTTATACCATAAAAATTGATTCGGTTCTAAATAATTAGATGCAATATGTACCTTTTGTAACAGTGGCACACCATGTAGATCAAAATATTCTCCATATGTAGTATCCAATTTACTAGATCCTTGCTTTCAAACTTCCTCATCTCACTTTTTCTTGATTTTAGGAGCTCGATCTTGAAAGGACTATAGCTCTATAATTTTAGACCTTTAAGTTCTGAAATTTCAGCCTGTAATTGCCCTATGAGTCCTCTTTCTAACTCCACAATTATGACCACAATTGGATTCCCGAAGAAATATTTATTCCCAATCTCCCCTGATGACCTAAGTATAGACTAGTTCAGTAGAGTGAACTTGTACGACGTGCCACGTGTCACTGTTTCAACCTTAGATTCTGAAAATTATACTCAAACCAAATGCAGTTCGTCATACCTCTGTAACTTCTTACAAAATTGCAGTCTAATGCTCAGAGAGAACATTATGACGATTTTCCCAAGGTTACCTATTTAGGATGTAATTCGGGAGTTTGAAAAAATCCTAACTTCCTCAGATCATATATCTGAAAATATAGCGAGATAAGATCTGAAATTTGGACCCGAGGTTCACACCGATTTCCTCTCAAATAGGTTTTTTTGTTTAGCTTCTGAAACTTAGCAAAAATTTTATAGAAAAAATTCCATGATGACTTGTTTTAGATGAAATTCTGGAGCTTTCACAAACTCTAACTTCCTCAGATCATATCTCTGCAAATATAGCGATACAAGATCTGGAATTTAGACCCAATGTTTAGCGTGATTTTGTCTCAAATGTGTTTTTGTTTTAGAATCTGAAGTGTCACAAAAAAGAATAATTTATAGCAAAGATTCCACGATGATCTGTTTGGAGTAGCAAAACCCTAGAATCCAAATCTCTGATACCAAATGTTATGAAACCAGCTCATAAAAAGGATAGAAAAGATAGATCAACACCTTAGAAATAATCCTATTTGAGGGGGCAACATCCTTTACATTACACAAGTGAACAATTCTTGGATGATACAAATGACAAGACCTCCTTTCTATATATAGGAGTGTATGGGGTCATAATATAATGAGAACCGGCATAAGAATAATAATGTAAGGGCACAACAATAACAATAGCGGGCTTCTATGGGGCACAATAATAACAATATGGGTACTACATGGGAAGAACAATATAATAAAGGGGTTGCACTAATATTAATAAGGGGTTACACTAGTAGTATAGGGACCTAACACTCAATTAGCTCATAGATCATCTTATCATCCTCATTCGGATGGGAAAAATGAGATAGTGATCAAATGTTTGGAAGGATATATTTGTTTCCTATAGATGAATGGTGGTATAACACTTCCTTCCATACTACAGCAAAAATTACCCCATTTATGGAACTTTATGGATATCATCCACCATCCATCACATCATCTTTAAGAAAAAATTCTATGGTTCAAGCAATGGAAGATCACATCAAGCACAAAAAACAATCTCTCCAACTCTTAAAGGATAACCTCAATATGGTGCAAACTTGAATGAAACAATAGGCAAATCAACATCAAAGTGAAAGAAGTTTTGATGTAGGTTGTTGGGTAATTTTATAGCTACAACCATATAAACGAATGTCTCTCAAGCAACATAAGAAGGATAATAAATTATCACCCAAGTACTATGGTCCTTACAAGGTGGTGCAAAACATTGGTACTATGGCATACAAATTGGAGTTGCTTGCATCTTCCCGAGTACACTGAGTTTTCAATGTTTCATGCTTAAATAAGGTTATCGATGACAAGCTTCCAGTAAAAAAAAAATTCACAAAACTTGATGAAGAAGTAAAAATCATATTTTAGCTTGAGCAGTCATAGCAACAAGAACTTGCTAGCTACATATTCAATCAATTTCAGAGTACCTAATTAAGTGGAAGAACTTGCCCGTTGAAGATTCCACATGGGAGGATGAGAATTTTATAGATAAACATCCATAACTACTCAACCATTGAGGAAAACACTTTTTTGAAGGAGAGGGGCATGTTAGGTCTCTATAATTCTAGTGTATCCCAATTATTATTATTCTTGTGTCCATGTAACCACCATATTGTTATTGTTGTGCCCCATAGAAGTCCAATATTGCTATTGTTTTCCCCTTGCATTATTATTATTATGTAGGATCTAATTATATTGTGACACCTTCAGTTGTTACATATACAAAGGAGGTCTTTTCACATATATCATCCAAGAAATTTTCATTTATGTAATGTAAAGGAGGTTTCCCCCTCAAATAAGATAATTTTTAAATGTTCATCTATGTTTTTGTGAGTTGTTGCAGAACATACCACGTCTTCCAAGATGTTGTCATTAGATCGAAGAGCAATGCTCTAGAATGGATACATATCAAAGGATCCAATGGAAATATTAGGCTCCAATGCCCCTAGTAAATTATTCATCATATCACCTACTGGATATAGGCTGAAAGAAGTTTTTCGGAGAGTGAAAGGCTCATCTTCATCAGTAGGTATGTGAATGAGATAGGTTTCCACATAATTAATCTACGGCGGGAAAGATACCACTTGCATACAAGAACCATTTAGGGAATTTGCTTGATTGGGAGTCAAATTAGGACCAATGAACGAAAGCTAGTCAATCGTCATGATTCTTCCTTCACGTGAGAAACACATAACATGAAAAAGTTAAAAGACAAGGGCTCTCATGACATAGAAATAGCCAATCCAAAGGAGTTAAATAAAATTCAAAAGGCCCTTGGACTACCATCACATCAATATAGGTAGTTTTTCCTCCAAAAGTAATAGGGAATTTAGGAATGATCCCTAATGGTTAACTGGTTCCTTCATTAAAATCCAAGAGATTATGGGTAACGGGAAAAAGATATGGAGAACCTAAATCTTGCCGAGTAATTGAGTAAAAAATACTAGCAGATAAGCCTTCATCTATGATTTTTCTAGTTACAACCACATTATAAGCGCGTACTATGCTCTCGAAGGGTATGTAAGGAGGAAGATGATATACTGCAAGTTGGCTCAAATCAAAGGAAGTGACCATGTTACATGAAGGGGGTGTCATGGGAATGGAAGAACCACCCCATTGTACTATGTGAATGGGATAAATGATTTCCAAGTCTGTGGGGATGGGACGATTATCCCCCCGTATGGTCAAAACGGGAGGATTCCTCCCCATTTCATTGGAATCTAAAGAAACAAGAAGAACCTAAGTGATATGAGACTCACTCTCTACATGAAAGGTATGATCAACAGAAGGTGGAATCGAGTCACCTATTTTCTTAACCAATGGTTGGTCAAGAAAAAACTAATGGGATTCACATTTAGAGAGAGTGGGTTTGATTTGTTTTAGATTCATATCAATCACTTCATCAATATTCTAATCAATAACATCATGATCCAGTGGAGGATTGGGAGAAATATTTCGATAACTAGACAAAAGACGAGGCTGAGAAGTTGTAAGGTTTTCCAACACTTTTGAGGCTTCATCCATATAAGGAAAAATGTGAATATGATGATTTCCTTCATATCACTTATAGGGAAATTTGACTTTACCATTTTTCCCGTGGACCTTACTATCACTAGTTGAAGGTTTGTCACCACCATGATCTCTAGAAGATGACGAAAATGGCTGATGTGAGCCTGTGGAACACACTTCTCATATCTTGGGAATACCTGTACTAACCCTAAGAAGGTGGTAACATTGACATAACAAGAAAGGGAATTTAACTTTGCAGGGTTGGTTAGAAGGTTCCTCCATACTAGTTGCATGGATAGAAACAGTTTCTTGGTTGCCCCCCTACTTATTGTTAGAAAATAATATATTACAAAGAAATGGAACACATAAAATATTGTAGAAATATAAAAACAGAAAACATATAAAACAAGAGAGACGTAGATATACGTAGTTCACCCAGTTTGGGCTACATCCACGGAGAAACAACGAATCCTTCCTTTTATATTATCCAATAAACTGAAGAGATAAAACCTACAATAGATCCTCCATAATTCCCTCTTCGCTCTCAATATCCTCTCTCTTCCTCAATTAGAATAAATATCTACATAAGCACAATAAAATTCCCTCATATATAGCGAGGGGTTGCCTTCTAGGGCAAAAAAACCCTAAATTAAATGTAACTACTACAGTCAGATCTTTGCCTAATGAAAGGCCGAGAGTTACTATGAGATTACAACATTTTACAAGGTAATTTTACTTCTATTTTTAGCTTTGTGGGTGCTGCCATAGATCCCCCCCCTGGGGGGGCTGCCAAACATCGTAGCCACCCCCCCTAGACCCCCCTTGCAATGAATATTTTATGGGTGGCATTTCCGCCCCATTACACACTGGGGTCCAATGTGGTGATACCTTTGAATACAGAAGATAATCAAGTTCCACGCCTAACAATCTTCCACTTGGAGACTGATTATAGCAATTCCACTGTTGCTTCATTTGCTGGACAATGACTCCACTTTGGATCTAGTTTCTTCTGAGCTTCTTCATCATACTTGAAGACTACTTGAAACTGAGCAGACTGTCAGTTTCCCCCTGGTTACAACTTTTGTTATTATATCTCCAAGATTATGGCTAGTGTGTATCTTTTCCAGCTTCAACTGTCCATCTTCCAACGTTGACCGTAAGAAATGGTACTTTAGCTATATACATTTAGTCTTGGAATGAAATGGAGAGTTCTTTGCAAGATGTATGGCACCCTGGATGTCACTGTATAACCTGACCAACTCTTACTTCTTACCCAATTCATCCAAAAACCTTTGTAGCCAAATCATTCCTTTACTAGCCTATATAGCAGCAACATACTCTGCTTCTGTTATTGAGAGTGCAACAACACTCTTCAGTTTTGTGACCCAACTAACAATTTTTACACCAACAATAAACACATACCTTGTTGTGCTCCTCCTATTATCTCTATCACCCGCCATATCCACATCAACATATCCCTATAGAGCAATGTTTGAACCACCAAAGCATAACGCTTGATTTGCGATACCTCTCAAATACCTGAGAATCCACTTCACTGCCATCGAGTGTTCGTTTCCTAGATTATTCATGTACCTACTTACAACTCCCATTGCATGTACAATATCAGGCCTTGTGCAGACCATTGCATACATTAAGCTTCCAACTACTGATGCATACGGAACTTTAGACATATGAGTCATTTCTTCCTGAGTCTTGGGACACTCCTCCTTACTTAATTTGAAATGGCTAGCCAAAGGTATACTAACTAGTTTTGCATTCTGCATAATAAACCTTTTCAATACATTTTCTATTTACTCACTTTGAGAAAATGTTAATTCGTGATTCATCCAGTCTCTAGTTATTCTCATGCCAAGGATTTGTTTTACAACACCAAAATCCTTCATTGCAAACAATTTCGCCAATTTTCGTTTGAGCACATTTATTTTCTGCATGTTAGAACCTACAACAACCATGTCATCTACATACAATGACAATATAATATAGCTTCCATCATTTTGCCTTTTGAGATAAACACAATGATCAGAGTGACATCTAGTATAACTGTGTTTAGACATAAACCTGTCAAATTTTAGATACCACTCCCTTGGATCTTGTTTTAAGCCATACAAGCTCTTCTTCAACCAACACACTAGTTTCTCCTTCCCTTTTACCTCATATCCTTGTCGCTACTACATATATATCTCTTCCTCCAAATCCCCATGGAGAAATGTTGTCTTTACATCTAACTACTCAAGATGAAAATCTTTAGCTACTACTAGACTTAAAATAGTTCTGATTGAAGTCATTTTAACAACAGGAGAAAATATCTCATCAAAGTATATACCCTTTTTCTATGGAAACCCTTTCACCACAAGTCTAGCTTTATACCTTTTTCTACCTCCATCTTCTTCCTTCAACTTGTAAACCCATTTATTCTGCAATGTTATTTTGCCTGCAGGAAACCTTACTAAGTCCCAAGTTTGGTTATGTGCTAGGGAGTCCATCTCTTCTTTCATGGCTTGCTCCCATCTCTTCCTGGCTTCTACCTGCACTGCTTCTTCATAACATTCTGGTTCACTAGAACTAGTCAACAATACAGAATGTAATGAAGGAGAGTATCGTTCAGGGGGTCTACTTATTCGGGTAGATATTCTAAAACCACTTTCAGGTGTTTGAGGTGCTTGTTGTTGTTGTGGATGTTGTTCTGGCCATTGATCATTATGATTTTTCAGGCACCATCACTTTTTCTGTGATCCCATCAAGCATTGTGTATTCTCTATTTTCTTTTTGTTGTTTCTTTTCCTGTAACTGATCCTCATACAAAACCTTTTCATTGAATATGACATCTTTGCTCCTAGTGATTTTGTGTTTTTCATAATCATAAAATTTGATAACCAAAATCATGAACACCATATCCATGAAAGGTACATTTATTTGATTTTGCCTCAAGCTTTGTTCTATTTTCTTTATCAATGTGGCCAAAGGCTTATGAGTAGTTTACCTTTTTACTTGTCCATGCCTCCTTTGGAATACCACCATCCAAGGAACTCGAAGGCCCTCTGTTTATTAGATAAATAACAGTATCTACAACATCTACCCAAGACTGTAAAGGAAATTTGGCATGCATTCTCATGCACCCTGCATGCTCCATGATTGTCCTGTTCATCCTTTCTCACACACCATTTTCTTGTGGCATTCTTGGAACTGTCTCCTCTCTATGAATTCCATTCTTTGAACAATACCTATCAAACTCTTTGTTACAATATTCACCTCCATTGTCTGATCTCAGACACTTCAACCTTTTTCCTGTCTCATTTTCAACCAAAGCTTTACATTTCTTGAAAGTATCGAATACATCAGATTTATTTCGAATACAATAAATCTAGGTTTTTCTGATTGCATCATCAATAAAAGTAACATAATAATGAGATCCACCAAGAGATGATACCTGAGCAGGTACCCATACATCTGTATGCACAAGCTCTAATTTTTCACTCTTCTTTTCTTTCCCAACTTTGAGGAATCTGAATCTCTTATGTTTTCCATATACACAATTCTCACAAAATTTTAAATCAACATGCTTCAAACCTGGCAACAAATTTCTTGAGTGAAGAATCTGCATCCCCTTCTCACTCATGTTCCTGAGCCTGTGATGCCACAATGTCGTATCTTCTCTTGTAGAGGTTAGCGAATTGACAAAATTAGAAATACCATTGCATAAATACAATGTACCGACCTTTTATCCTTTTGCTATTATCAGGGATCCTTTAGTCACCTTCAAGGTTTTATCTATAAAAGTAGTCACACAACCTTCACCACCCAACTGCCCTATCGAAATAAGATATTTCTTCAGATCTGGAACATGGCTTACCTGCTTCAATAGCCATTGATTTCCATTATGTTGTTTTATGAAAAGTGTACCCATTCCAATGATTTCACAGGGTTTATCATCACCCAATCGAACCTGTCCAAAATCTCCTTGAACATAATCATGAAAATGTTTCCTATCAAGTGTGGCATGGAATGAGGCCCCTGAATCTACCATGTAGACATCAATAATATTTTCTAAAGAAATAATTATAGCATATTGCAACACATCACCTATTACATTTGCTTCATGATTATTTTCTTGTTGTGCGTCTCTTTCTTTTCCCTTTCAAGACTTGTAGTCTTTCTTCAAGTGTCCTTTGTTCCCACATTTCCAGCATACTATCCCCGATCTGGACTTGGATCTACCTTTTCCTGACTTACTATGATATCTAGGGGTCTTTCCTCTTTCCATTTTTCTTCCCCTAGTCTCTGTAATCAAAGCATTACCTGATGTCTGACTGAAGCTTTTCCGTCACATTTCCTCGCTAAGAATTACGCCGATAACATCATCAAACTTTAAAGTACTAGATCCAGAGACAGAGTTACTAATGGCCATAACTAAACCATTCCGACTTTATGGTAATGAGCACAGAAATAACATAGCCCTATCTTCATCATCAAAAGTTAGCCCTACAGAACTTAACTGACTGGCTGGTAACTATTTTAAATTCATTTAAATGATCAACAACAGATCCACCTTTTGACATTTTCATATTAGATAAGCGCTTCATAATAAATACCTTATTTGAGGTCGATATTTTTTCATATAGCTTGGCTAATGTCGACATTAAACCCTTTATTGTCATTTCCTTTGAAATATTAAATGCTACCGACACCGCTAGGCACAACTGTATTGTTCCAAGTGCCTTTGTATCAAGAATATCCCATTTTGTGTCTGTCATACTCATCGGCTTCTTCGCCTCTCTGCTCAATGGTTGGTAGAGATCTCTATGATACAAGTAATATTCCATCTGTGTCTTCCACAACTGGTAGTTTTGGCCGTTGAATTTTTCGACCCTAAACCTATCGTCTTCCGCCATTTCTCGCACTCGAACCAAGAACCCTTCTCTCCTACGAGTTTGTCAACCAAATAGACCTTCGACTTTGATACTAGTTGTTAGAAAAATATATATTATAGTGCAATGGGACACATAAAGTATTGTAAGAATATAAACATAGAAAATGCATAAAACAAGAGAGACACAGATATACGTGGTTCACCTAGTTTGGGGTATGTCCATGGAGAAATATCTAGTCCTTCCTTTTATAATATCCAGCAAACTGAAGAGATACAACCTACAATAGATTCTCTATAATTTCCTCTTCGCTCTCAATCTCCTCTCTCTTCCTCACTCAAAATACAGATCTACATAAACGCAATACAATTCCCTCATATGTAGTGAGGGGTTTCCTTATAGGGCAAAAAGCCCTAAATTAAACATAACTTCTACCGTCAGAACTTTGCCTAAAGAATGACTGAAATTTACTACGAAATTACAACATTTTACAAGGAAAATTTACATCTATATTTAGCTTCGGGGGCACTGCCCCTGATCCCACCGACGAGCAAGGCTCTCAATGTCACAACAATCCCCCCCTGGACCCCCCTACAATGAATATTTTATGGGCAGCGTTGCTGCCCCATTACAAACTGGGGTCCAATGTGGCGATACCTTTGAATATATAAGATAATCAGGCTCCACACCCAACACTTATTTGCATCAGATGGTAGAGCCATGAGAGATGTTGATTCATAAACCAACTACCTGTGAACGAGGCCATGATGCAGTGATACACTAAGCATGAAGTAAAATTTAATGGGGAGAGTATGTAACACCCCTCCATTGTGTGCTAAATTATTGTAACCCTAAGCTTAGTTAAAGCTATGTGTGATATCCTCCCTTCTGTGTTAAATGATTGTAATCCTAAGCTAAGGAAAGCTAGGTGTGATACCCTCCTTTGTGGGTTAAACTATTCTAAGCCTAAGTTGAGGAAAGCTCGGTGATATGTAATATGAAAAGAAAATTTGTTATTAAATAAATTAATAAAATAAATTACTTAGAGGGGGGAGCACCAAGAGAGAGGAGAATTTTTCCCAATCCCATTGAGGAATGTGATAGAGATGAATCTTTCATGATAAAGCTTCTAGATGTGATTCTAGATAAGCTTGGATGGATTGGTGATCCATCTGATGGATGGGAGATAAAGATCCATGAAACATAAAAGGTTTGCAGTAGATAAAGGAAAGTTTTTATGAGGAAAAACCTTGTGGGAGATAAAGATGATCTTTTCTGAAAAATACCTAGGTAAATGGAAAAATTCCATAAAAGGGGGATGCTGCTAATAGAAGCTAAATCATGAAAGAGGGTATTAAATACCCATTTCATCGATCAATTGAGGACAATTGATCCTTGGCAAGAACCTCGTCTTGGGGGGGATTAGAGGTGATTCATGGCTAGGTGGTCGTGCTCCTCCCTCCAAGTGGTGTTTTAGTTGGCTTCATATGCGTTGAATGCACTGTATGAGTTCTTACCTCTATATTTTATCTCTTTATGTTGAAATGGTTAAATTATGTATCACAGCTGTATAGGTGAGGTGTTATCTATATGGAAATAGTTTTTTTCTTGTAATGTATATGAGAAATGGTGGAATCATGGTAATTAGTTTTTGATACTTGTCTCAAAGAGATAGATTTCTCATGATCGACTTACATGTGCCTTTCTATTGTGAAGTTATCTATAGAAGTATATTGAGTGGATTGACATTTTTAATACCCATGCATGGTAGCATATTGCACATAATTATATTACCCGTGTTAATGAATTTCTATGGGAGTGATGGTAGTATTATACATGCGATTCATTTTTCATCCAAGAATAGAGTTAGTAGTGGAAACATGACATGTAGTTATATAAATACTAACAATTTTGAGGTGGAGATTAAGTATGAATATGTGAGATGACTATGGATTCTCTAACTGATTGTATTACATTTACTAAAGAGATATGGTATGCCATAATGGTATAAAGTGATAACTACTTATGCATGTTGACCAATTGATGAAATAATGTTTCCATTGTATGAATAATGGGTTAAGTATATATGCTTGCATGTCAAATGAAAGGTATCCTATGAGGGTAGTATAGTTACTCATGTATGTTACATAGAAGGGACTATGCATGTAGGATTAAGAACAAGATTCCTAACCATGTGGCCATGTTGGTTATCATAGGTTCAAAATCAAGGTTCCTTACATCTTGTGTGAGTTTGTCCAAAAGTGTTGCTGGTTGTATGTTAATATTGAATCCTCACTTCTATTCGTAAAGTATGAGAAAATATGACTGACCTAATGTCTTATAGATGGTCAAGTCTACTTAATGAACCCACCTTATGTAAACATTATACATTTTCAAACTCCATGTACTTTTTCTAAGAACCGAATCTTAGGTATAAAAGAACAAATTTTTTCCAGAATAGGGGGTTAGTAGCTATTTTTCCAGATAAGCCGAGGAGGTTCATTACAACCATGGAATCCCACTATATCTCTAATGAATACATGTGCTACATCGCTAGCTAAATACATCGGCTTCAATGGAGTGAATGGTGCTACCTTTGTAAACCTGTCAATCACAACCATAATAGAATCATGATATTTCGATGTACCTGGAAAACCTGTAATGAAATCCATGGCAATGAGTTCCCATTTCCATTATGGAATCAAAATCCACTATAGTAGACCACCTATATTCTTGCACTTTTCTTTTACATGTTGACACTCTAAACATCTAGCCACAAAATCTACCACTTCCTTCTTCAAGTTCGGCCAATAATAGAACTTCTTCATTGATTTCAATGTGTTCTAATATCTTGGGTGATTTTAGGTCCCTATACTACTAGTGTAACCCCTTATTGTGATAAGTACAACCCCCTTATTATATTCTTGTGCCCATGTAGTCCCCATATTGTTATTCTTGTGCCCCATAGAAGCCCACTATTGTTATTATTGTGCCCTTACATTATTATTGTTATGTCAGCTCTGATTATATTATTACCCCTTAGACTCCTATATATAGAAAGGAGGTCTTTTCATTTATATCATCGAAGAATTTTTCATTTGTGTAATGTAAAGGAGGTTTCCCCCTAGAAGACGCTGAATTCTAAGGCATTGATCTATCTTTTCTATCTTTTTGTGAGTTGGTTTCCTAACATTTGGTATTAGAGCTTTCGATTCTAGGGTTTTGCTTCTCCTAATAGGTCATCATGGAATTTTCACTATAAATGTGTTGCTACAAATTTTTAGAAGCTAAAAAAAATCCGTTTGAGACACAATCGGTCTGAACCTTGGTTCTAAATTTCAGATCTTGTCTCACTATAGTATTGGAGATATGATCTGAGGAAGGTAGGGTTTTTGCAAGTTCCAAAATTTCATCTCAAATAGGTCATCATGGAATTTTCACTATAATTATTTTTCTATGAAGTTTTAGACTCTGAAATTGAAACCCATTTGACCCGAAATTTTGGTGAAGCTCGGGCCTGAATTTCAGACCTTGGTTCGCTATATTTTTTGATATACAATCCAATACATTTAGGGCTTCTACAGGCTCAAGAATTATATCCTAAACAGATGATCTTGGGAAAATTTTCATAACGTTCTCTTCGAGCATCAAATTGAAATTTTGTAAGAGGTTGCAGAAAGAGGACCGATTGTAGTTTTCTGTGTATGAGTTTCACATAATAAGGTTGAAATAGTGACACGTGGAACTTCCTACAAGTTTTTTCTACTGAACCAGTCTATAATCAGATCATAGTGGAAGGTTTGACATAACTCTTCCTTGCAGAATCCAATATTGGTTAGACTTGTGGGGTTGGAAAGAGGCCTCAGAGTTCTACTACATGATGAAATTTCAAAACTTGGAGATCTAAAATTACAGAGTTACAATCATTTCGTGATTGAGATCCTAAAATCAAGAAAAAGTGAGATGAGGAAGTTTGATGGCAAGGATCCAGTAAATTGGATACTAGAGATGGAGAAATATTTTGATCTACATGGTGTACCACTATTACAAAAGGTATGTATTGCATCTAATTATTTAGAACCGAATCAATTTTTATGGTATAAATGGATTTTTTCTCGTAAACCACTTGTCACATGGTCAATTTTCATGGAGGAAATCATAGCACATTATCACGATACAAAGAGAAACACCTTCTTTAGCCAATTGATAAATCTCAAATAAAAGTGCTCAATGGCAGAGCACATTGAGGGCTTTCAAAAATTGAGTATAAGGGAAAATGATATTCTAGAGAAGCAGAGGATTGATGTCTCGATATGGAATTTAAAGGATAACATTCAACATGAAGTTCATTTTTGGGAACCTGATTTATTGGGGAATGCATTCAGGTTGGCAAGAAAAGTGGAAAGAAAAATTATGGCAACAAGGAAGTCTACCCCTCACAACTATAAATATGGAAGTGTTGTTTCTCCTAGCCTTCGAGAACCTACAAGATTTACACCACAACAATTGGAAGAAAAAAGAGAAAATGGCTTTGTTACAATTGTGATAACAAATATATTAAAGGTCATAAGTGTCCTGAGAAGAAATTATTTTACATTGATTGTGAAGAGGAGGAAGAAAAGGATCAAGAAATGTCAAAAGAATAGGAGGACACATCAAGAAGAAAAAGATTCAAGCAGTGAAAGATCATATCGAGCATCAACAATAAGTTCTCCAACTTTTAAAGGATAACACCACTTTGGTGTAGAATCAAATGAAACAACAGGTAGATCAACATCGCAATGAAAGAAGTTTTGATATAGGTGATTGAGTATTTTTACGGCTACATCTCAAGGAAGCTATTTTTGATAAGGAAACGTTGGAAATACTACCTGCACTTAAGAAATGGCAACCTTAGCTAATGGGAAGATACTTCAAGGTAAAAATGGATCATAATAGTCTTAAATACTTCTAGAAGAAATATTATCTTTAGACAAACAAAGAAAATGGGTCACAAATATGTTGGGTTATGACTTTGAAATCA
Source organism: Pinus tabuliformis (assembly GCA_031772625.1). Classification (NCBI taxonomy): domain Eukaryota; kingdom Viridiplantae; phylum Streptophyta; class Pinopsida; order Pinales; family Pinaceae; genus Pinus; species Pinus tabuliformis. Next base: position 581,198,926 of record CM062813.1, read on the forward strand.
TCTAAAAAATAGGGAAGAAAAATGTTGTTGCACATGCACTCTTAAGAAAAGATGAGGATGTGGAAGCATTGTTTTGTGATATTTCTATTATCCAAGTAGATTGGATAAATGAAGAGAGGGATGAATGGAAGAAGGATCAAGAAGTGTGGCCACTAATTAAAAAGTTGCAAAAGATCCAAGTTCAAACAATATTGTGAGAACTTGACGAGGAAGGAAAAATCATATTGGAACCTGGAGCAGTCACAGAAACAAGAACCTGACAGCTATGAAATCGATCAATTTTAGAGTAACTCGTCAAGTGGAAGAGCATACCCAATGAACATTCCACATGGGAGGATAAAATTTTTATACAGAAGCGTCAAGAACTACTCAAGCTTTGAGGACAACACGTTTTTAAGGAGAGGGGAATGTTAGGTCCATATACTACTAGTGTAACCCCTTATTATATTGTTGTGCCCATGTAGTCCCCATATTATTATTATTGTGCCCCATAGAAGCCTACTATTGTTATTATTGTGTCGTTAAATTATTATTGTTATGTTGGCTCTGATTATATCATGACCCCTTAGACTCCTATATATAAAAAGGAGGTCTTGTCATTTATATCATCCAATAATTATTCATTTGTGTAATGTAAAGGAGGTCTCCCCCAAGAAAAGGCTGAATTTTAAGGCATCGATCTATCTTTTCTATATCTTTATGAGTTGGTTTCCTAACAAGTGACCTGAATATGAAGTAGCATGAAATTCTCTAAGGGTAACCTTTTTGAGCTCATTGTTCTTAGAAATGTAGATCCTACCCCTAAATATGACCAAATCATATTCTATGAGACTATAGTCCAAATCCCGATCACGTGTACTCAACTGCTATAATCTGTGCCTAAGATTCTTGTACCTATCATCCTATTGTCCTACTTGTAAGATTTTATCCTATAAATTCATGCCATAAGAACTCATAGCTACAATTTGATTTACTTGTATAACTTGCTAAGAGCATATCCAACCTAATTCTCTTTTCCCTTAATGTAACCGATCTTGAGGTTAAACTCATTAATCATTAGAAACCATCTAGCTTGCCTGGAATTTAGATTGAGTTGGTAAAACAAGTATCTCAATCCATTTTGGTCACTCATTAGTACAAACCTCCTACCAAGAAGGTAGTGTCTCGGTATCTTCAATGCATGTATGGTCATTTGCAACTGAAGATCATGTGAGAGAGAATTCTTCTTTTGCTGATTCAATTTCCTTGATTCCTAACATACCAAGTATGTCTCTTCCATCAAGACTCCACGAAGTCCTCTCTTATGGGCATCTGTACACAACACAAACTCTTTATCTAGGTCCACAATCTTGAGAGATGAATTTGTCAACAAATACTTCAACTACTTAAAACTTGTTGCAGATTCCTCTGCCTATCCAAATTTCTTTCCCTTTCTTTGCAATGATGTAATAGGATAGGAAATTCATGATAATCTCCTAATGAACCTCCTGTAGTAACCTTCTAACCCCATCAACGACCTTACCACATCCATATTCCTAAAATTTTCCCACTCCATCATAGCTCTTATATTTTCTCGATCCATTACTATGCCTTCCTCGGAAACAACATGCCCCAAGTAATGTACCTCTATCTGAAAGAAACTACATTTACTAATCTTGGCTTACAACTAATGCTCTCTTACCAATATCAAAACTGTTACTAAATGTTTGACATGCTCTTCCTCATTCTTAGAATATATCAATATATCATCAATGAACATAATAAAAAACTTGTCCATATAAGGACACAACACACTATTCATCAAGCACATAAAAGTAGCTAGAGAATTAATCAAACCAAAGGAACTACAACAAACTCGTAATGCCCATAGATAATCCGTAAAATAGTCTTATAGATGTCCTCTTCTTTAATGCGTACTTTATGGTATCCTAATCTCAAACCAATCTTCGAGAAAAATACATCTCCCTTCAAATGGTCCAATAGATCATCAATGCGCAACAAAAAATAACCGTTCTTGATGGCCACCTTGTCAACTACTTGTAGTTAATGCACAGTCTAAGAGTACCATCCTTATTATTCATAAACAACACCAGTTAATTCCATGGAGATACACTTGGACTAATGTATCATTTTTCAAGCATTTCCTTCAAATGCATTTCAATTCCATGAACTCTAGAGTGCTCATATTCTAAGGTGCCTTTGATGTTGGTGCTGCACATAGTACCAACTCAATAAAAAAGTCCACTTCCCTATGAAGCAGTAACTATGAAATCTCTATTGGGAGCACATCTTGAAACTATTGTAATATCAAGTACCTCTTCAAAAATTATGCATCCTAACCATCCTTACCTTTATCACCATAAACATGCACTACAAACAACACACACCCTTTCCCATGACTGCGTTTCACCTGCATAGCTGTGACCATTCTAACTGATGTTTCATTCTTATTATCTTGCACATTAGGGAATTTTTGAGGTATAAAATGGGCCTCCTAAGGAAATTACATAATAATAGTGGAAATAATAAAATAAGATTAAATTACATCATCAAATTTTAGAGGGAAAAAAGAAAAAACTACTTTTTCAACTTGTATTTTCAACTTATCTCCCTAAGCTTTTACTCAATTTTCAAATGGGAGTACTTGTTGGATGCAAAATCTGATTTGTCATCCAAGGAGTAACCATGTTGCATATTTTTGATGGACCCTCCTACATGAAAAAGGAGAAATACATGAAAAATGTGATTGCAATAACTTTTTTTCATGTATTTCTCATTTTTATGTGTAGTAGGGTCCATCGAAAGTATCCAACATGGGTACTCCTTGGAGAGAAATCAATTTTTTCATCCAACATGTACTCTCACTCGAATTTTGAGTAAAACCTTAGGGAGATAAGTTGAAAATATGACTTGAAAAAGTAGTTTTATTATTTTATTATTTTTCAATCTTTTTAATTTTTACTCCAAAAATGGTGAATCATCTCCCATGGTTGACATCATCATCTTGAATCCTATTGATTCTTATAATGTTTATTTTGGTTGTGCATTTTTCTTAGGAGGTCCATTTTAGATGTCAAAATTCCCCTAATGAGATCCTCCATTCTCGATTGTCATCCAAGTGCTCAATATCCTTTCATAACAATCCACCTTGGTCCTATGAAGATACAACGAATCCATAGCCAACAACACATTGTATGACCCCAATGGAAGTACATTCAAGTGCGTTGATGTAGGAATACCATTCAACTCAAATGTGCAAGCTCTTACCCAATGATGAACTCTTTTCTTTGTACCTATAGCCAATTTCACTAACCAAGATTTGTCATGTACTTATTTATTCCAACCACACGTATCTACTAGGTCAGGATTAATATAACTATAATTAGAACCAGGATCAATCAAAATAGAAACAAATTGATCACAAATCTTATTGTCCTTCTTGATAATAGATGCCTAGTAATCCACTTGCCTGTTATCCAATGGTACATAGATTCAAGGAATGCTTTGTCCAACATCACTAACTGTCAGCGCCTCCTATGCACTATATATGTGAGGCCTACCATCATGATATGACGAACAACCCTTCTTGACATTCAACTTTCCATATATCTAATAAAGTAACTATCCCTTACCATCACCTTTATTTTACTGCCCTCCAGGCTGTGACCCATGTCCCATTTGACTAGATTAAACTTCTTGTAAGGAACAACATTCTCTTTTTCATCTACATCCTAAGGTCTTTCTCGCTTTGGTGGCCATATTCCATAAACTCTCTTTTCCTTTCCAACATTGAGATTCTGTGTTACAATTTGATTGCTCATAATAATCCTTCAACTTTAATGGCTTCCTCCAACGATATAGGCTCATTTGAATCGATCCAATCTTTGAATGCTACTGACAACCCACTAATGAATCTCTCAATCTTAGCTTTCTCCTCCTTAAGATATGATACATACCTTAATAACTCCAATAATATTCTAGTATAATCCTCATCGATCATTAACCCCATCTTCAAATCATAGACCTCCTTCTCCTTGTGATCATACTATCTCTGAGATAGATACTTCTCCTTGAAAAGTATTTCAAGCTCCCTCCAAGTCAACTCCTCTTCATGAATTCCTATGACATTCTTCATGTCTTCCCACCAAATGTCTACTTTACCTTTAATATTGAACATAGCTATTCCGACCTTCATGTTCTCCCAATAATCATGAAATCTAAAGAACTAATTCATTCCAAGAAACCAAGATTTTGTATCTTGTGACTTCTTCATTTCTCCATCAAATGTAGGTGGCTTGTGTTTCTTGAATTCATTTGGAAAATATCCCTTGTCATTTCTCTTGTACGGATGATGGCGATCATGAACATGGTACATGTCTGAACCAGAACTAGAATAATGCCGATGCCCATTTCCTATCCTATTATGTGTATCCAAGAATTTTCCATCTTAGCTAGTATCATCCTTGCTCAACCTGTGTACATCATGAGATCTGTTTCCATAAGCTCCATTAGTCCTATCCCCCTATCCGTGACTAATCTTAAGTGGTCTCTCTCTCTGGAAATCTGACAATATTTGAAGGATAACTGCTTTAACCTTTGCTTGTTTCTCCTGTGCCCTTGAAAGTCTCTCTTGTGACTGAATTATCCTCTCACTGTCCACTTTGCAACTCATTGTTTCCTTCAAATTTATGAAAGTCTCTAATATGTGACGGTAGTACTCATCACCATGCTTCTCATCTGATCTCATGGGGGATTCACTCAATGAACCTCTAACATAGAACGTTCATTCATGGAATAATAAACAATACCTTTAATGTGACTATATATTAGAAAATAACTCTAAAAATAACTTTATTTAATGCCCAACCAATAGGAACCCAATACACCTTCACAATTTAAAAATCCCCTAATTTCTCTACATATTGCAGGCATCCATTTTTTCATTAACGTTTTTATACCCCTTTATATTTATATCCCTTTATTTTCATTAACAATGGTAAGCCGATTATGCACCTAAAAATATTAACCTAAATACAAGTAGCTCAAAACTTGAAAGTTTCAATAAGAAAGGGGCAAATATAAGTTGGTTGATTTACAAATACATACTGTGGAAAATTAGAATATAAAATATATAGATTTGAACTCTCAATTGCATCTATCTTCTAGTGAATACTCAAAAGGATACACTACAAAAGTTCAAACCAAAACCTTGATAACCAACACAATGACACACATTTCATATTGCTTGTAGAATATGAAGAGGAGAGAAAATACAATGAGTATAGACACATGAAAAATCGTATATGGTTGGACTTTCTCAAACCATAGCCCTAACTTGATCACCTAGTGCACCATAGTTGCATGGTAAGAGTGCCAACTAAGTTTGTCTCCATCAAAAGATGAACTAGAGCATGCAAGCATGCATCCCGTCCTTGATATCTATGTCCTCTACCTAAGATGGGAATTTATCATGCATAACTATTCTAATTTACTAAGTATTTACAACCTATTAGTAAGAACATATCATGGATGCTAAAAATAACAAAAGAAAAAAGTATAATAATAGAAAATATCTATCAAAAAATGAAATTGCTAAACTGGAATTAATTGAAGGCGTGCCATGCGTTCCCTTAGAATTCATGCACCCTCTTCCAAACAATAGTCTATTTTACTATCTCGTGTGGAATGCATGTTCCCTATACCAAGAAATAGCCAATATCACTATCTCCTTCACTTTATTCAAAAAGTTCATTACTAATTTAAATAAAAGGTGAAGGTGCCATATATGTTGTCTTCTCTACTACCCCATCATTGGGGGAATTACTAGCGTAGCAATAGGTAAAAAAATATTAACACACACATTACACATACCTCACAGATGTATTAGTAATGTGACGCATGCCTGTTCTAAAGCAAGGATGCTTAGGAGTGGGAGCAGAAGTGGGAAGCAAGAGTAGAAGTGAGAAGTGGGAATAGAAGTCGGAGCGAGGAGTGATATTTCCCAAAGATCCCATGTTGAGAGAAATTTTGGGAATGAATTTTATATAACATATATTTTTATATATTTTGATGCATGTATGTCAACAAAAGATTCTATAATGATGAATTTGTGATAAAAAAAAAATACAAAAACATGGATTGAACCATATGAAATCATTCATATAGTAGTTATAATCTTCATCAACCATAGGTCCATAAATTGCAAGTTCTCATTTATATAACATGTAAGGGTGCACATAACAAAAATAAAATTGAGTGCAATCCATATCTTAACCGAAAATACATCAACAAATATGGTCTGGATGGCCTCTAGCATCAACAAAAATCATTCTACAATAAATACCTATATATCATCAAAATGATTGCCTATATTGGGATGTTTGTCATTAATATCACCCTCTAAGGATTAACATAATACAGAAAAAAAGTAGCATCTCAAGTCAAGATTTTTTTTGAGTGATATGTACATTTTCAGTAGGGTCAATATATAGGAGTTTCAAAACAAATTTCACTAACATCAAGGTACATAGAGGGTTTGGTTCTCTTGATTAAACATAAGTTTCATATCCTAGCACATGACAAAATCCAATAAAAACATTGCAATCCCCCAAAGCTTCAAATCTTGAAAAACTAACAAGTCTACTGGATTTTGAGTGAGATATAAAATTCTACCTTCTCCATATGAAATCTAATGAGGTCAAAACCACTCTCAAAATTCTTGATTCATTTCATGGTAATGTTAAAAATTTAAGTAAAAGGATGAAAATCAAAGATAAAGGAGAATGTCACTTTTAACATTACCATCAATTGCATGCCAATACTAGGGTGATAGGTTTGAATTTAGGGTACTACGGCCCTAATATTACCATATTTTTTCTTTCTCCCTCCCATTTTCTATACTCCCACAATACTCCTGAACCTCTATTTCTCCAGCCCACTTGTTTTCTTCCTCTGTGTGGCCAATTTATTGCATAAACAATACCTCATAATACCGATATTTCTATACAACATATAAAAACCCTTTATCCCCTATTATATAGTCAATATATTATTTAATTTTTTTCCTCATTTTTTATGCCCTATTATGAATGCACGTGATATGGTATTATTTATTTTTCAGTGAAGTCCCCATGTCTAATATATAGGAATAATCTTGTGAACTATAGTTTATCGTATTGCTAATCATCTTTGATATTCTTTGTGCAAGTATATCATGTCACCTAAACCAAAATATAAACATAATCAACATATCTTGTATAGTTCAAGGGAGGATATGTTGTCTGCAAGATCAACCAGATTAGAAAAATACATTTATAAACACAATCATAGTAGTATATCAACATCATCTCAATCATCATCTAGTTACCTTTCATGACCATACCAACTGCATACAATGACCCCATGAATGAAAACTATAACCATGAAAATGCATGCATACATCCACATAGTCAAAAAACATACACAACAAATGCATATTCAATCAACATGCATGCATGCCAACAATATTCCTCTCATCGAGTACAAAGGGTGAACCTTGATTTGATACCACTCTATAACACCCTCATCCCACATTTACCTACATTAACTAGTCCACTAGGGTAAACATGTGACAAATATTTACTATGAAATGATTCAACTCCCCATGTATAGTTGCAGAACTGGAATCAAGACACCAAAAATCTAAACTGGCCTTTTTATGGAGCTACAGGACCCCTAGGGGCTAACCGCTCACTTCAAGTGCCCAACCAATGATTTAACAAGCCTTTTTACTAACCTAAACCCCTAGTCACTCCCACAAAAAGCCCTCCATTTGACTAAAAACCTCCACTAACTCCCACAGCAAGGCCTCCATGTGACTACACTCTTTTCCAAACAATTCTATGCTAGCGATTCTGAAATTTGAGCCACTTTTCTAGGGCTAAGACTCACGCCTCTACTAAAACTTGATGAAATTATCAGAAATGATAATTAACAAGAGTAAAAGGCCTCTAATTTAAGACTTGAACAAGGATATGACCTGACTCGTCTTAACCATGATATGAATTTTGTCAAACACATCATAAACATGTAATCTATAGGTCATATAAAAACTTCTGAGCATAGGGACCTCATACTTATATGAGATTTGTCAAGAAGGTTTGATTCTATCTCACAATAGTTGCATTTTATCTATTAGATCATACATCCATTAAAAATTCATTTACTAAACAAAACGTAAGGAGAGCCATAGATAAAATTTTCCATAAAACCATATTTATAACCAACATATAACAAGTAGAATAACAACAATAGAAGAACCATCAAAGCCACGAAATAACAAGAAGATCTACTCATTAATCGAAAAAGAGATTTTATTAACATGTGAAAAAACCAACCAAGTGAGGGACTTCCACATACCACCTGACCATATATTGAGTTGAATGAAATCTTTCTTTCATCCAATCACCCTTGTTCCATTTTCCAAGCATGAATGCGGGACTCACAACAAAACCAACTAAGGATTCTCACGATTTACCTTGTATGCTGACATTATCAGTCAAGGTATTCCTAGGCCTGAAATCCTCATCTATACCACTAGGCTTTACCGTGTATCCCACCATTACTAGTTAAGGGATTCCTAGGACTAAACAAAGAAATATACACTACAAGATTTCCCACAATATCGCCATATACGAGTCAAGGGATCACTAGGCCCTAAATAAACATGGATGCCTCTGTATCTCTCGACCTACACCATTATGAGTTTTCCCATCTCCACCTTGAGGCTTTAACATGTATTCCACCATTAGCGATTAAGGGATTCCTAGGCCTTTGGGAATTTTCCTAAGACTACCCCACTCAGTTTTGAAACCATATGGTAATGTTGCTCAACCAAGTGAAAGAAACCAAATACACCATGGTTATTCGGAAATGGAAAGGAAAGGTTGAAAACCGTTATCACACGTGGAAAAAACCATTCCAATGACAACAAGGGAACCAAATACACACACTCATGTACCATGCATTAAAAAAATAGCAATGAGATCATACATTCAACTTGATACCTACAAGTAATCCCATTGTATCCACTTGATCCAACTCTTCCTTGATCTTTACTTTCCTTTTCCTCCTTTTCCTTCCTTTGCTTTCCTTCCTCCAATGCTAGAGTGCTCCAAGAATACTCTAAGTGTGCAAGAGTATGAGGAAATAGAGAGAATAGAGAGAGAGCTCTAGAAATTGTCTCACAAAAGCTGTGAACTGATCCTTAGAAGCATTTTTATCAATGAAGCCTCTATTTTCTTCAATTTTTATTATTTTCCATTAATTTCCTCCTCACATGCAACACATCACCTTTCACCTTCATTTTATCCTATTTTTCATTATTTCATAAATAAAATTCCAATTAACTACTCTTGCCTTTCCAAAGATTTTTCCATTGCCTTTTCCAATTTCCTTTACCCATAATAAACCAAATGAACACCCACTCGGATATTTTTTCCCAACATTCAACATGAAATATGTGTCCCATGAACTTGGTCTTATTTTTCTTTTATTAAATTTATTACATGAAATTTTAACTCATGGCTATTACAAATCCTTAAAAATACTAGGAATATATAGCTCATGAATGCCATAGGACAACAAAGTTAAGGCCATCCCACTACTTAGTGAGCAAAACTCCAAGGCTAAGGAATTCCAAAGAAAATCCCACTAGGAACGTATTACATAGACTAGATGCTCATTACACGATAGGGTTTATGGGACATGACACTTGTAGATCGTAACATGACACTAGGAAGGAACCTTAAGGATCCATGGTTAGAAAAGGGAAGGTCGTCAGATACCAAGACCCTTCGGTTTCTAAAGACGAGCCAAGGAACAAATTAGGTAGGAGACTTTTAATGGACAACCTTCTCGTGATATATTCATGATATTTTTGCAATGGTATCAAAATAATTAAGGACATAATTACAGCTTGGGATTCAAATAATGGCTTAAGGGATGGGAAATCAAAATTCCAATCTTCATGTAAAATGCTATCCACAAATCTGACACCCTTCAAAGTGGTGGATGATTCTGGCACTAAATTTCTAGGGAAAGATACCTATCAATCCAACAAAGGGATCAAACTATGTTCCTAGTGACATAGGGAGAAATTTCAATTGCACAAAGTAAGTGATCCTTCTCTTTTAGGTCCTTGATGAGGTCTCTAAAAAAATACTATACATATCTACACATAACACAACAAAAAATCCAAATGAGATACCACACCAAATGAGATAATGAGGGCACTATGGCACCCACAGTTACCACCTCCGTGTCGACAACTAGATACCATGTAGCTAACTATCAATAACTCTATGTATCCACAATTTTATTCAAAATGTATTCAATGTGCCAAATCAATGTCTTAGAAAGCATGGATGATGTGCCAGGAAGGAGAAACGATGATATGTATTTTTATATATTGGAAAATAATATTTAGTAAAATGTTGTAATATGTTTCTATTATGAATACAAATAGCTCTCTTTTAGTTTCCCAACATCGATCAATATGATGATTAAATGTTTGTGTCCCTTTATTTTGAAATTCACTTTCAGTGGTAACCCATGTCTCTTTATTTTATAAACGTCAAATGAGACTCCAATTTTCATTCCATTTTGAAAATGTTTTGGTTCTTCATTTAAGAGAATGCATAAACTGATGTGTTCATCTTTCTCAACTATATTTTTCCATTCATACCATGTGTACACCAGTTGAATTGGAACTACACTACAAACAATTTTTTCACACATCACAACATTAATATTCTTTTTTGTCATAGTTTATGTCTACTATGACTACATAATACAGATAAGAACATAAATATTATTTGTGTTCATAGCTAACAACTACAATGAATTTTCATAATATTATCTTTTTACACAAAATACAAAACTCCCCTTGAGCCATAGTTAATGACTACTCGGAATTTACATAATAAACATAACATACTCGTGAATTTTTATATACCTTTGAAGTAGCCACGAGTAAGAGAGGAAATCTATCTTCCTAGATAGACACAGTCATAGGGAGATGGAAATTGGTTGGTCTATGTAGATTAAGAATTAAAAATAAGAACTAGAGCCTCAATCTAGGGTTAAGGGTAATTGTAAAAGATTTATCTCTTATTATATCATTGCATTGGGATTATATTATTGTGTACTTTATTCATTGGTTCTCTATGGCTCAAGGATTGCAAAAATAATCTTCTTCACTTTTTTCTATATATAGAGGGAGGGGTTGGCTAGGTGCATTCAACTCAATATTACTCATTTTCTGTTATAGATATGGAGGGAGAGATTGGCTAGGTGCATCCAACTCAATCCTACTCATTTTATGCTATAGATATGGAGGGAGGGGCTATCTAGGTGCATCAACTAATTGGTTGGTTCTCTATAGTTCAAGACATAGCTACCAAGTTTGGTTGTATTGGCCCAAAAAATTAAGTTATTTTTCCATTGGTTTCATTTTGCCTTATAATTCAGTAATTCAAATTTAATACATAATTTTTTCTCACTAAATCTTTTATATTAAAAAAAATAAGAAAGAAGCAACTTCTATATTATAAGGAAATTATTAAAAAAAAATTGCATGTCAATGTTTTTGGAGTTGACAAAAATACTAAATTCCATATTAAAATATAGTAGATAAAAGTGAGTTAGCTTGGAAAAAATAATAAATTCAGTATTAAGGTAGGAAAAAGAATAATGAATTCTATTTGTATATATTTGTAAGATACATATTCTTGAACTTTTACACACTAGAATTTATTTTGTATCAAATTGAAATGGAATTCAAACTCAAATTCAAATTTGGTAACTATTGTTCAAGGAGTGAATTATCAATCAATCTTATTTATTTCTATGGATATGAAAAATATAGCAATTGTTGGATGTTAGATAATCTACAATCAAGATAAGCTCCAGTGAAATTGACAACACATTGTAGAATTACCCATCATCTACTATCATGGCACTCCCATCTAGAAACAAAGGTTTTGTAGAATAAATATTTTGCTAATTCCAATGTATTGGTAATCACTTCATATAGGAAATAAATCACATAGAACTTAGGGGCTTACCTTTATAACATATAGGATGAAGGACATAATTCTGGAAACCTCCATGAATGTTTTCAAAACTATGATGAAATTAAATGCTATGCCAAACATTATTATCTTGAATGGTTTAGGATGGATGATAGAGAGAGGCACTAACTAAGACTATAGTTGGATTCTAATCTAATTAATTAAGCAATAACAATGAGAACTGTGTTTATATGTAGTATTTTATAATTATGTAGAATAATATACTTCTTAAGTATTTATGGATCATGCACCAAATACTCTATTGTTTGCTCACTACATCCTTATTTATGTTTAATGCAAGCTAGAAAAAAATAAAAATGAGTAACAATAATACTTTCAACTTATATATTTAACTACATAATTGTGACAACACCATGTTTATTCCTTAGTGAGATGAATTAGTTGCCTGGGGCACTTTCCTATTAGTTGCCTTGAGTTGAAACCAAAAATAACTTTGATAACTTAGGTAACCCTCCCTTAAAGTGTGTCTTCTTTTCTTTTTGACATTTAAACAAACACTAATCTCTTTACTTAAAACTATTACCTCTAAGTAAGGATGACTCACAATCATACTAAAAAAATAAAATGTAAAAATTATTTTCCTTGCCATATATCTAGTTTCAACTTTTTGTTAAAATTTGGTTCCCACATTCTATTATTTGGAAAATCTTAATCTTAAAATAATAGAAGTGCAAAGCCTCAATCATATTAGTTAATGTTCATTTTCACTTTTTACTCTTATAGGAAGTAGGCTAAGAAACTCAATTACTAATTATTAATCAATATTATAATATAATTTTACTTAATATATAATCTCATTAAAAATTCATAATAGATTTCTAACTATAACTAAAATCAAGTAAAACAAATTAACAAATTGCAAATTCTCAATCAAATTAATGTAATCATATATTAATTAACAAATATTAATAATTAATATAATTTATTTATATTTTTTCTTTTTCTTTTTCTTTTGGTAGGTAAGCACCCATCCCATGGGTATTTGAACCAGTGACCTATCACAAAGAGTGCCCTAACAGTGCACCCATTCACCATCAATCCAAAGTCCTGTAGGCTCACTTCATTTATAATTCATTGAAAATTAATTTTTAATCCAAAAATAAAACTTTAATTAAAATTAAATAAAATAATACATTAAAATTATTAAACATATAACCATAACAACAATACCAAAGATAACTTACACTATGTTTCTGCCATATAACTTCCCTTTTAAAACCTCTTAACGGGATGACTCGATCATAAATGAATATAAATTTATTCATTTACTTTAAGTAGCTTCCCTCTTTTTCAATCTCTTAACACGATAACTTGATCATAAATGAATATAAATTTATTCATTTACATTCTCTAAAATAAAATTGAATCATTTAGATAACTGATTGAAACTTTGTGTTTTTTGAAGCTTCATATTTTTACTCATTTTATTTTCTTTGAAACATAAGGCGGTCTTACTGTAAGAATTAAGGTGAAAGTGGAAGGTTATGGAGACCGGCACTGAAAGGTGAGGATCGTCCGTCGGCCCTAAAATTACAAGCCATAAGGTTCTGCCCGCAAACGACTATTTTTAAGTCTAAACAACCATTTTTTCTTCACAACGACTAATTGTAAGTCTGAACCAACATTTTTACTTCACAAATTGACCTGTGGGCTCAAAGCAGTGAATTTCTGGGATAAAAATGGAAGAATCAGGAAATGCAAACAATATTGAAACGTACCGTTATATGATAGATCTTGCTAAAGAGATATTGGACCGAACGCTGGCCAAGGTATCTTCTTCTTGGGAGACTTCAGTAGTTGCGACAAGTGAATTTGACTTCATTTCAGAGGCAGGCAGGGAGGGAGTTCAACAACACTTGATCTCGAGTGTAGTGTTTAGATATTGTAGTCGAGAAGATGTCTGGGAATTGCTGAGTATTTGGGACAATGTCGATATAAGTACTTTAGATGACATTGCGTTACCCGAATACTATGAGTGGTACCCTGACGATATTAGTGCAGATGTAAACGACCTCAGAACTGACATGGTCCAAAATAGTGATGTTGTTATGTTGCGAACTATAATGGATTGGAGCCACCTGGACGGGCGCGTTGGCAGTCTGCAAATTGTATGGAGTGGAAGTTTCGCAGATTCTCATACCATGTTGCAACGCATGGAGAATAATGAGCCTTCTATAAAACTCAGATATGAAACTTATGAACTCCATCCTCACCTCAGAGATCAATATATTGCCTGCCATAGGGATGATCCTATATCCATTGCTCTCTCAGCGTCAGCGACTCTGGACAGTGTGCCTACGGTTATGATTTCGGGGGAGCTTACTGGCACAAGTGATGGTGCGGGTGAGGGAATGCTATGCACAATCTGTCATGATTTTTTTATTGTTAAAGAGCGTGTAAAACGTTTACCTTGCAGTCACATTTATCATGAAGAATGCATTCTTGATTGGTTTGTGCGTAGCATTTCATGTCCGTTATGAGGACATGAGTTTTAGTAGGTTTGGCGCGTTTGAGGGCAAAATATCTCCGAAACGCATAAGCATTTTCCACGGGTTGATTACCAGTTGAAAATCCAATTAGAAGGTATTAGCGATAATATATCTTCCCCACGAACAGTGGGCCAACAACTTTTTAGCGATAATGAATTGAAAGTTTGTTGTTGCTGGTAGGCAGGTTTGTTAATTAATCCGAACAAATAAAATTAAATAATATGGATGGTAACTTGTATTGTAGACCCTCCACTCTAAAGGATTGTAACATGGATCGAAGCGGTTACATATATTGTTAAATTAATTAGCTATAACTATTATAATTAAATATGGATTTTAACTTCTTGTAAGACTGGGCACTCTATTTAATGGATTGTAACTTGCATTGTAACCCACACCATTTTATATATTGTTAAATTAAATAGTTATAACTATGTTGTAGTGGAACTGTATTTGTTATTAAAATTATTATGTTTTATTAGATGGATTATGTTTTATTATTTGAATTGTATCTTTATTAGGGAAATTATGTTTAATGTTTTATTAGTTGGATTGTAACTTGGCTCCAATCCATCTAAGATTGTAAAAGTCACCACTCCATCTACCATTGTACATTTCTCAGGGGATTCATGTATTTCTCTTTAGGTTCTTTGTTGGAATTGTTGAAGCCATGCAATTAGGTTAGGTCAAATTCTTTGAACTATTTGGTATAACTATGGGTGGAAATATTTGAAGGGGTTTCTATAACTTATATTAATATTTGTGCAAATAAGATGTGGTTAGAATATTTTTAAAATTTCTCATAGACTAATAAAATATTTTATAAAATTAGCTGTAAATTTGTAAAGAATTTAATTAAAGTAAGTAGTTAACGAGAACCTCATTTATTTTTTTTGGTTGGTAATGTCTTGCAACTCATTTGCTTCTCACCAATCAAATGAAATTGTTTTAGTATGAAAATATTTGGTATGAAAATATGTTATTATTTGTGTCAAAATATAATTATTTTTAATTTATATTTATATATAACTAACAAATAATATTGCCTTCACATTTTTACCGAACTAAATTGTGAAAAAACCTTCAAATTTAGAGATCTTAATTATATTAATTAACTATCAAAACAAAATTTAAACATACATTTTTTTAAATTAAAAGTAAAATACAACTTAAAAATAAAGTAAAAAACAACATTAATATTTTAATTTGATAAGCATAGAATATAATAAAAAATAAAATACATTTATTATTAAATAAATAATAAATATTAATATTATTCTTATTATATGAAAATAAGATAATTGTTATTATCTTGGTGATATATTAGACATAATGAAGATGTAGTCTTTCCTAAATTACAAAAAAAATAAATATAATTATTGTTGTTGTTGTTGTTGTTTTTTTTTTTTTTTTTTTTTTTTTTTTTTTTTTTTTTCGAAGGTGGTAAAACCTATCAACTCAGGTGTCAAACCAACAGTGAGGACAGCCATCTCTGGCTGCTATCCGCGAATGCTGGGTTTGACTCATCACTGTTAAATAGGAAAACCACGCCACCTGGCATAACCCTAATAATTATAATTATAATTATATATGAATTAATATTAATATTAAATTGCTAATATATATATTAAACATATTATTAATGTGATTAGTGTATATTTATATACTTATATCAATCAAATTTATTTATTAATATGATTGTGTTGATCAATACAATATAATGTAATATTATATTTATTAAATCAGATTATATAAAATAAAAATAAAAAAATAATTAGTGAGAAAGATGAGTATGAGTTTGCCTAACATTCACTCTGTATAATCATATAAAACATATAAACGCTATAAGTAGTTGATGCCAACTACCTTATCAGGTGCCAACAAAATTTGTAAAGATGCTTGATATAGAGAAACGATCCCATGAGAATTTTTACGAATCACAGAGACATAATTGTTACTTCAGGGCGAAAAGCAATATCACACTTACCTGAGATAAAGATCTTCGAATTTTTAACCAATTCCACTGGAATTTTTACAAACTTTAACAATGATAAAGAGATGTTTGATGTAGATAAATTATAACTTATTAAACATTTAAATTATATATTTAAATATTATAATGTTATCATTTTTACAATATATTTTATTATTTATATATATATATATATATAAATAATGGATTCCATTTAATATTTTTTTTTTAACTTAAAAGTCTAATCACGAGCTGAAGCTTAGATCATTCTTTTAATATAATCCATTTAAAATTTGAATGTCATTATTTTGCGTGCTCAATTGATTTATGTATTCAAAAATGTATTTTAAATTAAAAAACTCACAATATTGGTTCAAATTGAAATTTTATTGTTTGTTTTCCATTAAAGTTTAATATACATTTTTTTAGCCAAATGTTAATAGGGGAATGAGATTATGGATTCAAACTTTTTTAGTTACAATAAATCCTATGGAAAAATATTCCTCAAATCCTAAATTGGTTAAACAAATATTTAAAAAAAAACTATTCTTTTACTGTGAATATAATTTCTCCTTATATGGATATTCATATACTATAATGGAATACACTTGATATAAATGTCCATTCCATATTTATTAATCTTGTAGTCTAATTTAAATAAAAATTTTTCAAAATTTTTTAAAATCTATAAAATTTGAATGCCATTTTTTAGTGTCATAAATCCATTTGTGTATTCAAAAATATATTTTAAACTAAAAAATTCACAATATTGCTTGAAATTGTAATTTTATTATTTGATTCCCATTAAAATTTAATACTATTTTTTTTGGGGATTCAAATTTTTCTGGTTCCAAGAAATCCTATAAAACAATATTCCTCAAATCCTCCTTAAGATAAATTATACATTATTAAAAAATATGAATTATATATTTAAATATTATAATGATAGCATTTTTACAATATACTCTATTTAATATTTATATGTATATATAGGATGGATTACATTTAATATCTTTTTTTTTAATTAAAAATTTAATCACCAACTGAAGCATGAGTCATTATTTTAATGAAATGTATTTAATGGGCATATGTATATAACAATATGCATATGGACCTGTCTAACTTGAATAGATTATGTTTAGAATATATATACTTTTATATGGTTTTCAAAGCATGGCATGGTTATATATTAATAACAATAAATTTTATAACAATGAAGTTTATGTTTTTTAACATTAAAAAATTGGTTTAATGTTAATATTTATATTCGAAATAAAAAATTGATATTGATATTAAAAATATATTAATAGAAATGTTATAACATCAATATTAAAGGTAGACAATAATATAAACATAATTATAAGTTTACTAACATTAATAATATTGCATTATAAATATTAGGTTTATAAAATTGTGGAATTTTTTTCACTATTAGTAATGTCTTTATCGCTCATTTGATTTTATACAATGTGTATATGTGAAGCTTTTTCTGTATGTGTAGATGGTAAATTATGTATATATGTTACTTTTAATTTTATTCAATATTAAATTGTTTTGTTGATATCAAATGTGTTTTTTTTGTTTTTTTTTTTATGTTAGGTGACTTCATTGTTTGATCATGGATCCAACTATTTGGAGTTGTCTTCCATTTGAAAATTTTAAAATTGTCTTCCTCTCACTCCCTTTATTGGTTGTGATAAAGTTTAGCACTCTTTGTAAGCAAGGGAAGAATGTTTTGAAAAACCCTTATTCTTATTGCTTTCCAATCATGTCCCTACAAATGAATTTGGATTTATGGTTCCTTTCCTCAATAATGAAGACAATTATTTCGCTACTGAATCCCTTGATGAGAATGACCACATATCTCATTTTCATTTGTGACTCATAGATTCAAGATATAGAGTAGAGTATACTATTGGACTAATGGTTGTTTTATCCTTACCAACAAAATGCCCCCATACACATAACTATTTTGTAATGAATCCATTTACAAAGGCCTTTACAAACATAGGGCCAATACGAATTGGAGACTCGAGATTCTTTTTATTGTTGGAAAACGTAAGTAATAGAAAATATGACTCGATTGTTCTAAAACATATCTATGATAGAATGTAGTCTAAATTTTATGTTTGCGGTAGTCATGATAGGGTTTGACGAAGGGCATATCTTCAATTTGGTGGCACTTCACCCCCTACGAATTGAGTGTTTTAGAAAAGTAAATTATTTTGTCTCTATTTAGACAATGAGTATAAAGATTAACCTTGGTATGGGTATACAATATACTGGTTTTATGTAATAAAAAATGAGTGGGGTTTTTCATTTGTTCCAATCACTAACATCCGGTGTATATCTTTAGTAGTATACATGAATCAATTGATATGCCTTGTCAATGATGCTCCACGTCTGTATGGTCAATAGAAGAATTATATCATTTCCAATCTGGTCAATCATGCATCGAAAGAAGAATTGACTACTTTGAGGATGATTGGGGTTTCAGGTGAAAGTTGTTGGAAGAAATTTCTACTGATATAGATAGAGAAGGTCTTGGTTATCTTCCATTTTGAAGAGTCCATGGTGTGGTTCTTATGTGCAACTGCACTGAAGTTTCTTTCCTATTATATGACATGATGACTCACATATGTTTTCCAAAAAATATTGATAATTAAACTAATCAAGAAATGTGTGGGTTTTGGTATCCAGTGCTAGAGGATTGCAATTATTTGATTGAGTATGGAAATGTTTTTTCAATTACTCCCCGTATGGATTTTGCTTATGAGATTCCACCATTTGATGTGGATATGGATTCTTAGTCTATTATTTGTGTTAGGAGGACTTATAAATATTTTCATTTTATATACTCTTTATGGTTGTGGAAAATATTTCCATTTTTGGCTCTATACATACTTTGGGTCTTTATCCTAATACTTTAAAAAATTTCTTGTATCGATATTTATATGGCTACCATTAAAATTTTAGGATTATGTATATTAATGAGATGTTGGATATTTAATCCCATTGCAATTTGCTGGAAAATATTTCATATTTTTTTGGCTTAAGCATTCTTAATTACATGTAAATGTGTTTGGATGCTTTGCATTTTTCTTTATTTGTATAATTATAATTGCTATGAGTTATGTTATACATGTTATTTGTATTGGTTTTTCTAATTGATTCCATAAAATAATTATATCTTTATGTACGTTTTAATATTTTCATTTATATTTTGATAGTATATAGTTCCAAATTTTTAGATATACTTCCAAGTCATATAATTCTTATAGCATTATGTCCCAATTGTATGGTTCTGTTTTGATTCTAATATGATAAATGAAAATTTATACCTTTTTGTTTAAGTTATTAGGAAAAAATATTTTTTGTTTTTAGCCATTTGGAAAAAGCCTTATACATTTTGATAAGTTTATATGTTTGGAAAAAATAACATATAAACTTTTTATGTTTTTATACAATTGCCAAAAAATAACTTCTGCCTTTTTCATTCTTTTGTGTTTGTTTATATTAGATATATGTTGTGTTCCATGTTTATAGTTCCATAATTAATATGTTATTATTCATTGTAGACATGTCATCTGAAGGCACAAGCAAGCGTACAAGAAAACAAGATTTGTCACTAGCATCACGTACAGGTCCAATGAAATTTGTTGTTTACGTTATAAAAAGACGACGATGCAATAAATAAACATAGGAGAGCTACATATCATTGAATAATGAGTGAAGACAATCTTTAAAATGATTTAATGCTTACGTGTAATTATCATACTATGGATGATATAATAAAAAGAACATTTCCTATTGATAGTTCATTATCAGAATATGCTCATTGTCAACATAATTTTGTTGTTTGATCCTCTCGTGAAAGTGTCATAATATTAGGGAAAAATATTGCAATCGGGAAGAACATCATATCCATGGACGCAAATGTCCACCCTAACCCTTCTCTGTCTATAACTTCATGTTTCGACCAAGGCCAAAGGTTGCAAAACATCCATGGTGGAGGTAATAGTGACATTGTATGTGATGGCTTGGATGATAGTTTAATTGGCTATTTTTTTAATAATTTGGGGAGAGTTTCTCGAAACATCGTATATTCTAATCACCATTCTCAAATTAATTTGGTCCCACCAAGAGAATTAATCATCCCTGATAGCATTTGGCGTGGAAAAATGGGGGTAATGCAATGATATTTTGATTTTTTCTGAAATATTGGTTGTTTTATTACATTGCACTATTTATAAACTTTTTTTATAAGTTATTTTCTTCTCTTGTAATAGGATACAACTTGTTTTAATATAGGTCTAGAAATTAATTCCCAAAGTGTTTCATCTACTAATCTGAGAAGTGAAGATGAAGCATGTCATAACCTTCCAGTGCATTCTCCTCAATGATCTAATTGCCAAAATTATGTAAATGTTCAATGTATTTTATTTTCTTTTCATTTTTTGAATTTCTATTCGGCTGGACATTGAATTTTATGGTATATTATGTTTTCTTCATACAGGAAACAACTCATTCCAATAGAGGCATACAAATTAACTTCATAGATGTTTCATCTACTAATTTAGGAAGTGAAGAGGAATCAACTTATAACATTCATCCACATCACTGCAAAATGTAAATATTGAGAGCATGTTATATTTTTCTCTTCTTTTTTTAATTTAGAGTTAGTTAAATATTGTATTTTATAACCTTTTATGGAAAAAACATGATTTTGTATGATCAGGTTGGAGAATTGGAATCCAAAACATCAAATTGTAAAACTAATGTAAATGTTCAATGTATTTTATTTCTTTTCCATTTTTGAATCTTTATTTGTTGGACATTTGGTTTTGTGATGTATTTTATTTTGTTGAAATGTGAAACAACTCATTTGAATAGAGGGATAGAAACCAACTCCCCAAATGTTCCATCCACCGATGTTAGAAGTGAAGAGAAACCATCTCTTAACCCTCATCCACATCAAGAAGCAAATGTAAATTTTGAATGCATTTGATTATTTTTGCATTTATAATTAGTTGGAAATTAAATTTTAAAATATTTTATGACAAAGACACCTTTACATCTTCTCAGGTTCGAGAAATGAGGACCATAAATTTGGAAAGGTCATGTCACATATCTATTCCACATGCTTAAAATTTGGGAAGGGAATCTCATTTTCATGAAGATGACGTAGACTTTAGAAGAAATTTTACTCTTCCAAATGGTTATCAACATGGTCTCACCGATAAAGATCATATTCATTTTGATGAAAACATGATTGCAGTGCATAAAATATTTTGAGCAAAGATAGATGGCTTCTCAATTGTCCAAATGTGACACATTTGGCAAGAATCATATCCCAAAATCCAGGTTTTGAGATATTTTGAAGGACGTGTTTGTAGAAAATATAAAAGTGAAAGAGGTGCCCATTGTTTTTTTTCGATATAATAGTAGAGATCATGGTGATAAACCTCATATTTTAAGAGTTATTACTCAAGTTGAAGAAACTCTAATAGCATGTATGAATCCTATTTTGAAAGTGACACATGCTCGAGGTAGGAAATATAAGTATAACGGTCATACAATTAGATTTCCTCAAGATATTTCTATAATTGTACAAAGTCTTCCCCAAGATGTTGAAGATATTGAATTTCTAATTTTGAGGATACATACTCAGTCTATTTGTTATGAATGTTATGTCAAAATATTTCTAGTGATGGTTGCATTTCTTTCTAAAATCAAACATGATCAATATTATCAAGATGTTGTAATTGAATTTAATTCAGTGAATGCTCTTCCTGAAATTTCGACACATGTCTCCTCCAAGCTTAAATTTGTTGATTGTAATATTGAAGAATCTATGAATGAAACTAATAATGAATGGTTTCCTGCTGAGAATTTGCCCTCTCATCCTTCTTCTTTTGTTGCTCACCTACCAAATGAATGAAGAGAAGTGGAAGAAATTAGAGCATGTCTTGATAATGTTGATTCCTTACATGTTCAAGACATGGATTGACCCAATATTGTAACCTCTACAGTGAATGAATATAATACATAGGGGTTATTAGATATGTTATTCCCAACATTGTTCCCCATTGGTGATGTTGATTGGTTGCAACCACATATTTGTAGTTTTGAACTTCATGAGTATGAATTGCATCATCTTAGGTACTATGATCAGAGAATTGAATCCATCCTCTCTTTCAATATTACCTATTGAACATGATAATGTGACATCGGAGCTAAGAAACTACTGCAATTTTTGTAAGGAACCATTTACATGATAACTCACCTACAACAATTGAAGGGTTGCGCAAGCAAATTTCTAACTTACTAGATAATAAGTTGGTTGAGCATATTATATGGTTTGGTTCTTCTCTTAGACGTACAATAGTATACTGGACTAAGTGTCGGGTTGAATGGACTCACGTGATTACTCAATTGGGATGTTCATCTTTATTTTTTACTTTGAGTTGTTTATGAATGAAAGTGGTGAGAGTTGCATAACCTCATGCCCATACATTCAAATTTTCATTATTTAAATGAGCATCATATGAAAATTGAGAATGTTATCGAGCACCCTCATATTGTTGCCATATTTATGCACCATAGATTCAGTATTTTTCGAGAGGAAGTTATCCAAAAATATCTTAAAGCTAAAGAATTTTGGTACATGCTTGTGTTGCTAAATTTATTTTCTATACTTTGTCAATTGTTTATAATGATTCTATTTATATTGTTTGTAGTAACTATATCTTCATTTTCTTTAGAAATGAGTGGAAACATAAAATTTCAACACATATCCATGGTTTCCTGTGGTTACAAGGTGCTCGTCACATGGAAATAGTTGATTGGTCAAATGGTTTTGATGTACAACTTGCAAAAATATTCTTTGACAAGTATGTAACTACATGGAATCCACATCACATACATCGTCACAATGTAATGGTTCCAGGAAGACTCAATGATGACCCTTTCATATTGAATACTAATCAGTTTTTCTCTTGCAATCCTCATAATGATTGTGAAGAATTTTAAACCATGTCCAAATGCACACAAAGTGTAGTGTAGATTATTCTTTGCGCAAAAAGGGTACTATTCTAACATCGTAACATGCCTCCTTAGCCTACCAGGAAAATTCACCCTTAGGCTCCATCCAAATAAATGTTTCTTCATTTACAGCTAAGTTTTTAGTGGCCATCATAAGTGTATTAAATCAATCATTACAGATACACTGATTACAATACTCTTTAGATTAGCTCTTAGTCATTAAGACACAACTAGGAGAAGGGTCAATTTGTAGCATACAATTATTAGAACTCTTTGATATCCCTATCTCATCATATTTGGAATAAATGTTTGAATTTTTCTGTAGCTAAATAGGCTAGGAATAATGGTTAAAAATCCCAATACCAATATGAGACATGTCGTTGTCAGTTCTTTAAGCAACATGCTAAAAACATCGACAATTCTATGGGAGACATTTCTGCATAACTGTTCCACTTGCATAAACCTTTTCATATTACCGAGAATACTATCCGTGCTTATCAAATATAAATATGATCATAATGTCTTTGACATGGATATGCGTTCACATGTGAGTCACATGCATTAGTCTAACCATCATTTCCATAAGGGAGGAAATTAAGCAAGCCATAATGATTTAACATCCTATCAAGTAAGCATTTAAACATGATCACATACCATGCAGGTAAATCTCATCTGAATAGAGGGAACATCATTAAATCCATTAATATCCAAGCACACATAATTCCTTCAAATATTCTTAGAACTAAGAAAAACTACTCATAAGGAAATTGGAACAATAACAAAGAGAGAGACAGTAAGATTCAATATACAACCATTAGATGTAATGACACCAACTAAATCACACTTAGAGGGAGGATCACCGCCACCTAGCCATGAATCACCTCTGATTCCCCTTGGGCTGAAGATCTTGCTAAGGATCAACTGTCCTCAATTGATTGATAAACTGGGTATTTAATACCCTCTTTAATGATTTACTTACCATTAGTGGTGTCCCACTTTATGGATTTTTCCATTTTCCTGGGTCTTATCTAGAAAAGCTCGTCTTTATCTCCCATGACAATTTTCCACATAAAATCTTGCCTTTATCTCCCGAAAAGCTTTTATGTCCGATGGATCTTTATCTCCCATCCATCTGATGGATATCCAATCCATCCAAGATTATCTAGAATCACATCCAGAAGCTTATCATGAAAGAATCATCTTTATCTCATTCCTCATGGGATTTTTCGAGCATCTCCTCTCTCTTGGTGCTCCACCCTCAAAATGATTCATTTTACTAATTTATTTAATAATACATTTGCTTTTCATGTTACATATCACCGAGCTTTCCTTAGCTTAGGTGTAGAATAGTTTAACCAACAAAGGAGGGTATCAAACCTCGCTTTAACTTAGCTTATGTTTACAATAATGTAGTACACAATGGAGGGGTGTTACATACTCCCCCCCTGAAACTTTACGCCATCCTCGGTGTATCATTGCATCATATCCTCGTTCATAGGTAGCTCATTTAAAATCAACAATCCTCATGGCTCTGACATCTAATGAAATATTTTTGATGTACATCTACCTTATGGAGTGCTCCCAACATCTCTCCTTCCATAGCTTCGTGTCAAGCTTTTTTCCTTCAAACCATTTGTGAGAATTTATCGATGCAAAGTTTAACTATGATAAATAAAATAATATGTTACTATTAAAGCAACTATTTCTTATCATTTATTTTATCTAAAGAATGCATGTCCTATGCTTGCATTCTTTCAAGCCTTTGTCTTTTTTTCGAACACCTGCTTCTTATAGTCTCTCTGCATACAATACATCAGTTAGCATATTTTCGACATTAATATTCCTAAAAGGTCATAACAGATTATTTCACATCACAATATATATTCATATACATATATTCATCGTAATTGTATATATGCCAAACTGATATTAACCATAGCTACTTATACCAAACTTAATTTCCTTCTTTATGGTAATCTTCGAGTTTGTTTAGTTGGCCAAAAATCCATCTAATAACTATTGCATACCTGCACACAAGGTATGTTATACACACCAATACACATTTCATTTTTCAAGATCGTAACATATGTAGTCATGTAGTCCTATATGTACTGTTGTACATTTTCAGCTGTGGTACAACCTATAATACCATCCTCATGGTATCACCTGCATGACGTAAACTTTATTTGCATGTTTTTCCACCATGTTAGTATCATACCAACATTCATATATCATGGTTCATCTATGTAATTAAGAAAGTCTCATGTCATGTGTAAATCAATTCTAGATGTCATGTAATAATAGTATCATAACAGTCATCATGCACACTATAACTCAATCATACCCATAACTTTCAGTTTTGGGGTTAAATATATCACCTATACTAGGTTTTAACAACAATGAAATGTACCATAAGGTAGACTATTTACTATGATACTTAATCTATCATAGATATTTGAAGTCTCATGATCATCAGAACAAATTTGGTTAGTTCTTCACAATTATTCCACACTTAAACAAATTATGTCATATGATTGACCATTTTCCATTTTTATACCTCTACATCTTGTTGGTCATGCATACTTTAGTGTAGGTATGACCTCATTCAATAAACAATATGCATCTGCATACATCTCCCATATAGAGGTTATAAGTGAAATCTATATTATTCATCACTTCACACCCTTTAAATTTTATGTGAGGTGTGACACAAGGGTATTTACATGTTAGTGCCTTAAATCAGCCTTAAACAAAGAGATCGGTTATGAATTCATGGTTTATGCAACAATCATTAGGCCACCCTAAATTTTTCTAATGCATCAACCCATCATGTTTAATTTCCAGGTATACCTTACTTGGTTAAAAAGATGTTGATCATTATTAATGCATGATGCCTTTTTTAATACGTATACAATATATTTTATTACATCTCCACACCCACTTCACAATCCCATCCCATGAATTGATATGGTCTTTATGCCTCTTGCATATCTAGGTTAAGATATTAACCTACTTGACTAGAATCCCTCATGTTCCAACCTATGCATTCTTATTTACTTATGTGTAATTTCCTCATAAGGTTTTGTTTTCTCAAACAATGTGTAGTTGCAACATTTTCTTGAAATAATTCATCTATTAACAAACTGTATCCTAAGTAATTTACATCATTACTTTGCATGTGAGTTGACCAACACAACCACATTAAATTCGAAAGATAACTTTAAGGTATTTAGTTTGATAAAAGACTTGTCTTTGACATCCTCTATCCCTTCTTGGGATCTTTGAAGCATAACTTAATTTCCTTAAGTTATGTTCTTAACTAGAAACCATACAATTCAACATTTGATTTTGAATACGATTAAAATGAGGTGATGATATTAATAATTTACCTCAATGAATTTTTATTGTATTACCCTTTTCCCTTTCATAGCATCCATACCATCTCAAAACAAATATGAGTAAAATGTTGACCATATTCACTAATTAATCATACCATTAACATAGGTGTAATGATTAAATCTCCACTTGGCCTTTATGCATAGGCATCCATTTTAGAGGTTTGTTTAATGATTTTTTTGACGATAAACATAGTTTACTATTTGACCTCAATTACACCACATATGCAAGCATATACATACAACTCATTGCACCCCACAATGAGTTCGATATGCAAGGCATCCATGTATTTGTGTACTTAAGTACCCATTATTTTTTGTTCATGTATTATTTGTTATCAATATTTAGTATGCATTAATATGATGGCCATGCTTTATCATGGTTACCAATTGTTTAATTACTCTCTACGCATATCTATGATCATCACTTTTCAATCATGACATATAGTCATTGTGTCCTCATAGGAACGTTCGACTATAGCTTAAGTTTTCAAACTTACACTATATATGATAAAATGTTAAGCTCCTTATCTTAGAAGGGGACTCAAAGAAAGTAACTTATTAAACTTAATAACATGTTACCTCTTCACTTAGCGGTGTTTTATGTATGTAAACATACCAGAACAACTTCTCATAACCATATACTAGATAGGCTCCCCTTTGAGCATCATTTGATCATTACTTATAATCAAAAACTATTTGCTAAAGAGTCTATATGATAGCAGCAATAAGTTAAACACAATATATATGACCATATGTGAGACTCCTCAATGTTTCCTATCAAAGCTCTTGCCTCAAGGAAACTTTAACATTATCAAACCATAGCAATATGCAATGATTAGTATTATACCACACCACTAGAATTATTTATTCAATCTTTTAAGACCACAATCATACTTATTTACAACCGGGTCTATGATCTTAAACCACTTTTCCATCATGGTATATAGTTTTTATGTGCTCCCAAAGCATTCAGTAATAACTTAGTCTTAAGAATTATCACATATATTAACTATCAGTATTAATAGATTTTTGTTTACTTATCCAACTCGACCCTATCTCTTTCAAAATATCTTAAATCTATTGTTTTAAACATGAGAGATGCTCATAGTCTTGTCA
The DNA here is from genome assembly GCA_031772625.1 of Pinus tabuliformis. Lineage (NCBI taxonomy): Eukaryota > Viridiplantae > Streptophyta > Pinopsida > Pinales > Pinaceae > Pinus > Pinus tabuliformis. Next base: position 581,227,076 of record CM062813.1, read on the forward strand.
TACATACCATTGCTGCTCATAGTAAAGACATAATAAGCCATAAAAATATGTACAATGAGGCTCTGATACAATAATTCAAGGATTAATGTGATTCAAGAAATTCAATAAATATTCATATTTTTATGGGAGTAAAAAAATATATAACTTAACTCTACTCATGTTTTATGCATGGAATAAAATATCGTATGCAATTGGTACACATGCTTATGCGCAGTTTTCCTTCACCTCACACGACCTTATGTGATTTAGTCGTGTACTATCTTCTTAAAAATAATTCAGCATACTAATTCAAAACAAAAATTTTATGCAAACTGTGACATGATTACATATAATACACACAATAATTCAAAGCAGTATCACACACCATGGTATGTACATTGACCAATTAAACATGTGCATCATTCTCTGCTCGGATTCTGCTACTAGGCCGAGGCACAAACACCCATCATACAATAGAACCTATTATGGAACTACGCTTGTCACTAAGGTTCTGAGTTATGAATGAAAATGAGCGAAGATGCATTTATATTGATACCAATCCTTCAGAAACAGATGCATATTTACCCAAAAAAACAAGAATTATGCAAGGAGAACAGTGTCAAGGAGTAAGCGTGTTGACTCTATCAGTTGTGCTAACTAGCGCCTACACAGAGTAAGGCTTGGGTTTATTCTAGTGGCGAGGAATCCAAACAAAACTATTAGTATATATATATATATATATATATATATCCTTCAAACCGTTAATGGTTAGATTGGTGGGAACCTTGTCCTACATAACCCATAATTGTAATATATATCTGTCTGATTCAGATTCTAATAAAATCATCAGAAATAAAAAATAGTCAATACCTGTTTGGCCCCAATAATACTAGTGACTCCCCCATTACTATTTTCATTGTATCCCTTATTGTTATTATTGTGCCCTTATTGTCCCCATTTTGTTATTAGTATACCCCAAAGAAACCCACTATTATTATTTTTGTGCCCTTATGTTATTATTGTTATGTCAGTTTGATTATATTGCGACCCCTTAGACTCCTATATATAGAAGGGAGGTTTAGTCATTTGTATCATCTAAGAATTGTTCCTTTGTGTAATGTAGAAGAGGTTGCCCCTAGGAGAGGCTAATTTCTAAGGCGTTCATCTATCTTTTCTATCAATTTGTGAGCTAGTTTCATAACATTTGGTATCAAAGCTTTGGATTCTAGGGTTTCGCTGCTCCAAACTGGTCATCGTGGAATTTTAGCTATAAATTGTTTTCTGCGATGTTTCAGAAGCTAAGAAACAAACCCATTTGATCAGAAATTGTTCTAACTTGGGGTCCAAATGTTAGAATTTTTCTCTCTATATTTGTAGAGATATGATCTAAGGAAGTTAGGATTTTTGCAAACTCCCGAATTACATTCCAAATAGGTGACCTATGGAAAACCACCATAGCTTATGCTTGAGCATCAGATTAAAATTTCATAAGAAGTTTCAAAAAGAGGATGACCTATAGTTTTCTGTGTATCAGTTTCAGGTACTTAGGTCGAAAAAGTGACATGTGGCATGTCATACAAGTTCTCTCTACTGAACTAGGCTATAATCAGGTCACCTTGGGAGATTTGGCATAACTCTTTGTTGGAGAATCCAATCTTGATCAAACTTGCGGGGTTAGAAAGAGGACTCAAAGGGCTACTGCAAGATATTCTAGATTCATAGTTACAAATATACAATAGATTCAATATCGAGATCTTACAAAGTGAAAAATAATGTGTGTAGTTCCTTTTTTTAAATTTTGCATAAGATTGGTTTCAAAAATTAGTTTGAAGGAATTCAAAGGGAATAGTGAAGAATTATTCACATTAATTAATGCCTCGAAGAAATAAAATCGAAACACCTACTAAGCAACCTGAAACCTCTAGCATGACTCGTGAAGAAGAGGAAGAAATGCATCATGATATATCAAAATTACAACACCAAGTACAACAAATTTCACTCTCATTAATGGCAAATGAAGCGAAGATGAATGGCATGGAAGCTAATATGAATGGTGTGCAAGTTAAGATGAATGACGTGGAAGCTAATATGGATGGCATGGAAGCTAAGATGAATGGCATGGATGCTAAGATGGAAGATCAAATGAATGGCATGGATGATAAGATGGAAGAATTGAAGATAAATTTGAATAAGTTGCTACAAGAAATGGTAAATAATGGGGAAATGGTAGTAAAGGAAACTCATGATGAGAACAAAAGAAATTTCAATCATGACTTCATAGACTCAAATGTTGGATTGAAGACCCACCATTTTCCAAAAATTGATATGAGGAAGTTTGATGGCAAGGATCCCAGAACATGGATACTACAGATGGAGGAATTTTTTGATCTCCATAATGTGGAAAACACACAAAAGGTATGTATTGCAACTTTATATTTGGAACCAAATTAGTTTGTATGGTATCGATGGCTTTGCTCTTGTAAACAAATTGTCACTTGAGAAATTTTTACGGAAGGAATGATAGCACATTATGAGGATACAAAAAGAAACACCTACTTTAGCCAATTGATAAATATCAAACAAAAGGGTTCAATGATGGAGCATATTGAGGACTTCCAAAAATTGGACATAAGGGTAAAAGATATTCCAGAGGAGCATATGATTGATTTGTTCATAGGGACTTTAAAGGATAATATCCAACATGAGTTTCACCTTTGGGAACCTGATTCATTGGAGAAGGCATTTAGGTTAGCAAGAAAAATGGAAAGAAAAATTATGGCAACCAGGAAGCCTACCACTCACAACTATAAATATGGGAGTGTTGTTTCCCCTAGCCTTCCACAACCTACATGGCTGACACCACAACAATTGGAAGAAAAAAGATCAAAAGGGCTTTGCGACAGTTGTGATAGGAAATACACTAAAGGCCATAAGTGTGCTAAGTAGAAACTATTCTACAATAGATTGTGAAGAGGAGGAAGAAAAGAAACAAGAAATGTCAAAAGAAGGGGATATACTCGAGGAACAAACCCTAGATAACGAAGAAATGAATCCAACCATATCTTTTAATTCATTGGCTGGAATTACCACTCCTCAAAATATCAAGATAGAAGGACATATCAAGAAGAAAAAGGTAATAGTGTTGATTGATTCGGGAAGTGTCCATAATCTTATTCATTGTAAGATACCAAAGGAATTGAATTACTTCCTATATCCAACACCAGAGTGTCAAGTGATGGTTGCAAGTGGAGGAACCATAAATTGATCTGGAAAGTGCCATAATATCAAGTTATCCATGGGAGAATATGTATTGAATAGCACAATGTTTTCCATTCCAATGGGTGGTGCTAATGTTGTACTAGGATTCCAATGGCTACAATCCTTGGGTACAATAGCTTTTAATTTTCAGGAACTTTTCATGAAATTTTGTGCACAAGGAAAGGAAGTGGAATTAAGGGGTATTGCAGGGAAATCGAGAAAGATGATCAACTCTAATGGTATGACAAAGCTTCTAAAGAAGGAACAACGAGGTGTAATTGCACAATTATGTTTTCTAGAGGTTCCCACATCGAAATTATCTATTTCTCTAGATCTCCAAGAATTCTTGGAAAATCATTCGAAGGTATTTGAGACTCCTGAAGGTCTCCCACCTATTCGTGATCATGATCATGCTATTCATTTGATTCCAGGAAGTGTTCCTCCAAACATCAGGCTGTACATATATCCCTATGCCCAAAAGGGTGAAATTGAGCATATGATTGCAGAAATGCTAGAGGCTGGTATAATTCAACCTAGTCAAAGTTCTTTCTCTACTCCAATAGTATTGTTGCACAAGAAGAATGGATCATGGCGCATGTGTCTAGATTATAGGGAGCTCAACAAGATCACTATTAAAGATAAATTCCCCATTCCTATCATTGATGAATTACTGGATGAATTGCATGGATCAATTTACTTCACCAAGTTGGATCTTCATTCAGGATATCATCAAATCATAATGAATACTGAAGACATTCCAAAAACATCATTTAGAACTCATGAGAGTCATTATGAATTATTGGTCATGCCTTTTGGCCTTACCAATGCAACTTCTACATTTCAAGGTTTGATTAATTCCATTTTCAAACCATTCCTTAGAAAATTTGTGTTAGTATTTTTTGATGATATACTAATCTACAACAAGTCTTGGAAGGATCATGTTGAACATGTTGACAGGGTGCTCAAACTATTTGAGGAGAAACAATTATATGCAAAAGGCTCTGAATCTTTATTTGGAGTACAAGAGGTGGAATATCTAGGTCATATTGTATCTCATGAAGGTGTTAAGGTAGACCCTAGAAAAATTAAAGCCATTAAGGAATGGAAAATCCCCATATGCATAAAGCATCTGTGAGGATTTCTTGGGTTGACAGGGTATTATTGCAAAATTGTTAAGAATTATGGGAGAATAGCAACACCTCTAACCACATTATTGAAGAAAGATGCATTTTCATGGACTCTAAAAGCAACAAAGGCCTTCAAACATCTTAAAGAGGAAATGTGCCAAGCACCGGTCTTAGCTATGCCGGGCTTCACAAAAACCTTTATTGTGGAATGTGATGCCTCAGGAAGTGGAATTGGTGTTGTTTTAATGCAAGATGAAAGACCCATTGATTTTGAAAGTCCTGCAATCAAAGGAAAGTATTTACAAGAAGCTATTTATGAGAAGGAAATGTTGGCAATACTACATGCACTTAAGAAATGGCGACCCTGCCTAATGGGAAGACACTTCAAGGAAAAATGGATCATCATAGCCTTAAATAGTTTTTAGAACAAAGATTATCCTCTGAAGAGCAACAAAAATGGGTGACAAAGATGTTGGGTTATGACTTTGAAATCATCTACAAAAAAGGGAAGCAAAATATTGTGGTAGTTGCACTCTCAAGAAACGATGAGGATGTGGAAGAATTATTGTTCGCCATTTCTGTTATCCCATCGGATTGGATAAACGAAGCAAGGGAGGAATGGAAGAATGATGAAGAAGTGTGGGCATTTATTCAAAAGCTACAACAAGATCCCAGTACATTTGATACATTTAGCTGGAAAAATGATTCGTTATGGTACAAAGATTTCTTATACCTATCTAAAAATTCCTAACTCAAACAAAATATTCTTATTGAATAGAACACTTCTCCCTCAGGAGGGCACTCAGGATTTTTAAAAACTTACCATAGGGTTAAGAAGGAATTTTTTTGGGATGGCCTTAAATCAGATATTCAAAATTTTTCAGTAGAAAGTTTTGGTTTTCCAAAAAAATAAAGTTAAAACAATTAATACCCCAGGTTTATTACAACCTTTATACATTCTAAGCCAACGTTGGGAGAAGGTTTCAATGGATTTTATCATAGGTTTACCAAAATCCGAAGGAAAGAGTGTCATCATGGTGGTAGTTGACAGACTTACCAAGTATGCATACTTTTGTGCATTATCACATCCATTTAAAGCCAATACAGCTTCTACTGCATTTATGGAAACAATTCAGAAGCTACATGGACACCCAAAGACTATTGTAAGCGATAGAGATCCCATTTTTACTAGAAATTTTTGGACATAATTATTTTCTTGTCTCGGTACTGAGTTAGCTCATAGATCATCTTGTCATCCTCAATTTGATGGGAAAACTAAGATAGTAAACAAATGTTTGGAAGGATATCTTCGTTGCTTTGCATCTAATAAATAGACACAATGGGTCAAATGGTTTCATTTGGTTGAATGGTGGTATAACATTTCCTTCCATACTGTAGCAAAAATGACCCCATTTATGGCACTTTATGGATATCATCCACCATCCATCACATCATATTTAAGAGAAAATTCTAAGGTTCAAGCAGTGGAACATCACATCGAGCATCAACAACAAGTTCTCCAACTCTTAAAGGATAACCTCACATTAACACAGAATATAATGAAACATAGGCAGATCAACATCACAGTGAAAGAAGTTTTGATGTAGGTGACTAGGTATTCCTACAGCTACAACTATATAAACAAATGGTCCTCAAGAAAGCTAAGAAGGATAGTAAAATATCAACAAAGTATTATGAACCATACAAGGTGTTGCAAAAGATTGGTACTATGGCATACAAATTGGAGCTACCTGCAGCTTCCCGAGTGCACCCAGGTTTCCATGTTTCATGTTTAAAGAAGGTTATTGGTGACAAGCTCCCAGTTCGAACCATATTGCCGGAACTTGACGAGGAAGGAAAAATCGTATTGGAACTCGAAGAAGTCAAAGAAACAAGAACTCAACAGCTATGAAATTGATCAATTTCAAAGTATCTCATTAAGTGGAAGAACTTATCTGCTGATGATTCCACATGGGAGGATGGGAATTTTATAGGGAAGCATTGATAACTACTCAAGCGTTCAGGACAACGCTTTTTGGAAGGAAAGGGGAATGTTAGGCCTCAATAATAATAGTGACTCCCCCATTACTATGGTCATTGTATCCCTTATTGTTATTATTGTGCCCCTATTGTCCCCATATCATTATTAGTATGCCCCAAAGAATCCCACTATTGTTATTTTTGTGCCCTTATGTTATTAATGTTATGTTGGCTTGATTATATTGTGACCCCTTAGACTCCTATACATAGAAGGGAGGTTTAGTCATTTGTATCATCTAAGAATTCTTCACTTGTGTAATGTAAAGGAGATTTCCCCCTCGAAGAGGCTTATTTCTAAGGCATTGATCTATCTTTTCTATCTTTTTGTGAGCTGGTTTCATAACAATACCCATAAAAGAGGGTTGGAGTATTCTATTTCCACTGAACTTGTTTCTCCTTTAGGTCTATTGGATGTGAGGTTTGAAACCACGCATAACTATGCATAGATATTCTTCATTCTGCTTTCTTACACCGGAGGCAGTGCACTCACTTACGTAAAAAATATGAGAGCATAATTGTGAACATGACCGACTATTGCACTCCACACCCTCTAAACGAAATTCAGAGAAAAGCTGAAATATTTCCACTAACTAGCCAACCCATCCTAAGGATCAGGTTTGTTCACTTATTTATATGCATCAAAGGAGTGAGAATTTGATCAAAATCAGGATAACCATTATCCACTCTTTTGGATTTTCCTTCCATTTCTATGTTTATCGCAGGGATAAGGATGTGACCAACTACGGTTGAGGATGCCTCGGAGGATAATTCCTTTACTCAATGGAGAGGAATTCGTACTTGACAAAGGAAAAACCTTGCTACAACTTTTCCTCGATCCCTTTATGGAAACGATATTGGTTGGCTTTGTTTCCACCTCGCACACCTCCAAACTTCTGATAATGAACCCAAAAGCCAATGTTTTTAAAAGGAAACCAATAGTAGTGAGGATTTTTCCTCATCCTCCCTAGGGAAGGTGTTCTTACTGAAACACTACCCATAAAACATGGGTTTACAGCCAATCCCATCAGCGTACATCCAATCCTATCATAGAAAAATGCTACTTTTTCAACAGTGCATGGGAAATAAAACATCCCACAGAGGATGATGCCCAACGCATCCAACACAAATCCACAAGGAAGGAGCTCAATATAGGGAATCACACATATATGTGATTGAATTTATCTAACTTTCCAGACTTTTCTCCAGCACCAAATTCAATCCATTGTCTGGAATTCAGTATCACGTGTGCAGAACCTTATTCCTCTCTCGATTTAAAAGGCTTGTAGATTCCCTCCCTACGAATTCTCGTTTACCTCCCCTCCTCTTCTGTCGAGGAGCTTCTTCACAAAACTCTCATCACCATATTCCTCTTAGATTAACAGAACTAGGTTCCATCTTCCTTGGTCTGGTTTGGACAACCAAGATTTAGTTTCGACCAGCTGAAACTCCATCAAAATCTATTGGAAAGGTTCCATTTCTACTTGTCTTGTGGAGCTCCCCACTAGAGCCCGTAGGCCATGTTTCGGTCTATGCCTCAAAGCGGCTTAACAAATGGCATCTTCAATTAGTAAGAGAGAAAACCATCTGTATTAGGCTTAGCTATAGTTTCTTTCAGTGTATGAATTATGCTTATCTCATTTTTTATTGTTGTCAATCAATTAGAATTGATGATGTATAAACAAAATTATAGCATTTGTACCTCCTGTTATAAGAGCCTAACTGGCATGACATAATTCTTGATCTATGTGTAATCATTTGTAATGCAACCATATTGGCAACCACCCCTCCATGATAGGTTGAGGTTATCCCTCATTTAATTGTCAGCCATATTTCTAGACATCCCCAATAACAATCTTCCTTGAGAGTCCAGCGACATGAAATTTTTTAAGAGTGTCACTAATTGGGCGAGAGAGAAGTCCTAAGGATTATAAGCGATGCTCGGTTTGATGTTTTGAAAAAAAAGCAAAGGTCATTGCCCTCACGTTGGCAAGGCTTGCATGCCAATGATAGTTAGGTCTTATCTCATAAATCTCAATTCCCATACCTTTTAGATAAATCCATATCCTTGGCATTTTTCAGTTGACCCTCTACACATTTTTGGCGGATTTTTTATCTGCAACTAATGCTTTGATCTACATGATCACAGACAGAGAGGATGTTGATGTCTTCCATAATTCTTTTTCTTTATCCATGCCTTTACATGATTCCCACACATTTATAATTTATATGGATTTGGTCTCGGTATTTGCACAAAATACAATGTTCAGAAAATCTAATCTCATTGTTATGAATTACGCCTCCCTTTGAAGGGATAGAGCTTGAAAATAATGCAGTGCAAGAAAAACTTACAATCATCTGATCCCTCCAATTTCCTCGTGAATAGATGTTCATGCAGTGTCCTTATTAATAGTTCTCAGTGGTTTCAATCACAGATTTCATTTGCATAAACCTTTTCTCGGCATGAACGACAAAAGTGGGAGGCCAACATAGAACATTCCATGAACCACTATATCTTTGAAGCCTTCCCTTTGAGCACTAGTAGCATCGAATTAAATGGGGTTGTGGTTGTGGTTGTGGCTAAACTGTGAATAAGTCAGCACTTCTTCATGGCTAAAAGCCCTTTTGACCCTTAGTGTGTCTCATTCCTTTAACTCGGTATTCAATGAGGTCGAAAAAAATGCTCAAGTAATTGATATTGTGATTGGTGACCTCTACTATTTTTCTAATGACACTCTACTTTCACATTAGCTCCTGTCGATTAACTGCCAATTCGAAAATCTCACGAAAGACGAGAATTATTTTGGTCCATAGTTCAATCTGATTTTACCACTGTAATTTTTGCATAACAAGGCTTGATTTGGTTATTCAACCTTTAGTTTTCTGAGAATTGGAATGACGACAAGGTTGAGAAACCACATAATTTCCCTTAACATTATTTCATTTTAGTTCATAATATTACTCAACATTTTGATATTCAATTCATCCTTAAGGAAATTTAACTTCCTTTAATTACAGGAAGTCAATGTGATACTCACTCATTTTACTTTACTTTCCTTATGGATGTTGGGTTATTTTATTTCCTTTTAAACTTTTTAAAACCAAACCAGTTATGTAATTGGTTATATCGTAGCTTAACGGTCAAATTTAAGAGATCTCTTTCTTCATTAAAATATTACTATTGTACTCTTAGCTCAGAATTTTCCTTTAGTTGTGAAGATCCATGTTATATTTACATGACATGGAGTTCAGGACCGAGGTGGATTGTTCCATAGGACTTTGTGTTTGAACCTAGGGCTCTGATACCATTTGTAACATACCTCCTTAGCCTACCTAAAAATTTCACCCTTAGGATCCATTCAAATAAAGATTTCTTCATTTATAGCTAAGTTTTAGGTGGTCATCACAAATGTATTAAATCAATCATTAGAAAGTACTCTTTAGATCAACCTTTAGTCACTAAAACACAACTAGGACAAGGGTTAATTTGTAGCATACAATTATTAGAACTCTTTGATATCCCTATCTCATCATATTCGGAATAAAAGTTTGATTTTTGTTGTAGCTAAATAGACTAGGAACAATGGTTAAAAATCCCAATACCAATATGAGACATGACATCGTCAATTCTTTAAGCAGCATGCAAGAAGCATCGACAATTCTATGGCAGACATTTCTTCATAACTGTTCCACATGAATAAACCTTTGCATATAACCGATAATACTATCCCTCCTTATCAAATATAAATATGATCATAATATATTTGACATGCATATCCATTCACATGTGAGTCACATGCATTACTCTAACCATCACTTCCATAAGAGAGGAAATTAAGCAACCCATAATGATTTAACATCCTTTCAAGTAAGGATTTAATCATGATCACTTACCATGTAAGTAAATATCATCTGAATAAAGGGAACATCATTAAATCTATTAATATCCAAGCACATCTAATTCCTTAAAATATTCTTAGAACTAAGAAGAACTACTGATAAGGAAATTGGCATGGTAACAGAGAGAGAGAGAGAGTAAGAGTCAACATACAACCATTCCATGTAATGACAACAACTAAATCTCACTTAGAGGGAGGAGGACCACCACCCAGCCATGAATCACCTCTGATTCGCCATGAACTGAAGATCTTGCCAAGGATCAATTGTCATCAATTGATCGATACACTAGGTATTTAATACCCTCTTTCATGATTTAGTTACCATTAGCGGCACCCCACTTTATGGATTTTTCCATTTTCCTAGGTCTTATTCGAAAAATCTCGTCTTTATCTCCCACGACACTTTTCCACAAAAAATCTTGCCTTTATCTCCCACAAATCATTTATGTCTAACAGATCTTTATCTCCCATCCATTAGATGGATATCCAATCCATCCAAGCTTATCTAGAATCACATCTAGAAGATTATTATGAAAGATTCATCTCTATCCCATTCCTCATGGGATTTGGCAAGCATATCCTCTCTCTTGGTGCTCCACCCTCCAAGCGATTTATTTTATTAATTTGTTTAATAATACATTTGCTTTTCATATTACATATCACCTAGCTTTCCTTAGCTTAGGTGTAGAATAGTTTGACCAACAAAGTAGGGTATCAAACCTAGATTTATCTTAGCTTAGGTTTACAATAATGTACATAACATTGACCTTCTAAAAATATGGTGTGCAATAGTTGATTTCCGACAAGTGCTTTCTTGCTATACTATCTTGAAATATATTGTTAGGTATGTAGAAATTTCTATTTTCCCACCTCGGTTTTCAGTTTCTCCTTATTTCTCCCATATAGTTAAATGCCCTTTCCCATAACCATACATTTAACAAGCTGAAAAAAATAAATTTACTGAAAACACAAATTCTGGAAATTTTACAAAATGCTGGAAATTGCAGAAATAAAAATCAGCAGTAATAAATAGCCATTAAAACACATTTAAACACTGAGATTTTTGGTCAATGTGACCCTGGAAAAACCCCCTACAACTCTTGGGGAAAACCAGTTTGAGAGCTCTTCTTTATTTCTGGAAAATGCCTTTTACAGTGAGAAATTTTCAGCAAAAATTCAGCAAGAAAATTTATAACTTATCTCTTTTCCCATGCTTCACAGCAAACTGGAAATTACAGCAAACAGGACAGCAATAAATGTCGTACGGTCTCCTCGATTTTCGTGCCCACTTTCAGCATTAAATGTTGTTGTATGGCCCTCGTTTTGCATGAAGAAAAACCAGCAAACTGCTCCTCGATTTTTGTGCAAACCTCTCCTTGAAAATCGTGCCAAAATTTGTCTTTCACTGTGTGCTGAATTAGCTGTACAAATCTGCTCAACTGCTGCCTTGGAACGTGTGCCAAGCTGCTTTCTCCTTCTCCTCCCTGCTCATAAATCTCTCTTGCTCTCTTACTCTCCTTCTCACAATCTACTCATGAAAGAATTGAATCGAATGTGATCTTTTCCTCCTTTTCCTCCCTTAATATAACCCAAAATGACTTTTGGGTGACCCAAGTGACTTTTGGGTGATCTCTAAATCCAATGGCTGAAATAGATTTTGATCAATGGCTGAGATTAAATGCTTATTTAAATCTCACTTTTTATTTTTTAATTCACCCCACTTTAATAAAGCCCCACTTAGTCATTTATTTCCAAAGTCACTTTTCCTTTCTAATTTTTCATTGACTTTATAAAAGTCACTTTAAAATTAAACTTAGTAACTTTATCACTTAAAGTCACTTTTAAGTTAGATTTAACTTTATAAAATTATAAAGTCACTTTAAGAGAAAAATTAAATTCTTTTGGACACTTTTCCCTAGGTTAAAGATCAAAGCCTAAGGGAACCACCCGTCCTCCGGTACCAAATTTCAACACTCCCTCTTACCAAGGAAGGTGTTCCTCACCACACCCATCTTGTCTCTGTAGTAGACATGCTTGCCCTGTGGTAAGTTTTTGGTAAGAATATCTACAACCTGCTCATCAGTGGAAATATACTCAAGCTTCACAACTCCCTTCTGAACATAGTCTCTAATGAAATGATATCTGATCCCGATATGCTTTGACCTGTCATGAAATACTGGATTCTCCGTGAGTTTAATGCAACTCTGATTATCACAGTAAATTACTGAAGGTGTCAACGGCTGACCGAATAAGCCAAACAACATCTTGCGAAGCCAGATAGCCTCACAACTAGCTAGACTGGCTACCATATACTCTGCTTCCACTGAACTTGGTGCTACTGACTGCTTCCTCCAGCTGAACCATGACACTACTGCTAAACCCAACCCAAAACAGCACCCTGAAGTGCTCTTCCTATGAGAAGCACAACCTGCCCAATCATAATCAGTGTATCCTGCCAATCTCACTCCATCTCCCTGCCTGTAGTCCAGAGCATAATCCACTGTCCCCTGCAAGTACCGCAAAATTTGTTTTGCAGCCACCCAGTGAACCTTCCTAGGATCACACATAAACTAACTCATCGTGTTGACTGCAAAACATATATCTAGTCTAGTGTTGACCAAATACATCAAGGAACCAATCCGCTGCCTATACAATGTGGGATCCACCAACTCAGAATCCGAAGCATGAAGCTTCTTCCAATTGGTGATCATCGGTGTCAACATGGGTCTACAATCCTCCATGTGGAATCTACTAAGGATGTCCACAATATACTTCCCCTGCCCCAAGAAGAAATGCCCCTCCTCCTGCCACACCTCCAAACCCAAAAAGTAATGCATCAAGCTGATGTCCTTCATCTCAAACTCTGTCGCAAGATCTCTCTTGCTGTGCTCTATGAGTCCCTCTGCACCTGTAATGATCAAGTCATCCACATACAGCACCAGAATGAGAGGCTCCTCACCAATCACAATAAAGTAAAGGTTTGGATCTGCCTCACTCTTTGTGAAACCCATCCCCTGCAAGTATGTATCTATCTTGGAGTACCAAGCTCTGGGAGCTTGCTTCAGGCCATAAAGGGCCTTCCTCAGTTTGCACACATGGGACTCCTTCCCATGCACCTCAAAGCCCTGTGGCTGCTCAATGTACACCTCCTCTTGTATGAAGCCATTGAGAAATTCGGTCTTCACATCCATGTCGTGGATCTTCCAACCCATCTCTGCTGCTATCGATATAATGGAGCGGATGAAGGTCTCCTCATAATAAACTCCCTCTACCTGGGAGAACCCTCTAGCCACAAACCTCGCCTTGAATTTCTCAATGCTGCCATCTGCAACATGCTTTACCTTGTAAAGCCATCTGGAAGTAACCATGGATTTGCCCTCAGGCCTCGGAACCACCTCCCAAACATCATTCTTCATGATAGAAGAATACTCCTCCTGCATGGCCTCTCTCCAGACCTGCTGGCTAGCTGCCTCCTCATAGCTAGAAGGCTCAGAGTCAAGGATGCTGGTAACCATCACCATATAGCTACAAAACCTCTCAGGTGGTCTACTCTCTCTAACCGGCCTCTTCGGCTCAGAAACAGATGTGGCATCTCTCAACGTGTCCTGAAGCCACTTGGGCTTTCTCTTCCCTGAGCATGCTTCTCCCACCGGAGAATGAAACTCCTCCTCCTCATCATCATTAGGAGCCTAAAATCCTAACTATTTGTCTTTTTTCCTCCTACCTGCACCTGAACCTGTAGAAGCTGAGGCACCGTGTGAACAGTCCATCAATGGACTCCCTAGTGAACTGCTCTGTGAACTGCTCTGCATGCTGCCTGGAGCACCACCCCTCTGGCTCAGCGAGCCACTGCTCACTGACGGACCTGACATCCTCATAGATGTACCTCTGGATCCTCCTGATCCCTGCCCACTGGATCCCTGCGACTGACTCAACTTCTGTTGAGGGTCTGGCTGATCCAGATACTCTAACTCCCGTGACCTCCTAAAGGCCCTGTCCTCCTCAAACTTCACATCCCATCAGACAACTCTCCTCTATGCAGGAATGTAAATCTGAAAGGCCTTTGAGGTCTCACTGTAGCCCACAAAAATACCCTTCTCTGCGGTCGGCTCTAGTTTGGTCCTCTTCTCCTTGGGTATATAGGAGTATGTAATGCATCCAAAGATATGAAGATGACCAATATCAGGCTTCTTCCCTGAGAAAGCCTCCTCCGGAGTCATGTGCCCCAAGGCACGATGTGGACTCCTGTTCTGCAAGTAAACAATTGTGTTGCAGGCCTCTGCCCACAAGAACAATGGCAACCCCTGATCATGTAACATGGCTTTGGCAGCCCCTATGATGGATCTTCTCTTCCTCTCCGCAACCCTGTTCTGCTGGGGGTTGTAAGGAATAGTGAACTCCCTCCTAATGGATGCCTCTACACAATAGTCAACAAAATCTTCAAGGGTGTACTCTCCTCCATTGCCCGGCCTCAAGGACTTGATCTTTCGACCTGTCTGAGTCTCCAGAAGAGCTCTGAACTCTTGAAACCGCTTGAAGACCTCACTCTTGGCCTTCAAAAAATAAATCTAGGTCCTCATGGAGTGATCATCAATGAATAAAACATAGTACTCATATCCACTCAAGGAAACATGAGACATCCGACCGCTCACATCGAAATGAATCAAATCAAGTATCCCCGTCGCTCTGTTGTCACTGTTGGGAAAAGGGGATTTGGCAAATTTGCCCATCACACAACCTATGCAAGTATCAAAGTGATCAGTACTAAAATCTGGCACACCTGTAGTGATCTCCCCCAATGTCCTCAAGGCTCCATGATACATATGTCCCATCCTGCGGTGCCAAATCTCACACAGATCGGAACTGCTAGCTCTGCTTTCGGTACTACTGCTCAATGCCAAAAGGGGCTGGAATGCAAACTTGTACACCTTTCCATGGTGTACACCTATCACTCTAGCTGAATCAGCTGGAGTGCCCCTCGATACATCAACACCTGTCCTCCCCTCAACAGTACCTCATATCCTCTATCCTCCAAAGATGAGATGGATATGAGGTTCTTCCTCATCCCTAACACATAAAGAACCTCTGACACCTTCAAGGGAGGTTTGGACTCCCTCTGAAATTTCACTGTCCCCACCCCGACTACTCTAACAACTCTGTCATCACCGAGTACTACCTCAATATCAGTGCCACTCTCTGAAAGCTCTTAGAAGTACTCACGGACTCCTGTCATATGACGTGAAGCCCCATTATCCACATACTAGATACCTGAAGATGCTCCGCTAATCGAGGGAAAATAATGCTCCCTCTGAACCTGTGTGGCAGGTGATCCTGCACTAGAGGACTCACACGTAGTGAACGCAAACTCTCGATCAAAACGACCAGCAAAGTCCTCAATCTCTACTGAAGCTGCCATGTCCTGGTTCTTCCCCTTCTTCTTCTTCTTCTCCAGACACAGAACTGTATAGTGTCCCATCTTTTGACAATTCCAACACTTCACCTTGGAATAGTCCTTCTGTGTGTTCCACTGTTTACCTTTACCTTTGCCTTTGCCCCCACCACTGCTTGTGGAAGCCTGCTTCTTCCCTTTGCCTTTTTTGCCTCCTGCCACCAATGCTACATCCTCATCCTGCTCAACTGGCTTGGCTGCCCCAAGCTGACCTTTCCTGATCTTTGTCTGAATGCAATCATCCCAAAACCTCTCCCATGTGGGAAGGGTCTCACATGAACAAAACCCATCAGCAAAGTTCAACCATGAACGGGGGAGGCCATTCACTGCAATCCGCACCAACTCAGTGGGTGGAATGGCCTCTCCAATCACTGCCAACTCATCTCTCACATTAGTAATCTTTGTGAGATATCCAGTTGCACTATCATTACCCATCTTAATGTTCTTCAGCTTCTCCTTCAGGACCATCTTCCGGTTCTCATTGGTACTCTGGTAGAGATTGGACAATGTTGTCCACATCTCATGGGCATTGCTCTTTCCTCTCACATGAGGAATGCGATGGTCTTTGATTCCGTCTAGAATCATCCTCTTACCCTTGTTGTTCTTTTTATTATAAGCTGTCAACTGAGTAGCATGAGTAGGCACAACAACAGGGTTCTGTGTGGTATGCACCATGATATCCCAGACTTTTGCCTCCACAAAGATACTCTTCATTCTCTCCTTCGAAACGCTGTAATTTATATGCCCATCCAAACTATCCTCCACCCTCAATCCCAATGACATCATGCTGTCCTAAAACTGAAAAATAGCACTGTTGCAGTAAAGATAAAACTGTTGTTTATGAAAAATCAGCTTGCTGGAATTTTCTGAGTGAAAAATCAGCAACTGTAATTTTTCCTTTTGTTGTCCCAAACCGCCCTTCAGCACTCAAGCTTTGATATCATGTAGAAATTTCTGTTTTCCCACCCCGATTTTCAGTTTCTCCTTATTTCTCCCATATAGTTAAATTCCCTTTCCCATAACCATACATTTAACAAGCTGAAAAAAATAAATTTGTTGAAAACATAAATTCTGGAAATTTTACAGAATGCTGAAAATTGCAGAAATAAAAATCAGCAGTAATAAACAGCCTTTAAAACACATTTAAACACTGAGATTTTTGGTCAATGTGACCCTGGAAAAACCCCCTGCAACTCTTGGGGAAAACCAGTTTGAGAGATCTTTTTTATTTCTGGAAAATGCCTTTTACAGTGAGAAATTTTCAGCAAAAAATCAGCAAGAAAATTTACAACTTATCTCTTTTCCCATGCTTAACAGCAAACTGGAAATTATAGCAAATAGGACAGCAATAAATGTTGTACGGTCTCCTCGATTTTCGTGCCCACTTTCAGCATTAAATTCTGTTGTATGGCCCTCGTTTTGCGTGCAGAAAAACCAGCAAACTGCTCCTCGATTTTTGTACAAAACTCTCCTCAAAAATCGTGCCAAAATCTGCCTTTCACTGTGTGTTGAATCAGTTGTACAAATCTGCTCAACTGCTGCCTTGGAACGTGTGCCAAGTTGTTGTCTCCTTCTCCTCCCTACCTAGAAATCTCTCTTTCTCTCTTGCTCTCCTTCTCCCAATCTGCTCATGAAAGAATTGAATCGAATGTGATCATTTCCTCATTTTCCTCCCTTAATATAACTCCAAATGACTTTTGGGTGACCCAAGTGACTTTTGGGTGATCTCTAAATCCAATAGTTGAAATAGATTTAGATCAATGGATGAGATTAAATGCTCATTTAAATCTCACTTTTTATTTTTTAATTCACCCCACTTTAATAAAGACCCACTTAGTCATTTATTTCCAAAGTCACTTTTCCTTTCTAATTTTTCATTGACATTATAAAAGTCACTTTAAATTTAGACTTAGTAACTTTATCACTTCAAGTTACTTTTAAATTAGATTTAACTTTATAAAATTATAAAGTCACTTTAGGAGAAAAATTAAATTCTTTTGGAAACTTTTCCCTAGGCCAAAGATCAAAGCCTAAGGGAACCACCTGTTCTCTGGTACCAAATTTCAACAACGTATGCATAAAAAAAAAAAAGAGGTCTGAAATTTATCACCATATGTTAACTAGAATTTCAAATTCTATTGGCTCTCAGCATCATGCTTTATGTGCATACAGAAGGTTTCTTGCAGAAACGATTGTTGACCATGAAATTAGAGTGTAAGAAACATGTCATATGTTGCTTAAGCTACCTTTTGTTGTTTTTAGTCATAAATTTGTTTCGTTAAATTTTGTAAGAAAGGTTTTCAGGTAAATCTCAATGGATGGCTTGCAATTTTCACCTGAGAATAGTTTTATTCAGCATTATCACAAGAGACCTTTTTGCCTTTAACATCTTTCTTTGATTGAAACAACAAGATATTGGACATTTGATAGAAAGCGTACTTCATATGAATTTGAAACATTTTACTGGATATAATTTCTTTTGTATAAACCATTTCATGACATTCTTGCATAGATTGGCCCTTCAGTTGTAATTATTATTGAAAATTGGAGCAATTTCTGATATCGAGCATGGCATGTTGATCAAAATCCATCAATTGTCGACAAGTTTGAAGATGTAGACGATGGTGATTTTTCTAACTAGGAAATGAATTTTGAAGATGATTTTCAAGAATTGCATATTTTCTCTCACTTGGTTCCACAAAATGATGTGAATGTTTCTGATCTTCACACCCTTGAACGAAGGGACTTTGATATATCCTTTAATTGGGAAAACACAACTATTTCTGATGATGTTGCAGAGAAAGCTATTAATTTTATAAGTAATGTAAAATCAAGGGGTGATATTGTTGACCTATCAAATAGAACTATTGCATCTCCGGATTCATTTTTAGAAAAATAATGACTTGCTTTTGAATTTGTTTTAAGGAACTTTGGTAAATGTGAGATTCATGAAGCTCTTCTTATGATTGTTCAGGGCACTACATGCACTTAGAAGTCTTTCCTTATCCATTGTATTTTTGAAACTCTTTCTAGTATTTCAAGAAATGGAAGAAGCCCTTTGCTTATGCTTGCCCCAATAGGAATAAATTCTATTAATATACATGCAAAAACAATACACTCATTTCTAAAAATTCCACTTAAAGAAATGCAACCACTATAGGGGAAGTCATTAGCAATATTCCAAGAAGAAATGAGACATATTAGATGTATATTGATTGATGAAATGAGATTTCTAGGATCAAGTTTGTTTATTCAAATAGATGATTGATTACGAGAAGCATTTTTGAAAAAAAAGAATTGTCCTTTTGGTGGCATATCCATCATCCTTATGAGCAACCTTGGCCAGTTGCATCCTATGAGAGATGCGCCTTTATATGCAGGTAATACAACATAGAAAGTCTTGTGGAAAAAAATCAACATTTTTGTCACTCTTAACACAATATTTCACCAACAAGGGAATAATGAGAAATAATCTTGAATTCGTAGAGTCCTCAATAACATAATAAATGCAGAACCTATTATTGAAGATTGAGAGTTTTTTATGTCACGAGCTCATATGAGGTTGCACCCTAGAGAAAGAGATTTATTTAATGCAGCAATTCACATGTTTCCAATAAATAATTTGGTCTCCTTCCATAACAAGCATATGTTAAAATTATTAAATTCTCAAATTGCACGATGTATTTCTAAGCATTCAAGGCGTTCAGAAATCATTGGTGCTCATGATGATCAATTGGACCATGAAGTTTTGTTTTGTCGATGTTAGCATGTTATGTTGACATGTAATTTGTGGGTTGAAGCTGACTTGGTGAATGGTGCTCTTGGTTATGTTAAGGATATATTTTATACACCTACCTCTAAGCTACATCATCTTCCAATGTTCACAACTATTGTTTTTTATAAGTATGTTGGTGTTCCATTTGATGCAATGAATTCAAACATTGTGCCTATCACACTAGTGATAAGAGGAAATCGAAAAACAATTCCTTTGAATATGGCATGGGCACTTAAAATCGACACATCACAGGGATTGAATTTATAATAGGCATGAGTTGATATCGGGAATAAAGAGCAGCAAGGCCTAACCTTCACATCCTTATCAAGATTGAAATGAATAGATGGTTTATGCATTGCACTGCCTTTGTCTTTTGGCATTATGCAAGATCAAAGATAGTGCATATGTTATAATTAAGAAGAAAGAAGAGCAGTGTTTGAAGTCCATAACGTCATTGCATACAAATAATAACATTGTGACCTTTTTATAGAATGTTTTTTGAATTTCTTTTATTGTCCTCTTGATTTACTTTTAATATAATAAGCATTTTCATATATTTATGAGATTGATACTTTCCTCATATTCATAGTAATATTTGAGAAAGTTGTTTACATCGTTTTTCATGTTGTTCAATTTAGTTATTTTTTTTTAACTGGATTCATATTACATTACGAAATGTAAAATGGAGGTTTTGAATGTTGGCCATCACCATTCGCCAATATTCCTTTTTGGAATATTGGCCATAGTTTTATTCTATTTCCATGGTTTTATCCATTGTATTGGGAAATGAGGTTTATATTTGTAGAAATTTTTATATCATTTGGTTCATGTATTATTAGATTATTTTGTAGAATGAGGTTTATAAGATTAAGTTTTTTAACATAAATAAAAATGGGATGTTATGTGTGTGTGTGTGTGTGTGTGTGTGTGTGTGTGTGTGTGTGTTCTTATTTTTTGTGCGTGTGTGTATTATTTTTTCTTTTATTGTTTTGTCTTTCAATGTAGATATGGATAGTAATATTGTCCATATCTTTATTCATTTAATATGGATTCAATTAATATTGTGGATTCATATTGCATCATGAAATGGAAAATGGAGGTTTTGAATATTGGCCATTGTTTTATTGCATTTCTATGGTTTTATCCATTGTATTGTGAAATGAGGTTTAAATTTGTACAATTTTTTATATCATTTGGTTCATATAATGTTATATTATTTTATAGCATGAAGTTTATAAGATTAAGTTTTTTAATATAAATAAAAATGGGGTGTTAACTTTTATCTATATATATCTATATATGTTTATGTTTATTTATTTGTGCATGTGTATTAATTTTTCTTTTGTTTTTTTGCCTTTCAAATGCAAATATGGACAATAATGATGTCATCTATTATGCTAGAATAATGCGCAATATTGTTGGAGCGATATGTTTTCTTTCATATCTTCGGAACAAGTTTGATAGAAAACATGGGTTCCATTATGATTTTATTGATGAGCATATTCATGTGCTAGATGAAACCAAAACAATTATAAAATACTTGTTACATGTGCACTAGAGGGAGTTTGGGAGGACAACAAGAAGGAACTGGTTGGAAAGCATTAAGTATCGTGATCATTATCCTCTTGATTTGAATTGGTTTTGCCTTTTTCATCATCCTCGTGTTTTGGAAGAGGCTATTCCATAGATGACTTTTGATGGAGTGTTTCAAGTACAATCTTGTAGTCGAATTATTTGATGTAAAGGAAACAAAAAAATATGTTAATTTCAATGTTCTTTCTGTGGTTGCAATGTTGGTAAAATGGATTTTTTTTTCTCATTGTTGTTGTTATGTAGAAAATTGTATATCTCTTGTCTTAAAATGACCTACCATGTTGTTCTTCTTTAAATCCAATGTGTGCAATTTCCTTTTGTTTTTTTCATTTATGTTCCTTTGCTCCAATGGTGGTTTTACTATTTTTTTTCTCTTGCATTTGTAATTGTTTTGGTCTTTTGTATGGGTCTATTCACTTCTTTCATGTCTTTCATAAATGAAAATATTATTGAGGTTTATAATATTATTTTTGGGCCTTCGTGTTCTTGTTGTTTTTATCAATATTCTTGATATTTATACTCTTAGTATATTCATGTATTGATATTAATGTATTTATGCTTTCAAGTTTATTTATTGTTTATAATGTAGTGATATAAATGGGTTATTATTAATGTGTTGATGATTTATCATGTTTTGATGATTTATAGTGTATTATTATTAATGTATTCATACTAATTTTTTGTATTGATGTATTATTGGTTTACAATGTGGTTCTTATATTGATTGTGGTTTATGTTTATTATTATTGTTTTGTATTATAGCATTGTTTACATTTTAATTATTGATTCCATGGTTTTAAGGCTTAGGGGGTTTAAAATATTTAATATGACACATATTCTCTCATTTTCAAAACCAATCATCATGAGAATTGTCAAACATTGAGTTGTAACGAAGTTTGTCTTCAGATGAAACCCATAGTCAACCATGGTGAATCATGGTCAACCATGATCCAACGTCGCATTGTAACAAAGATTGTCCAACATTTCATTGTTTATTTTTCGATTTATAATATTTATCTTGGGGTTTAAATAACTTGGGTTTATAATATTAATCCATTGGGGTTAAAATAACAATCCTCTATGTTTTTATTATTAATCCTTTGCATTTTTTGATCCCTTATGTTTATAATATTCCTCTATTGGGTTTATAATATTAAACATTTGGGTTTATTTATTCTTTGAGTTTATAATATTAATAATTCCTTTTGTTTATAATTTTATTCCTTGGGTTTATTAATCCCTTGACTTCAAAATATTAATTTCTAGGGTTTATTAATCGTTTAGGTTTTTAATATTAGTTTGTTGGGTTTACTTATTCCTTACGTTTATTGATTTCTTGGGTTTATTCATCCCTTGTATTTATAATATTAATAATGCCTTGCATTTATAATAATAATAATCCATTCAGTTTATTAAACCCAAATATTAAGTTTTTAATCCATTAGGTTTATAATGTTTATCCCTTTAGTTGATTTACTATTTGGATTTATAATACTAACAATCTCTAAGGTTTATTGATCGCTTGAGTTTATAATATTAATAATCATATGAGTTTATCAATCCTATGTTTTATATTAATTCCTATAAATTATTAATCTGCTATGTTTCTGATATCATTCCCTTGTCCTTCTTGATCCCTTAGGTTTTTAATATTTATCCCTTTGGTTCACTAATTCCTTGGGTTTATAATATTAGACTGTTGGGTTGATAATATTAATAATCCCTTTGATTTATTAATTCCCTGAATTTAAAATATTAATTCTTAGTGTTTATTAATTCAACCATGTTTATTTTAGTATTTTTAATATTTATCTTAGTGTTTTTATACCTGGGGTTTATAATATTAGTCCCTTGGGTTTGATATTATTCCCATAGGTTCATAATCCCTTCGGGTTTTCATATTAATTCCTTGGGTTTATTCTTCCTTTGCGTTTATAATATTAATCACTTGGGTTTATTATTCCCTGGTCAACCACGGTTTATTATGATGTCAACCATGGTAAACCATGGTCCAAAATGGAATTGTGATAAGGATTGTCACAATATGAAAATCAACAATGGTGAGTCATGTTTATTTTAGTGTTTATAATATTTTTCTTAGAGTTTATATACGTTGGTTTATAATATTAGTCCCTTGGGTTTAATATTATTCCCTTGGGTTCATAATCCATTGGGGTTTTAATATTAATACCTTGGGTTTATTATTCCTTTGGGTTTATAATATCAGTCCCTTGGGTTTATTATTCCCTTGGGTTTATGATATCAATCATGGTCAACCATTATCAATCATAGCCAACCATGGTCAACCACAGTTGAATGTTGCATTGTGACAAGGATTTTCTCAGTTTTTAAATAAACCATGTTTATTTTAGCGTTTCTAATATTTATATTTGGTTTTACCAATGTTGGGTTTATAATATTAGTCCCTTGGGTTTAATATTATTCCCTTAGGGTTTTAGTATTAATCCCTTGGGTTTATGTTTCCATTAGGTTCATAATATCAATCCCTTGGGTTTATAATATCAATCATGGTCAGGCATGGTCAACCATAACCAACCATGGTCAACTATGGTCAATCAGTGTCCTATCTCAAACTATGAGAAAAATAGTCTCCACTTAGGGTTTATATACCTTCGGTTTAGAATATTAGTCCCTTGGGTTTAATGTTATTCCCTTAGGTTCATAATTGTTATGAAACTAGATCAAGAAAAGATAGAAAAGATAGATCAACACCTTATAATTTAGCCTCTTCGAGGGGGAAACCTCCTTTACATTACATAAATGAACAATTCTTGGATGATACAAATGAAAAGACCTCCTTTCTATATATAGGAGTCTAAGGGGTCATAACATAATTACAGCTGACATAACAATAATAATGTAAGGGCACAATAATAACAATAGTGGGCTTCTATGGGGCACAATAGTAACAATATGGGCACTACATGGGTACATCAATATAATAAGTGGGTTATACTAATAACAATAAGGGGCTACACTAGTAGTATAGGGGCCTAACATGCCCCTC
The DNA here is from genome assembly GCA_031772625.1 of Pinus tabuliformis. Lineage (NCBI taxonomy): Eukaryota > Viridiplantae > Streptophyta > Pinopsida > Pinales > Pinaceae > Pinus > Pinus tabuliformis. The sequence goes on from CM062813.1 coordinate 581,251,221, forward strand.
TCCTTCAAAAAGTGTTGTCCTCAATATTTGAGTAGTTCTTGATGCTTTTGTATAAAATTCTTGTCCTCCCATGTGGAATCTTCAATAGGTAAGTTCTTCCACTTGATGAGATACTCTGAAATTGATCGATTTCGTAGCTGTCGGGTTCTTGTTTCTATGACCGCTCCAGGTTCCAATATGATTTTTCCTTCCTCTTCAATTTCTGGCAATATTGTTTGAATTGGGATCGTTTGCAACTTTTGAATAAGTGGCCTTACTTCTTCGTCCTTCTTCCATTCATCCCTTGCTTCGTTTATCGAATCTGGTTGGATAATATAAATAGCACAAAACAATGCTTCCCCATCCTCATCCTTGAAGAGTCTTCCCATTCGGTAAGGTCGCCATTTTTTAAGTGCATGTAGTATTGCCAACATTTCCTTCTCATAAATAGCTTGCTTGAGATGTAGCAGTAAAAATACCCAATCACCTACATCAAAACATTTTTCACTACGATGTTTATCTACCTGTTTTTTCATTTGATTTTGCACCGAAGTGGCGTTATCCTTTAAAAGTTGGAGAACTTGTTGTTGATGCTCAATGTGATATTTCACTAATTGAACCTTTTTATTCTTGATATGTCCTTCTATCTCTAGAGTTTGAGGACTGGTAATTTCTTCCAACACTTTACAATACATGGTCAGATTCATTTCTTGATGCTCGATGTGATCTTTCACTTCTTGAACATTTTTCTTCTTGATATGTCCTTCTATCTTGATAGTTTGAGGAGTGGTAATTTCGAAAAATGAATTACAAGATATGGTTGGATTCATTTCTTCTTTCGCGATGTGATCTTTCACTTCTTGCACATTTTTCTTCTTGATATATCCTTCTATCTTGAGAGTTTGAGGAGTGGTAATTCTTGCCAATGCTTTACAAGATATCGTCTCATTCATTTCTTCTTTCTCTGGGGTGGGGTGTTGGCGTATATATTATTCTTTTGATGTTTCTTGATCCTTTTCTTCCTCCTCTTCATATTCTATGTAAAATAATTTCTTCTTAGCAGACTTATCACCTTTAGTGCATTTGCTATCACAATGGTAACAAATCCCTTTTTCTCTTTTTTCTTCCAATTGTTGTGGTGTAACCCTTGTAGGTTGTGGAAGGCTAGGAGAAACAACACTTCCATCTTTATAGTTGTGAGGGGTACGCTTCATGGTTTCCATAATTTTTGTTTCCACTATGTCACAAATCCCTTTTACTCTTTCCAATTGTTGTGGTGTTGCTCCAAAGGAGGTGTTGCTCTTCGTATCCTCATAATGTGCTATCATTTCCTCCATGAAAATTGACCATGTAACAAGTTGTTTACAAGAACAAAGCCCTTCGTACCATAAAAATTGATCTGGTTCTAAATATGAAGATGCAATACATACCTTTTGTAATAGTTGTACACCATGTAGATCAAAATATTGCTCCATCTGAAGTATCCAATTTACCAGATCCTTGCCATCAAACTTCCTCATCTTGCTTTTTCTTGATTTTAGGAGCTTTACCTTTAAACAACTGTAACTATGTACTTTTAGATCTTCAAGATCTGAAATTGAGACCTATAGTAGCCCTCTGTGTTCTCTTTACAATGCCACTAGTCTGATCCAATTTGGATTCTCTAAGTAAGAGTTATGCACAATCTCCCAAGATCACCTGATTATAAACCTTTCCAGAAGAGCTAACTTATATTAAGTGCCACGTGTCACTGTTTCGACCTAAGGATCTGAAAAAGATATACAAAAAACTAAAGTCCATCCTCTTTCTATACCTTCTTATGCAATTTCAATCTGATCCGCAGAGAGAAAGTTATGACGCTTTTCCCCAGGTCACCTGTTTGGAAGGTAATTTAGGAGTCTGCAAAAACACCAAATTCCTCAGATCATATCTCTGTAAATATAGCACAAAAATATTTACAATTCGCACCCGAGGTTCTACGTGATTTCTTCTCAAATGGGTTTTTTTTGCAACTTCTGAAACGTCACAGAAAAAATGTTATAGCGAAAATTCCACGATGACCTATTTGGAGTAGCGAAACCCTAGAATCCAAGGCTCTGATACCAAATGTTATGAAACCAGCTCAAGAAAAGATAGATCAACGCCTTCGAATTAAGCCTCTTCAAGGGGGCAACCTCCTTTACATTACATAAAAGAACAATTCTTGGATGATACAAATGAAAATACCTCCTTTCTATATATAGGAGTCTAAGGGGTCATAACATAATCAAAGCCGACATAACAATAATAATGTAAGGGCACAATAGTAACAATAGTGGGCTTCTATGGGGCACAATAGTAACAATATGGGCACTACATGGGTACATCAATATAATAAGTGGATTATACTAATAAAAATAAGGGGTTACACTAGTAGTATAGGGGCCTAACAATAATCCCTTGGTGTTTTAGTATTAATCTGTTGGTTTTATTATCCCTTTGGGTTTATAATATCAATCACTTGGGTTTATTATTCCCGAATCAAGCATGGTTTATTATGATTTCAACCATGGTCCAACATCGAATTATGATAAGGATTGCCTCAATATGAAAATAAATGATGGTCAATCATGTATATTCTAGTGTTTATAATAGTTATCTTAGTGTTTATATATGTTGGGTTTATAATATTAGTCCCTTGGGTTTAATATTATTCCCTTGGGCTCACAATCACTTGGGGTTTTAGTATTAATCCCTTGGGTTCATAATATCATTCCCTTGGATTTATTATTAACTTGGGTTTATAATATCAATCATGGTCAAATATGGTCAACCATAACCAACCATGGTCAACTGTGGTCAATCATGGTCTGCTCTCGCATGATGACAAAAATTGTCTCCATATAAAAATCATCGACGATCATGGACAATCATGGTCAACCATTTTATAGAATCAAATATGGTCAACCTGTTCAGTCATGGTCAAACCTATTTGAATATCGCGTTGTGACAAAAATCGTCTCAATATGAAAATCAACCATGATGAATCGTGGTCCAACATCACATTGTGACAAAGATTTTCTTGATATGAAAATTAACCATGGCCAACCATGTTCCAACATGGAATTGTGATAAGGATTGTCTCAATATGAAAATCAACCATGGATAATCATATTTAATTTAGTGTAACTTATAATATTTATCTTAGGGTTTATATACATTGGGTTTATAATATTAGCCTCTTGGGTTTAATCTTATTCCCCTGGGTTCATAATCCCTTTGGGTTTTAGTATTAATCTATTGGTTTTGATATTCCCTTGGGTTTATAATATCAATCCATTAGGTTTATAATATTAATCATGGTAAACCATGGTCAATCACAACCAACCATGTTCAACCATGGTCAAACCATATGGATATGGAAATACGCCATGCTCAACCATGGACCAATGTTGTGTTGTGACAAAGATTGTCTCAATATTAAAATCAATCATGATCAACCATGGTTAACCATGGTTCAACGTTGCATTGTGACAAGGATTGTCTCTATATGGATATTAATCATGTTCAACCATGGTCAACCATGTTTACTTTAGGGTTTATAATATTCATTTTAGGGTTTATGTACCTCAGGTTTAAAATTTTTATACCTTAGGTTTATTAATCCCTTGGGTTTATAATATCAATCGTTTGGGTTTATTGATGTAAGCATTCATATTCCTATGGTTTCATATTATTCAGCAATGGTCAACCATGTTTAACTATTTTCAACCATGGTCAACCATGGTCCAATGATGCATTGTGACAAGGATTGTCTAAATATGAAATTCAACGCTACTCAACCATGTTTATTTTAGTATTTTTAATATTTACCTTGGGTTTATAATATTAGTCCCTTGGGTTTAATATTTTTCCCTTAGTTTCATAATCCTCTGGGGTTTTAGTATTACCCTTGGGTTTATAATATTAATTGCTTGAGTTTATTATTCCTTGGTCACCCATGGTTTATTATGATGTCAACCATGGTCAACAATGGTCCAACATGGAATTGTAATAATGATTGTATGAATATGAAAATCAATGATGGTCAATCATGTTTATTTTTGTGTTTATAATATTTATCTTAGGGTTTATATACGTTGGTTTTATAATTATAGTCCCTTGAGTTTAATATTATTCCCTTGGGGTTTTAGTATCAATCCCTTTGGTTTATTATTCCCTTGGGTTTATAATATGAGTCTATTGGGTTTATAATATTAATCATTATCAACTGTTGTCAATCATAACCAACCATGTTCAACCATGGTCATACAAGGTTGGATATGGAAATCAAGCATGGTCAACCATGGTTGACCATGGTCCAAAGTTGAATTGTGACAAGGATTGACTCTATATGGAAATCAACCATAGCCAACCATGGTCAACAATGTTTATTTTAGGGTTTATAATATTGATGTTAGGGTTTATATACCTTGGGTTTATAATTGTTATCCTTTAGCCTTATTATTCCCTTGGTTTTATAATACAAATGCCTTGTGTTTATTCATCTAAGGGTTCATATTCCTACAGTTTAATATTATTCAACAATGGTTAACCATAATCAACCATGGTCAACCATGGTGCAATGTCGCATTGTGACAAGGATTGTATCAATATGAAAATCAATCGTTCTCAACCATGTTTATTTTAGTAATTTTAATATTTATCTTAGGATTTTTATACCTTGGGTTTATAATATTAGTCTCTTGGGTTTAATGTTATTCCCTTTTAGTTTTAGTATTAATCCCTTGGGTTTATTCTTCCTTTCGGTTTATAATATCAGTCCCTTGGGTTTATTATTCCCTTAGGTTTATAATATCAATAATGGCGAACCATTGTTAACCATGGTCAATCATGGGGTTTTAGTATTAATCCCTTGGGTTTATTATTAACTTTAGTTTATAATATCAAAAATGGTCAACCATGGTCAATATTGTGGTTTTAGTATTAATCCCAATGGTTTCTTATTCCTTTGGGTCAAACATGGTGAATCATAGTCAACCATGGTCAACGATGCTCAAATGTCGCTTTGTGACAAAGATGGTCTCAATACGAAAATCAACCATGACCAACCACGATCAACCATGGTCCAACCTGACATTCTGACAAAGAATTAATTATTATTATTAATTATTATCATTATTAATCATTATTATGTAAAGATGAAATTATTATTATTATTATTATTTAATAATATTTAATTAAAAATATTATTATTGTTTAACAATAATTAGCTATTATTATTATTAATTAACAACAAGTAATGATTTATTTACATTTTATAAAAATGAATAGTAAATTATTGTTATGAAGATTATTATTGTTAAAAAATATTACTAGTATGAATTAATATTATTATAATAATAATATAATAATAATTGTATGGTATAATAATAATAATAATAATAATAATAATAATAATAATAATAATAATAATAATAATAATAATAATAATAATAATATATTTGTTAGATCCTCTTTTTCATTAATTCATAAAGAAAATTTACACAACATAGATTGGCTAGGTGGCATCAACCTACCCAGTGGAAAGTCTAGTCTGTTGGCCACCTATCTACATTGTATGCCATCCAGTAATAAAAGAGTTTCAATATTTCTATCCAATCTCTATAAGTCTCAGATTCGTGTCCATACTCTAGATATCTACCTATATATATACTTGCATAAGGAAATGTAAAAGCTAATCACATATATAAACAAAACTAATAAGAGAGATTGTCGAGTCATGATGTTCAGCAGAAGCAGATTCCATTGCTGCTTGGCCTTTGGCATTCTTTCTTGAAAGTTAAATTGCTTCCAAGATGCAAGGGATGTGCCTCTCAATTCTTCCAAGTTTCACATCCTGCTTGTGCAATTGAAATTACACCTTCTGAAATTCATGTTTATAATTCGACATGCCTTGAAAACTAACAACCATGCCCACCGAAATTTGCTCCATAGCCTTTCCCAAAGGGTTTTTCATTAGGTTGTACAAGTATAGGGTCTGTTTGTATTGAGTGATCCTACCTCTGTTGTTGCCTTGGTCCAAGGCAAGGTTCCTCCAGTCCTCCATTTCTTTGTTTGTCTCGCTTCTTTGTTTTACTTCATCTTCCCATTCCTCTAGAATTTTATAGATACCTTCATTCTTGCCTTCATTGTATGCATCTTCTACCTCACTGATAAGTTTTTCCATAGGTTTCCCTCCTCTGTGGGCCTTAGATGTGCCCGAGACTATGTCCTTCTAGTTGCCTGGGCTTGTCTTCCATAGCCACTGTTTTTCGCATGACGAGCCATGGTCACGCTATAAATTCATTAACCGATGACAATTAAACAAAATATAATAGTGGTGTTGAACCAAGGTGGTTGTCATGTTCGTGTGTCAATTCCCCGGAGGGGCCAACCCAATACCATCCCAATTGGTACCCCTTCGCCATAAACGTCTCCTCTCGGCCTCAAGAAATTTAGCTTCCACTCTCTAGTTACAGGTTGGTGAGCACTGCCACATGCCCTAGTTTAGCCAACCAAGGCATCATACCCTTTCCCTTATGCCCATGACATAGTCAGAGAGCTCAACCTAGTCATCCCCTCCTCCCTAAACCCCATGTCGCTACCATCACCTATCTACCAGTCATATCCAGCTTCATTCCCTTGTGAAACTTCCTGCCCATAATTCTCGACCTTTCCCCTTATGCTGAGGTTTCTAATTATCTCCCAGCATCTACACATGCATTTAGAGTGAGGGTCATCTCACAGTTTCTGGGGTGGAATGAAAAACTCTACCCCTAAGGCTTCTCTCTCTACCTATACCCGCAGACGCCCTATGAGCTGCCCCACTTGGCACTCTGTCCAAAATTCTCAGGGTTCCCAAGCAGGACATAAGAATTTTGAAGTTAAGGGAAATGGATACAATACCAAGTGGGTGCAAGAGATAAACAAAAGACCAAGAAAATGCCACTAGCCTCCATCCCTAATTCCTCTAACGCTTCTCAATTTCACAGTTTTCACCCATAATCCTACCCCTCTCCCTCAAGAAAAACCCATAATAGGTCAACATTATTTGGGTTGAGAGAAATCAAAGTGCATACCCATTATCTCCTCTAGGCATACAATGTGTTTGGTGTTGTGGATGACATTGTAGAACCCGTCTGTTTCACCAACCTCCTCGTCCATGAGCTATCTGAATTACAACATCCAACTATCTCCCCTCATTGTTGTTAAGGTCATCACTAACATAACTCTCACTGACACCTTTCCCACCATTCCTACATGTCATCATGCAAAGGGCCACCACACCCATGACCTCGAGCGTGTGTGGGGTGGTGGTATTGTACTCGGAGGTACAGTCCATTAAACCTCTATTTGACTTCCCAGCCACGAGCTCGCACCCCGATTGGGGTATAATAATAATAATAATAATAATATATTATTATTTTTTTTTCTCGGTAAAACTATACTAATATATTATACTTAGAAGTCAAAAATTTACATCAGATAAAAATTGAGGGAACTAGCCACCTGAGGTGTCAACCTCGAACAGCTGAGACTGCAAGGTCCAAAGGACAAGACCATTCAAAAGAGCTAGCCCACGCAGGGGCCCCAACCAAAAATCAAAATGATCCCGCGCAGGGGAGACAGACATAACACGGACCATCAACAAAGGTTATTGAACACATACAAAATGCATACATGACGAAACTAAGCTAACATAGATAGCAATAGAAACCAAAATACCAGACAGAAGAGCCATGTAGACCTTGAGCGAGAGCATTTCTAATCCTCCAGTTGCTCCTCCACTACTCGGCACCATCCGTAAGCCTCCCTCTCCGCAGCAGTGGGGGCAGTGTCCATATGGATGTCTTTTGTTTCACTGGTCCTCGTCTTCTAATCCTAAAGGCTTTTCGAGACATTCTCTAGGTCTGTAGCAGGATCCTTTGTTTCTTTCTCCATTTCTGTAGCAGGATCCTTTGTTTCATTCTATGGGCTATCAGCTTGCACCTGCCCACGATTATCCAAAGAGTCATTGTCTTCCTGGAAGGTTTCAATGAACAGAACCGATACATGTGCACTGATTTGGGGGTTGTTCATAGAGCTACTGAAGATAAAGATAGCAGAGCCAAAGGTGGGCAAGGAAGCTGAGTTCGAAGCACCAGCATCCATGAACTGACTAGATTGAAGGGGGTTAGCTCTAGTAGAGCGAATGCCATGGAAATGACAGCAGTGGGAAGACGTATCAACAACAGGAGTACGTGAAGTTCCTCCCCTGGAGGTGCCGCGACGGCTAAGCATGCGCTGTCGAGGCCTTACCATCCTTGCAGGGACCGAAGGGATGAGACCCAGCTCCCGAGTGTGATACAACTCCTTCTTGTGCGGAATGCGAACAGACAGCGGAATAACCCAGACAGACAACGTAATTACCCAAAGCATCAGAGGTAGCATATACCTACATAAAGGGAAAACGAGAAATATACCCTGGCCCAACACAGTGACATGGTTTTTAATCGCAGCGACCTCACCTTGGAAAGCGTCCGCCATAACTACAACCTCCAATCGAGCCGAATAGCCGTGCAGGGCATTAACTCTGCTCTGATGAATGACCTTAAACCAGCTTCCTCTCACGCATATACAGGCTTGAGCCCCGTCGTCTGCCACGTGATGGCGCATGGCTGACATGTGGGCAGCCTTAAACTCCCATCCCATCCTCACTATCACCCGCATCCGGGGATATAATAATATATTATTATTATTATAACTACTATATTATTATTATAATAATATAATATTATGATCACTTATTGTTATTAATAATTAGTATAACTAATATTATTATTATAATAAAATATTCATTAATATATAAATATATAAGAATATGTCTGTTATTATTTATATAGTTATTAATCATCATAAATAGTTGGTCTCTAAAAAAATAAACATAATAATTATTAATTTAGTTGATATAGGCCTACCGGTGTATATGAAAACATTGGAAAATGTTGTTGTATACATGCTTCATATACGCCTATCGACATATATCAACCACATTGGTAAATGTGGTTGTTGAGAGATTAAATTTTCAAATTAAATCTCTTAATATTAATTGTCAACCCGGGGTTCGTAAGCATGAGTTGCCTTGTGCTTTCTTTGTTCAAGGCTAGATTAGAGTTTTAACATTTCCTTATAATAATCAGTGTGGTATTAAGTACATTAATACTTAAAAGAAATCAAACACATAACTACCATGAGCAAACCCAACAATCAAATTTAATCTAGAGATTCCAAAAAACTTTACAAACTCTAGCATTCAAATTTGAACTCAATAATTTACTAAACTACGAATCTAAAGTGATAAAAATGGACTTCCACTAGCACAAAAATTATTCAATAAAACCCTCAAGTGCTGGTACCAGATATTCTATTTGTAATAATAGTTTAATCATCACTCAGCGAGAAATCTATAATGATGGTCATTCAATCCTTAAGCAGACAAACAAATCTGTACTAATAGCAATTCAATCAAACAGTTGATCTGTACCTAATGGTTTATGCCCTATTAACAAAGATTCAGAAGTTAAGTATTGATCTGAAGCAATCACTCTATTCTACTCTATCACTCACTAATTTATTGTTATAGTCGCAATCAAGTAACCTACAGGTCTTAATTGATGAAAGAAACTCAAACACTTAGCCTATTCAGCACCTAGCAATTCAACCAAACAATTTCTAAGAAACTGTACTCTAAACCATTTTGTAATCACACCAATCCTTAATTGCAAATAACCTTACTTGAAGCCAATATACTTATGTTAAAATCTAATTGATATCTAACTTCTAGGAAATTTAATCAAACACTTCACAAAGCAGGGGAAATCATTTATATGGACAACTTATAGAATTGATCCTCGCACGAAACATAGGAAATCCTTTATCTAACTAAACTTAATGAAATCGACCAACACACAAAACAGGGGAATCATTTTTCTACTCTAAACTAATTAATTCATATTTGACAACTAATCATCCAAACCATTGATTTGTATTCTGTCTTCAATCCACGCAGTCCACTACTCAATCCAAGAGTCTATTTACCTGATGAAACAGGGCTAAATTATAGTAAATCATCCAATACTCACGAAATCAATCTTTAATCCAAGAAGCTTGAAACTAAATCAAGGATATTACAACGTTTAAATGATCAATGAGGATTCCTTAATGTTTTATTTCCTATAAAACAATTCAAATAGAGAGTCAATCTGGTCTAGTTCCTTCGAGGAACGAAGAATGGTTTGGTGGTCAGAGCTCTTCTAATTATTTCACATCCATTCATCTCTAATTATTGAATAGATTTAAATATCAAAGTAATCTTAGTGCTCCCAATGTACCAATAATTCATTTCATTCACTAGATGACCATGTAGCACTCCACTGTCGATTATAAATCAATATGATAGCAATCATAGCGTTGTTCTAAAATCAAAGCAAGGATCACATAGAGATTCAATTACGGATTATGGAAACAAAGGGTTTAAAGAAACATCAAAACATCTACACTCTCTAGACAATCGAGTTAAGGCAGTTCGCATGCAGCAAGCCAAACCAAACCAATTCATAATGAAGGAAAAACTAATTGTGACTAGTCACACAATGTTACTATCCTACAATATACAAAGCAAACCCAGATGGGTGGGCCCAGCCACACCTGGGAGCTGGCTTAACTTACAGTGAATGAAAGGTCTTGAATGCAATCAACTGAGTATCATAAAAAATCCATCAATGCTTAATCCCAAATTCAAATAAAAACCATTTCGATAGCTTTTATTAAAAATGAGTTATGGAATACATGGCAAAATACTTCAATGTTTTAGCGCTGCCTCTTTCCTATGCTTGATGCTCTGCTTTTTTACATGTTGTAGATTAATTACAAACAAATTCATGTCGTGTTTGAATTCTCTATATGGCCTTCAAATAGCTAATGGTTGATGCTGATGTTGCTCAATTTAGGGATGGAGGAAAAGAACTTATCAAACTGTAACTATGGCATAAAATATGCAAATCCGAATTTGACTGTTAAGTACAAATCTGGACGTTTTATATAAATTGGACTCAGAGGACTCCCCATATCTCTCAAATCGTAAGAAAGTTTAGAGAAAATTTTTAGTGTTAGTAAATTGGATATACTGGGACCAAAACCCATGTGCCATATTTTCTTCATTCACCGTCATATACACGGAAATCGAGGTAGAAGTTGACAGTTTGAAATTATTGCCGATTTATGCAAATTTATGAATTTCTTTCTAGAGACCCACATGAGTGACCTAGGTACAATCTAGGTTATCGAAAGGTATTACAACATCATTTTCGAAAATAACCTCTCTCGATTTCTTTGAAATCATGTTGAAAGTGTCAAAGGTCCCAAATTGACCATTTTCATACTCTACTGGCTCGTGAAGAAAATTGGTGATGGAACCCTGTGAAAATTATCTTTATTGAAACCTTCATTATTAAATCATGGAATAATCATCTTTAATCATAGAAAAGCTAATAAAACTAATAAAAATCAACCACGAGGCATAGCGTGTGATTTGGCGATAAATTATGGAATTAGGGTAGGGAACAGGTAAAAGACCTAGGGTTTTAGGGTATGAATGGTGTTATTACATGATGAAGACATGGGCATTTTCGAGGCCCATCATCCCCCCATGCTTGATATTTTGAATATCCTCATGCAAACAAATACTTTTCTCACATATAGGTTCTTGTGAGACAACATTACATGGATATTTGAAGGCGCTAGTTCTTGTGGAGTAACAGTTACTTAAATTCTTGGAGGTGTTGGTTCTTATGGTAAAACACTCTTAATACTTAATATGTCTCACTAATTTACTGAGAGATGAGTGATGGAAATGGTGAATGGGTGATTGATACTTTGTCTTCATAAGATTAATGTCTATAGGCGACTTCCTTTATCATTTTATAGTAGTAATGACTTCATCCTAATGTTTTTCATCATGGAAGGAGAAGATATCATAGAGGCTTCTTTATCAATGCACAATAAGGTTTTTTCTTTTGACATGGTCTTGTAATTAGAATATATGTGGAGTGAATGGAAGGATAATAAAAGGATGATGGTTTATGAAAGATGAAATGCATGGAAAGAGAAGTGGTGAATCATTAAGTTTCTTTAACTTTCTAATGAATTAGAAAATCATAGCCAAATTTACCTCAATTTTCACCTTTATCATTGATGTGTCTGGTGCTGCAAGATGAAGTGGAAGATGAACCGGAACATGGTTGAGGGTTGGAGTTGGAATGGTTGCTACCGATTGGTATATGGATCTATTGAAGAAGGATGAACTTGAGATAGTAATGGAGGTTTAAAAATGAAGGTCCCCTTCTCCTCCCATGGATGAGGAGTTGTATGTCCCTAAACAAAGAAGGAAGATGACTATTGCAAATTATGATCAAGCTTCTATATGGCAACCTTTATTGAAACAAGATGATTGCTACAGGAAAAAAAATGCTGCTACACGTGTCCACACTACTACAAATCTGTATTAAGATCACAAAACCATATAGTCTTCAACCGCTACACATCTTGTGCAATCCTGCTTATGTGAATAAATGGTGTCGATGTCAAACATAAGCAAGAATCATTGGATTAATGACCATTGACGAAGTCGTTAACCAATGCGAGATACCCCACCTGTGATGTCAATAGGAATCAAGGAACTAGGTACATTCTACTAGCCATGAATAGATTTGTAGAAGTCGAATGGACTGTAGAATTCATCCACCAAGAAACATTGATGTATTCCCTTGGTAGATGACGAGGATACCTGCCATTAAGGCATGCAAGATCCTAAGTACTTGATCTAACCCTAGCCTTGGTCCTAGATAATTTGTTGATGTCGATGGGACAAAGCTTGTTAGCAGGTGGGCTTTAAGGGATCCCACATCAACCAACACGAGTATAAGACATAATGATTTGATATATACATGATTTGAATAACTCACAAAAATTTACAAACATTATTGGCAACTTTGCTTGCCAATTACCTGGTTTTCAAGCAAAGTCCCTGCCGAGTTGCATCACATAAGCTAGTTCTCTTTACTATTTTCATTTATTTATTTACACTACAAACTTTCATATTCTGCTGAATAAAGGGAGATAAACTCCTTCAAGTGAAGCAGTAATTCCAATGAATCCATGTGCGGAGCAGGTACAAATAGATATTCATGCTCAGATTTAACATATAAACTTGGAAGTGTACATGAGCATGAAAAACCAACAAATGTACTTGATATGAAAACAAGAGTTTTAGAAGAGGAGAATACTGCCTCACTTGAGTTGTTTTTTGGAACCAATGTTCGATGTAATCATGGTATTCTTGGCCCATTTCTTGATTTGGCCCATGCTACTCATCCTCTTCTTCCATGTCATGTTCATTGTTCTCTGTAGGGTGAGTAGACTCTTGATTACATTCCGGATCTACTGATAGACATGTCAAGAACTCCTCGATCTCAGGTTCCAGTGGTTGTTCTCCATTGATTATAGTGCATGATTCATTCATATGCTTATATGACTGGTCATGGAAATCAAAAGAGACTTCCAAATCCTCTTGTGGTGGTGGGGAAATGGACAATTTCTTGACTATTGTCAAAATGTTCTCTTCCTGGGAGGTAGAGGTCAATATCCCAGCAGCTGCTAGGGCTTGTGATAGGTCCTTCATATTTATCATCTTCAAGTCCATCTAGTTGATTGATTGGATAGTAACGGGGGTTCTTACATCACCCCAAAATGATATAACATTAAAATATTGGAATTTGAAGATGAATTTAAAAGCTATATGACTGAAATAAAACTCACCACACTTGAGAGAAAATAAGAATACTATTTAATCTATTAAAATAAAAATGGTTCGGAAATTAAATATCTCACAGAGTGTTTCAGACTATTCTAAGGCCTATGTTGCTTGTGAGTCTTAGCTATGGTTCCTATAGATGTTTCTTACTAATTCTATGAGATTTACAAACTTTTGTGAATTACATGAAATGCAGAAATGAAATCAAATTGATTCTACTTCTACGCATAAAGATAAAGGAAATAGAAACTCAAGAACAAGCAATGATCTGTTAGACTTTGGAGAAACCACAACAAAAGTGGATGAGTGGTTCTTCACTCATGTCTTCCCTCTGATAGTCCTGCAATATTCTGAAACTCTGATAATAATGGTTACCTGAATAAGAAGTGAAAACTTCCCTGACAATGTCGCCAAAATGTTGAGAGATTAAATTGTCAAATTAAATCTCTTAATATAAATTGTCAACCTAGGGTTTGTAAGCATGAGTTTCCTTGCCCTTTCTTTGTTCAGGGCTAGATTAAAGTTTTAACATTTCCTTAAAATAACCAGCGGGGTAATAAGTACATTAATACTTAAACGAAATCAAACACCTAACTGCCATGAGCAAACCCAACAATCGAATTTAATCTAGAGATTTCAAAAACCTTTACAAACCCTAGCATTCAAATCTAAACTCAACAAACTATTGAACTATGAATCTCAAGCGATAAAAATGGACTTCCACTCACACAAATCTTACTCAATCAAACCCTCAAATGCTTCTACCAGATCTTCTATTTATAATAACAGTTTAATCATCACTCAACAAGCAATATATAATGATGGTGATTCAATCCTTAAGCAGACAAACAAATTTGTACTAATAGCAATTCAATCAAACAGTCGATCTATACCTAATGGTTTATGCCCTATTAACAAATATTTGGAAGTTAAGTATTGATCTAAAGCAATCACTCTATTCCACTTTATCACTCACTAATTTATTTTTATACTCGCAATCAAGTAACCTACATGTCTTAACTGATGAAAGCAACTCAAACACTCAGCTTATTCATCACCTAGCAATTCAACCAAACAATTTCTAAGAAACTGTACTCTAAACCATTTTGTAATCATACCAATCCTTACTTGCAAATAACCTTACTTGGAGCCAATGTACTGATATTAAAATCTAATTGATATCTAGCTTCTAGGAAATGTAATCAATCACTTCACAAAGCAAGGGAAATAATTTATCTAAACAACTAATAGAATTGATCCTCACACGAAATAGGGGAAATCCTTTATCTAACTAAACTTAATGAAATCGGTCAACACACAAAACATGCGAATCATTTATCTACTCTAAACTAATGAATTCACATTTAACAACTAATCATCCAAAGCACTGATTTGTATTCTATGTTCAATCCACATGGTCCAATACTCAATCCAAGAGTCTATTTACTAGATGAAACAGGGCTAAATGATAGTAAATCATTTAATACTCATGAAATCAATCTTTAATCCAAGCAGCTTGAAACTAAAGCGGGGATATTATAGCGTTTAAATGATCAACGAGGATTCCTTGATGTTCTATTGCTTGTAAAATAATTCAAATAGAGAGTCAATCCAATATAGTTCCTTAGAGGAACAAAGAATTCTTTGGTGGTCAGACAAATCTCATTCTAATTAGTTCACATCCATTCATCTCTGATTGTGGAATAGAGTTAAATATCAAAGTAATCTAAGCACTCTCAATGTATCAACAATTCGTTTCATACTTCGGATGACCATGTAGCACTCCTTTGTCGATTATAAATCAATACGATAGCATGCATAATGCTAATTTGAAATCAAAGCAAGGATCACACATATATCCAATTGCAGATTATGGAAACAAAGGGTTTAAAGAAACATAAACACCTCCATCAAGCCTCCTTTTATTAATGTGGCAGAGTTGTTCAGTCACCCATTCGGTTCCTTGATACGTGGCTTTTAATCGAGTCAGAGAAGTGAACTTGTCTATGGAGTGATTTTCCTCATAGGCCAAGAAGATTTGTAAAAGGTTTAATGGGAATTCATTCCTAGGGTGCCTCCTTGTGCATCTAGGGCAAAAGAT
This sequence comes from Pinus tabuliformis, assembly GCA_031772625.1. Classification (NCBI taxonomy): domain Eukaryota; kingdom Viridiplantae; phylum Streptophyta; class Pinopsida; order Pinales; family Pinaceae; genus Pinus; species Pinus tabuliformis. The sequence goes on from CM062813.1 coordinate 581,267,171, forward strand.
GGCTAATTCTCTCTCTGCTTCCTCCTGCTTCCATTTGATTTGCATAATGTCTATTTTTAGAGCAAGGGTTTGCATCATTTCACTCTTAAAGTATTCCAACATGTTCCCAATTTCAATTTTTATGGCTGTGTTGAAAGAGGATGAACTGGCCAATGCTTCACTAGCCCTACCCTTCTTTCTAGCAACACTAGAATGATTCTTGAAAACTGTCTTGATATAATCATAGGGTAACTAGTGGATGTCCCCCCCCAATAGCAAGCTCAGGGTTTCTAGAAGGTATTCCATGATCCCCCTAAGAAGGACTAACTTAAGTGAATCAAGATCAAGTGTGCACCCAACCCTTTTATAGCTAAGGTGGAATATTTCCTCATAATCCTATAAGGACTCATCATGTCCCAAGGTCATTCTAAAAATTTCCTCTTTGGTATCTTTGGACCTACAATAGTGCCTATACTTGTTTTTGAAATTTTTTTGCATTTGATCCCAAGTGGTGATACCATCCCGATGTAAATGCATGAACTAGCGCAGCGATGCATCCTTGAGAGTGGATGGGAATAATTTCAACTTCTGATCATGAGAGGTGTAATCATAAGTTCCGCATATGACAACGAATTAGAATAAAAAACTATCTAGAATTTCTGAGGTTAAAACATGGAAGTGAGGAAGAGTAGAGGGGCTTATGTTTTTCATCATGCCATCTCCATTAGTTTCTCTGATGGGAAAAGCACCCTCAACCCTTTCCCTATCTCCCCTTTCATTTCTATTTTTAGCCATTATGTTAGTTAGAATGGTTTTTTCTTCTTCCCCTATAGGCTCTTCAAAAATCTATGGTTGTTCGCCTAAGGGGTCCTCTAGTTCACAACCACCGAAGAAGAGGGAAGGTTGGTTGTTTGAATTGGTGTGGGTATTTGGTAGAAATTTTCCTAATTTATCCCTATTCCTATGAGGCATGAGAGGAGTGTTTTTTTTCTTTTTTAGTTTTAAACTACTTGTAGGATTGAAAGAAAACAAAATTGAACTGTAACTATTTACTAAATGGAACTAATTGTAGAAATAGAGATAAGAAAAGGAAGAAAGAAAGAAGAAATCAAATCTACTCAGACACCTCCTCGGCAATGGCGCTAAATGGTGATGAGCACCAGTATTACAGCAAGGATGCTGCAACTCGTGGGGCTACCGACTTTACTTCATCAACTCGTGGTTCATACAAACTTGGCACTGACAGTGTTGTATACACAAATAGATGTAATTAGTCTACTCTTCGTCACTGCTAAGATGGGGCGATAGTGTGCTAGGTTTTCTCAAACCAACCTTTTATTGAATAGAAGAAGTCTAATTACCAATTTGGAGAAGGGAAATTTACCCTAACTGGAAGACAACAAATGTTTTCTATTGCATGAAGGAAAGACTGAAAGAAATGATTGCAAACCACAATGAAACCTTAATCTACTTTCTAATCTACTTTTCTTGCAGAAGAACTCTATTTTAACACATGTGAGGTTTTAACTAGTCTAAGAATTAAATCTGATCTAAGGAGTTTTAACTGGTGTGTACAAGAACAGATGTAAAAGAACTCTTTTTCTTTTTATCTTTTTGCTTGGAAAATGTAAATGCTAATATTTCTCGGTTCTTTGGCATGGGAGACAGATGTGATGGAAAATGAGTCTAATGGTTCAAATGAATTAGAGGGCAAGTAGCAACCTAATCCATGCTTTTAGTGATGAATTTTCTCCATTCGGGCTCAAACATGCCACTACAGGTTTTCCTACAGGATGTCCACAGGAAGTACTAGTTCAACTACAGGGTCCCCTGTTTTACTACAAGAACAGGCCGAGAGCATAGGGAGTGGTCTAGAAGGTGGGGTGGAGCTTGGAAAAGGTGAATAAAGAGGGAATAAGGCATGGGAGTGAGAGGCACTTATTCATAACTCAAGCCAAAGATTTAATATGGTTGGATTTTCTCAACAGAGATCTCTAGTTTTCCTCATAAGACAAGTATTTGAATTGAGACCTTAGTGACTTTTAGCAATCAGGGGTGGATATGGCTTGGCTGAGCCTAATGAGATGAGGTTTCCCTGCAATTAAGAAACTCTTGGAATCAAAAGACATCATTCTTGGTATTCATATATGAACTCGTCAAAAACAAGGAAGGTGTATTCGAGTAAAAGAAAACAGAGTTATCAACATTTACTTTGCTAATCTCATGCATAGAAATTCTTGGAACTAATATGAAAGCGAGATGAAATCATTACAAAACTTGTGAAATCAGAAAATACCGATTGAAACTTCTCTATGAAACCGCAAGATTGTGACCTAATTCGCAAGAAAAATCTAAATTACACAAAAAATAAGAATTATGTCTTTTTGGGTTGCATGAGAAGTATTCCTCATACCATGATCCCTGAAAGGGATAAATGAGGTGAAAAGCACTTACTCTTAGCCTTTTTGGAATATATTATTATCAATACAATCCTATTGTTAGAATTATCCACAAATGGAAGCAAACTAATCAAATCTACCAATGCTATGCAAATACACCAAAATCAGTTTAACTTTGACTATGAAGCTAACCTAAGCATACATATACAACAAGAGGAACCTTTGCTGCTAGGGTTGGGCCCTAACCCAAGAGCTTCAGCCCTCTAAGTCAACTAAGTGTTTGATCAGGGAATGCTACTCATTTTCATTAAAGAAATCAGAAATACATAAGAGTGCTTGGTTACAATGCTTCAACTCAAAAACTGCTTAGCTATCTTCAACAAAAATATGAATCCTAATGAGGTCCTAAGCCTCTTGATTTATACAAATGAATTTAGCAACAACTTCCTTAAATTTATGGAGACTTGGCTCCAAACTCGATATCAACTGGTCTTCAACTGTCACTATCTAGGTTGTGAATGAACTTCATGACATGGTTGCTTGCAACTCCTTGCTAATGAGATTTGATTGAGGAATCTTCGAGTGAGTGAGGAATTAAGGAGGTAGATCCTATCTTCTAGAATCCCTCTTGTTGGTCTCCATTCAAGTTCCTACACTTTCATTGGGAAAAATTTTCTCCAAGACCTGCAATCAATGCACATTAGACCACTACACATGACATCTCATGTTTACTTTCCTCATTAAGCAAAACATAATTAAAACATGTAAACAATTATGAGAAAAGTTAATTTTAGTAATTTATAGGTGCATGAAGGTGGATATAATTTACCCATTTATGAGTATCATCAAGGGTGTGGCCAATCCACAAAACTCTTAACTCTTGGTCAAGATACAATGGGAACTAAAAATGAAAGGCAGACCATAATATTATTTCCATGGGAAGTGATGATGCTCATCAATGGGTATATCATAAGGGTCAAAATGCCATCCTCCAGCTTTAAAATTATATCTTTCTCACATTTATTCAAAAAAATTGTTATATTATGCTTAGTGTGAGGGGTGAAAGGTGTTTTTCTATGGCATGTGTCCTAATATGTTTTAAATGTAGTAATTGAAGCAATTTTGAGATAATTTCAATGTAGGAGATCAAAGTAGGAATCAGGGAGAGATTCTAGGAGATATTCCACCTCCTTAACTCCTTCAATCAGTCAAAGATCACCACTTTATCTCTCATCAACTCGACGTCATTGGCAGCCAAGCAAGACAAGGTCATTGCTAGCCAAGATAGTGCAGTTTAGGAAAGATCTAGATACACCTTTCTCAAGTTTGGGAGAAAATTATCTCTATTTTCTAGGGAGATGTTGATAGCTACACTTTTCTATAAATAACCATGCCAAGGAACTCATTAGGATTTAGATTTTGGCTAAAGCTAAGAGATTATTAAGTGCAAGCGCTTGCGACTTCTATTTTTGTCTTATTATGTGATGTATTTGACATTTCTACAATGATAATGAGAAGTTTCTTGTTGATCCATCACTGACTTAGTCCAGAGGGCTGAGGCTCTTAGGTTTGCTACCAACCCCTATAGCTTAGGTCACTCTTATGTATTGATAGTTCTTTTAGCTTAGATTGTTTGATTAGTTGATGCATCTTAGTAGAATCTAGTTCCTCAAAAAGTTTGTGGTTGTGGTGTCTATCTCATATCTCTCATGGGAGCACAATTAGAGGACTCCACTATCACAACCCAAAAACATCATGTGATTTCTTGTTTATGGTTTCTTGGAAAAGTCTACATTTGTTATCTTTCTTTACATATGATTGGTGTATCTTAGAAGTTAATTCATTACATATATCAAAGTTCATAGCGTCAGTTAGATAGTTTCCAAATTCAACTCATATTTTCCATCATTGGTTGTAATATTTTGTAAATAAAATGAAAAACAGGTGAATGTGATGTTGCAGGACTGTTTCACCTATAGGAAAGGGATATTTTCACCATCTCCATTGAGTACTTCTCCACTCCCTTTTGATGAATTCCAACCAATCTTCTTGATATCTACTTTTTGGATCACCATTAGTAGCCCTCTTATCCCAAAACTGGCCTTCCTGAAGCGTTTATTTTGTCTAGGGGTGTTGGTCACCTTCTAACCATCTTCCACAACCTTCATCCATCTTCCCATCCCTTGATTCCATAATTCTTACCTTCCAAACACTCTCGGCACCCTTCTTGTAGAATTTCAGGACTTCCTGTATCAGCTTCCTATAACATGCCCGCAGCAACGAGTTTTGTCATTGTTTTGACTGGTAATGCCAATATGGCTTAGTATAGGAGTAGGTCAAGCCCTGATCTTAGACTCCATGATTACAGGTACCACCTAGGCCATTCCCTTCATTCCTTTTCCATCACTGCAAGAGAAAATAACATTAGTTTCTTCATCATAAATTCGGAAAATGACATTACTTTATATGCAAGTGTGAATTAGATAGATGATGCATCAAATCTTGAGTTGTGAGTTGGTAGAAAAATTTCATGTTTTCAAGTGAATTTTATAGCTAGGTGGTCAATTGCAATTAGTGTAGTTTCATTTCTGTATGTAGCATAACTCTTGTTTTATTTCATGAATTGATTAAATAGAATTTATAGGTTGATAGAATTTACAAGTTAGAGTTGAAAAGCATTTACTTTTTCTGCACTAGGACTAGCTTTTGAATTGTGCTTTCAGTAGTTAATCTCCCCTAATTCAGTAGAATAATGGTTTTGGAGCCCTAATAATCAAATGACCTAGTTGAGGGTGGCCTGAGTAGAATTACATCTAATGTGTATATATCATTGTCACCCCGAAGTTTGTACAAATCCTAGGTTGATAAATAGAGTTGAGGAGCCTTTGGGAATTGCACCACTCTTGGGGCAATACCATGGCTCACCACTTTTTGGTGTTGTTTCCGAGGAGGTGTCTAGGTGGATTTTATTTCTTCTTCTTTTTTTTTTTTTTGCATTTAATTTTGAGAAATTCATAGAAAATTCTTGCCAAACACCCCGACACCATCAAACAATCAACCTTCATTCTTCTTCGATGACTGCCATCTTCCCTATCTGACTATAAGAAAGTTAGGAAACCCCTTAGGTGAAAAACCTGAGATATTTGAAGAAACTATCGGGGAAGAAGAATAACCCATTCCACATACCCACACCATGGATGAAAGCAAGAATTAGGAGGTTTTCCCTATCATAGAAACTAATGGAGAGGCTAGAATGAAAAATATAAACCCTACTTCCCTTCCTCACTTCCATGGCTTAACCTCTGAGGACCCTGATATTTTTATGTTTGAGTTTGTTATTGTCTAAAGGACTTAAGACTATATATATGATGACCAGAATATGAAGTTATTCCCATATACCCTTAAGGATGTAGCCTTGTGCTAGTTTATTGGTCTATCTGGGCATAACTTCACTACCTCGATCAAATGCAAAAAGCCTTTAACAACAAGTATAGTGAATATTTTAGGTAAAACTAAACCGAAGAGGAAATATTTAGAATGACACTTGGACCTAATTAATCCCTAGAATACTATTAAGAAATATTCCATCTTAGTTATAGGAAGGCGAGATTCACCCTTGATCATAAATCACTAAACTTATTCCTTCTCCAAGGAATCGAGGATGACGTGTTGGAAACCATCAACATGATGTCTAGGGGATACATGTATTAGTTACCCTATGAAGAAACCAAAACAATGTTCTAAAACCATTCTAGCGATGTTAGGAAGCAGGGTAAGGCTAGTCAAGCTTTGGTCAGTTCCTCTCTCTCTCCACAACATCCATCAACAAAGAAATTGGAAACATGTTGGAGGACTTTAAAAGTGAAATGTTTCATACCTTTTCTTTTCAACTAGATACCATGTAGATGAAGAGAAGACAAAAGGACGCAAAGAGGGCCTTAGCTAACTTTTACCCTAAAGGTAGTAGAAGACACCCAAAAAACAAATGTCCATTAAATGTTATATAGGTTTTCTCAGTGTATAAGGAAAACTATGCCATACATAAGTGTCCTTATTTGCCTGGATTGAAATTTGTATACCAAGGGGCATAAGGTGGGGCTAAGAAAAAATGTGTCATCAATCAAATGAGGCCTCAAGGACCTTGGCCATGCCAGTAGGGCATGCAAGGTGCATCCTACTCTTATTACCATCCCAACCAGAATGCACCCTTTCCATGTTGGTACTCTTCCACTCATCCATCTTGGTCCAGACCTCCTTCTTGGCCTTATGCACCTTAATATCCTTCCCAACCTCTCAGTCAACCATTTCGGCTAGATGATTCACCACATCCTCATTGGAATAACCCATCACAAGGGTGGAGGCCTAAACTCAACCAACCTCCTAATTTACAGCCTCCACCTCCATCTCAACCAGAACTCACTGATCTTGCTCCACCCAAGCAACCCCAAATGCCTTATGAACCTAATCTAAACCCAAACAACAAGTAAGAACAATAGGTCTATAGTGGAGAGACATCTTACTCTTCCTATGTTGTGGAAATTCAAGAAATCCACCTCATGTCTAGAAGAGTGCTCCAAGATAATCAACCTCCATCTCCACCTGAGGAGATTGAAGAGGAGAAGGAGGAGATTAGACCTCAAGTAAATCCACCTCCTTTTCCTAAGAGATTGATCAATTCTAACAAGAACACACCATAATAGATTGAACTTCTAGGGGAATTGAAGAATCTGTCTGTTAAAATTTCCCTTCTCCAAGCTATCAAGGACATTCCCATCTACAATATGCTTATCAAAGAGGAATGTTTCAAACACCTTGGGAGGAGGAAAACAGACACCCCCACCATCAATGTTATTAGTCAATTATCTGATTTGATTATGGGGAGAATGATTTTGCCAAAATATATAAACCCTAGAAGTCCTATGGTATATGTGCACATTGATGACATCATTTTCCCTCACACCTTGATTTACCTTGGCGTTGCCATCAATATGATGACTAAATAGACCATGTTAAAGCTAAACCTCCAAGGATCCTTGAGAAAGACCACTATAGTGCTGAAATTTTTAGATAGGTCTATTGGCTCCCGAGGGAGTTCTTGAGGATGTAATGGTCTTTATTGACTCCTTGGAGTATCCTACTGACCTCCTTTCTCTCCATCAAAAAACGAAATTCAATGGTTATCCTCTCATCCTTGGAATACCATGTCTAGCCACTATGCAGGGCTGGGAACATGACCATTAAGAATGGGCATTTGTCAAAATAATTGGTATTTTACCCTCCCGCTCAGCCATCCATTGAGCACGACCTACCACTATGGTTGTAGGAGGAGGAAGATGAAGGGTAGCATACACCATCGCATACCATCTCTACCCTACTTATTGTTATAAGAGGAGGGAAACCTGATGAAGATTACCTCATTGATAAAATTGACCTAAGTTATGCCTTAAACGAAGACATCTAAGGGTAATCCTTAAACAAAGTTATGCCTAGCTGACCCAAGTTCTGCACATGTCAAAATTGTAGAATTTTTTCCATCTAGAACCTTCAAGACTAACTCATCTCTCTTAGCCAGCCAAGTAGAGAAGCTGTGAAAAATGCTAAGAAAGTAGTTAGATTCCTTTTCTTGGAGCTATAAATAAATTAAAGTGGTGCATCCTTCGGTTTGTACTCATCAAATTTACATCAACATGGGGTGAAAACTTGTGTGCCAACATCAAAGGTGAATGAACCCAGCCCTCAAATACATAGTAAAGGAAGATTTGCAAAGGTTACTAGATGCAGGGTTCATATAAACCATCTCAAATAGTGAGTATGTGTTGCCTCTAGTTTTGGTCCCAAAGAATAATGTGAAGTGGAGGATCTGTGTGGATTATAAAGAGATGAACAAATCCACCAAGAAATACCATTTCCATTTAGCTTTCATTGATCAAGTTTTATATAGTCTTGCAAGGAAGAAGCTCTTCTCTTTCTTGGATGGATTAACTGGTTACAATCAGATCTAGATCAACCCTGAGGAAAAGGAAAGAAAATACATTTACCTGTCCTTGGGTTACCTTTTCTTATAGGGTCCTTCCTTTTGGATTATGTAATTCCCCTACCACTTTTGAAATGGAAGTTCTTAGCACTTTTTTCAGTTGGTCCATGACTCTGTAGAGATCTACATGGATAATTTCATGCCCTATGGGTGTGGCTTTCTAGAGTCTCTCGCCATCCTAGGGAAAGTCCTAAATAATTGCATTGAAATGAAACTCTCGCTTAGTCCTGAGAAATTTCAATTCTTAATGAATGGAGGGATTTTCCTTGGCCATTTAATATCTTAGGATGGAATACAAGTGGACCCAAACAAAATTGTCACAATAAAAAAGGTTCCTACTCCTTAAAATCAAAGGGATTTTAGGATTTTGTTTGGCTTAAATTGATATTATAGGAGGTTTATTAAGGAATTCAACAAAGTAGCTTCACCATTGTTTGGATTGTTGGCCAAGGACTCAGAATTCTGTTGGATAGATAGCTTCCAAGAGGTCCTAGAGATGTTGAAACAAAAATCAACTATTGCGCCCATAATTAGAAGCACAAATTGGACTCTTCCTTTCCATATCCATACTGATACATCTGACAAAATTGTGGGGGAAGCTTTAGGCTAAACAGTTGGAAAGTTACCTTGTGCCATTTACTTCATTAAGCTACATTGTAACTCAGACAGAACTCCTAGTTGTTGTACACACATTGAACAAATTCAAACACTACAGTGGTGGATACCAAATTTTCGTGCATACTGACCATGAAGCTATCAAATACTTGATGAACAAGCCTAATGTGAATGCTATAATCAATATATGGTTTCTATTTTTACAACAGTTTGATTTAACTATCAATGAGAAGCCAGGAAAAGAAAATGTAGTTGCATATTTTCTGTCTAGACTTGCTTTTCTTGCAGGTGATGAAGGGATGGTTGACGATCAACTCGAAGATGAGAAATCATTTCCTATCTCATCTCTCTCTCCATGGTTTGCATACATAACCAAGTACCTAGTTGATGGAAAATTTCCTCCAAATCTGTCATCTAGGGAGAAGAGAAGAATTGTTAGGAAGAGCATCCCTTTCACTTGGATTGGAGGCAATATCTTCAAGCTAGGACCAAATCAGATATTGAGGAGATGTGTCATGGAAGAGGAAGTAATTGAAATCCTCTCAACCTATCATGATGGGCCTTATGGAGGTAATTTTGTTGTCAATAGAACAACTTTCCAAGCTCTACAAGTTGGCTCTTACTACCCCACTCTCCACTAAGATGAAAGAAGGTGTACTAGCAGATGTGATCATTTCCAAAGGATGGGGAAACCCACACCCAAGCATAAAATTATCCTATAACCCCAGGTGTCTTTGGAGCCATTTGACAAGTGGTGCATGGATTTCATTGGGCCAATTGATCCACCATAAGGGTAGAAAAAGTACATCATTGTGTGCACTGATTATTTGACAAAGTGAGCTGAGACAAAGGCTGTGAAGGGAGAAACATAGGAGAAAATGTTCTACAAATTTGGGTACCATAGAGAGATAGTCATCGATTAGGGAGCTCAATTCACATCACATATAATCAATAATTTGTTAAGGAAACATCATATCAGGCACAAAAAATATACTCCCTATTGTTGAGTCTTGAAAATGTCATTCATTTGCATTATACATTCACTATTATGTCCATTATATCACCTCCATTTCACCTCCATTTCACTACTATGTCACCACATTCATCCCACTTTCATTATTATTGGGCCACCTTTATGTTTTTCCAATATTTATTATTTCTAAGCCTTTTAACTGAATTTGTGGTTAAACATTAGAAAATAAAGTGCATATTCTTATACCTAACAAATGGGTTGAGATTGTTGACATGTGTAGGTTGAAAGGAGACTTCTAGAAGACCCTTATGTGGCACTCTAAGGCCAAATTCGAATTTGGTTGAAAAGAATCATGGGATCATGAGGATATGTGTCACATCTCCTAATTGTATTGTAACTCTAAAAAGACATGTGTCTTATCAGTTCCTATTTTGATTAGGACTCTAGAGGTAGAGGGAGAGATTCATGGACTATCATTAATGAGATGGCTCTCATCTTTTTGTATAAATAGGAGATCTCTCTCCTTCATTTGCTAGTCTTTCCTTTAGTCTTTTCTTAGTCCTTTTAGTTTGTTAGTCCCATGGCTTTTGAAAGCTTTGGAGAGCTTTGTTGTACTTTGCACTTTTGAAGAAATTGAATAAAGTTTTGATGTTCTCAACATGGAAGGAGATGTGAAGTAGATGTCATGGAGCATATTAGGATGTAAGTAGATTAGATTTCATTTTGTAAATATTGCTTTGTAGAATGTAAGGTAGATTAGATTTTCATTCATGCAATTTTAATTTATGCAAGTGTGTTTAATTTTGCTTTGATTTCATAGGTAGTAGGGGGCCCCTGCTTTGTACAGTTTGAATTACTGCATTTTATTTTCTCCTGGGATTGTGTGTCTTTGTTGTATTTGTTTTATATCTGATGGTATTTTCAGTTGACAGATTCAAAGTTGCTGCCTTTACTTTGATTTTCTAGCTTACTTCTAGTTTAGTTTCTCAAAGTTGTATGTTAACATATTGATGGTCTCTTTATCATAAATTGTTTATCTTTTAGAGATCAGAATACTAATAAATTACAGCTGGATTTGAGTACTTTTTAGACTAATATTTAACTACTTTCTAATCGTGCTTTACATAGTACCATATGTTAGAAGCAGAGAGTTAGAAAGAGCTGAATATTATAACTAGTCTTTAAAGTGGATTTCTCTCATTTTTTATCACTTTTTAAACTCATCTCTAGCTACTTCCTAATCGTGTTTTACATAGTACCATATGTTGGAAGCAGAGAGTTAGGAAGAGATAAACATTATCATTGGTTTTTAAAGTGATTTTCTTACCTTTTTATTTGCAGCAGCATGAATGGTGTCTAGTGCCATTAGAAACTGGTTTTTATGCTTTGCTTTCAGTTTCATTTCAAGTTATTTCTTTCAAGCTCTTTCTTTGCAAGTTTAAAGTTTGATTACTTTTTAGACTTATTTCTAACTACTTCTTAATCGTGTTTCACATAGTACTATATGTTGGAAGCAGAGAGTTAGGAAGAGTTGAACATTATAACTGGCCTTTAAAGTGGTTTTTCTTACTTGTCACCTTAGAGCTTGATTACTTTTCGGACTTATTTCTGACTACTTCTTAATCGTGCTTAACATAGTACTATATGTTGGAAGCAGAGGGTTAGGAAGAGTTGAACATTATAACTTTATAAAACAACGAAGTAAGAAAGAGGTTAACTAAGCACATATAGTGCACCACACTTCATCAGTTTACGATACCCGGATTGATAATTTATGTAGAGCAATTTAAGACGTTAAATTGACTAGACATTTTGGCGTCGTTGCCGGGGAAGTGTAATTAGGAGACCTTATTTCTTACATCTGAAAAAAAAAATAATAATCCTTGAGTATGCTCTCCTCTTGCACTTTGTGTGATCTGGAGGATCAGAAAAAGGATTGTTAAGTAAAAAAAGACAAAATAATAATTCTTGAGTATGCTCTCCTCCTGCACTCTGTGTGATCTGGAGGATCAGAAAAAGAATTGTTAAAAAAAAAAAATAGGAGACAAAATAAAAAAAAAAAATGAAAAAAAAAATGAAAAAATGAAACTCAACTGCTTTGATAGGTTCAAATTGTCCAAAATTGTCTGGTTATGCTTTGTAGTGGTCTTCAAAACACTGTATCCTGTTCAAATAAGGTTTTGCAACTTAGCTGCAGAAACTGCCCTGATTCCGCAGCTATCTGACAATTCCGCAGCTAGCTGACAATTCCGCAGTTGTTTGAAGGTTTAGCAGGTTACAGGCATCCAATGAAAAAACCGACCACATGGGCATCTCCAGAATTGTCCCGACATGGATCCTATCCTAGTCACTCAGCTCAGATCGATGAAAAACCAGCCTAAGACCTCAGTCAAAGTCATGTTTTTAGCATGTTTTTCTTGAAGTATTTGCTGCTTGAAATTGAAAATCATTAATCCTTTTTATAAAATTTTACAATTTCAGAGAGAAAAAAAAAGAGAAAAGCAATCTATGGCTATCTCCATTTCTAGTTTTCACTGTGGCTTCAATAAAAATCTGTCTCCCTGATCAAGCTTTGGCCTTAAAACGAACCTGCAAAAGCATTACGTCCCCTTTAGTTTTTTCATGTCTCTTGCAAACAGCAGCATCAAATCAATTTCATCTCTGTGTGGGCTCTAAAATTAGAGAGAGAGCAGCGGTATGCAACAACATTGCATACTGTTTATCCCTATACATGTGTTTTTTGGTTTGTTTGTTGTGTAGAAAAAAAAAATAAAAAAAAATTAGCAGAAAATGATCATTACAAAAGAAAAAAAATAATTCTTCTTGAATTCGTGCTACAACAGCCATTCGTTTCAAGTGAGTTGCAAAATGATGCCTTTGCAATATCTGCACAGGTTGTCCATTACCCTTCCGAGGCATTTCTTTTTCATCAGAAGAATATATCCAATCAATTTCGGAATGGTTCTGTACAAAATATTCCACGTAATTCAAATAATGAAGCCTGTGAGATATCCTTGAAGGCGTGATTGTGGATGCTCCTGCATGGCGTGAGGTTCTAATAAAACCACCATTTCAAAGGCCGAATGCAAATTCATAACAGAGAAAACAGTTAACTCAGAAAAACGCAAAACCTGAAAAACGTCAAACTTCACACCTTCGATTCTCCCAAACAGAGACGAATTTAGAAAAAATAAAACATGGGTTTTTTTGCTAGGTGGGTTAATTAGATAACCCAGAAACCGTTTGAAGAAATTCGTGGCGGTCTGGGAGAAATTTTCGGTTCTTTGGAGCCTCTTTTTTGCCGCCGCGTGAAGAAAAACGTGAGTTAACTGATAGTTTGATGTGTTCGGCGTACCTGAAGAAAGGGAATTCAAATTCGGTTCTATGCTGCCACCTCTCTTTGACCAGATCCCACCGATTTCAATTCATTTAATACCGCTAAAACAACAGTTTCAATTGAACACGACTCCCTATTAAAACAACAGTTTCAATTGAACACGACTCTCTCTCACTGCCACCGCATAACTCCCGATACCTATTATAGTTTTAACCATTGTTGCAGGGTTTTCATCTACAAACATATTATAAAGCCCGATATCGGTGTACATGTTTAGCTTGCTTGATTGATGGTGAAAGGCATCCAGAACCAAGGTTATGGTTCCAACAAAAGTAGCTGAGAAGTTCAAGGCACCTGCTATGAGTCATGTAATGCTAAAGGAACATCTACAGCTGCACAGGAGGAAGATGAGGAAGTAGATGATGCTGGAGTAGAGCCCAAAGACATTAAACTGGTAATGACCCAAGCTGGAGTATCGAGAATTAAGGCAATTAAACCTCTAAAAAGCTGTTAGTGGAGATATTGTTAGTATGATCATGGACCTTACAACATAGGTGTATGAACTGATATAGGCAACGAGAATGGAAAAGGCTATATGGAAGATCAACTTGTTACAGCCTTCACTCCTGCACATTTTTTTTTCTCTTCCACGCACACAGTCACTCCATTTCACAGCACTTTCTACACTCTGCACATTCCGCAGCTAAAGTCCAATTCCGCAGCTGTTCTCTGATTCCGCAGCCAATCCCAGATTCCGCAGCTGTTTTGTTAAACTCTAGGTTGCAGGTGTCATCAGGCAAAACAGGTCACATGGGTAGCTAGGGAAATGTCAGTACATGGATGGTGTCCTATTCATTCGGTCAAATTTGATGAAAAAAGACCCCGGTCAAAGGGAAGTCAAATTGGGTGTTATCACAAAGTCGCCACACTGAGTCGCTGCATGTCAAGAAAATAATAATAATTTTGAATCAATGAAATGAACAAGTTATTTTCTCACTTTTCTGAAGGTATTGATTAATTTTGGACTGATAATGAAAGATGAATGGCTAACTTTTTATTCAAGATTTTTAGCTACAGAGCTGTTCCCCAATTCCGCAGCCAGAAAAACCTCATTGTTCAAATCAGCCTATCTTTCTCATACAAAATCAGATTTTGATGATTTAAGTACCAATGGAAAGATCTCAACAAGATCTATACAATGAGAAATATATCATTAGAGTTTGAAATGACAAATAATGAAATAAACTGCTGAAAAGAAGCAACATCAACTTGAGGCACTAATTCCAAAGCAGGTATAAATTCTTTTGATGTTTCCTTTGAGAACTTGTTTCATTAATACAAATTCTTAGTTTTGTGTGTAAATATCATAACTAGAGAGATTGGCCACCTCTCTCCTTTGATAACCTTACATTCCATTGCAGAAGAAGTATTAGTTTTTTTGCAGGTTCCAGGAGGAAGGACGAATGACTACAAGGGAATGGTGTCTCTCTAAGAGACCAATTTGTTTCATAAGAGGATGATCAGCAACAAAGAGGAAATATGCTGATGTAAAATCAGATCCAAACACTTGAAAAACTTTCAGATACTATTGTCTCCATCACATCCATCCATCACATCCATACTTCATAATAAACCATTCATCTCACTTTCTTCCATATCTTCCATTTTCATTCACATACACTTTCCATCTCTTTTTGTCCATTCATAACCCACAAATAAAAGCAAGAGGCTCATTCACATGCTTATTTCCATTGTCATTTCTGTTCTCCATTGCCATTGTCCATTTTCATTTTCCATTCCGCAAATAAGCCCTGCTTCAATGCAAATTATTGAGTCCATAGTCCTTTGAGGCTAATTTCTTTGTAAAAACACCTTCAGGCTTGCATGCCTTAATGGCAAGTCCTCATGCTGACAAACAATGGGAATACATTAATGTCCCTTGTTCTTTAGATCTTCTAGGTGACTCGACATCAGCAAATTCATTCGTACCTAGCAAGTTGTGTTTGGGCATCTTGACTCTCATTGACATCAATGGTGAGAGTGCTCGTGTTGACTAGTGGCATCCATTAATGGCCACTAAGCCAACAATTTCCTACTATGTTCGACATCAGAACATCTTTTCACATAGTAGGAATTGTGCCAATGAGTTTTGAAGACATGAAGACTATTATTTTCAGCATTTTGGAGCAGATTCAGCAAGTTTTAGTAGAAGCAATAAAAAGTCATCTTATCTCTCTATCAATGACTCCTCTTGATCAGCCACTTGAAGAAGAAAATGATCAGAAGTTTTCAGCCACCACACATACAACTCATCCATTCCAAAGGGTAAGTGAAGGTACAGAATTTTCTAAATTTTAACCATAGAATTCCATAAAAAAGCTAGAATGATAATTGTTGGAAAAACATTTCTCTTCTTCATTTCATAAAATTGCCAATACCATCAGTTGGGGGGGGAATACATTCATATTCATATCTTGCCATGTCCATATCATATTCAAGAGCTCACATACTTCCAACATATATTAAATATTACATTGCTATTATGAGCATACAATGGCTTTTGAAAAAGTGCTTAAAGGATAAATTGGATACAAACAAAATCATGGTTGTCACACAAGAACCAACCATCATGCAATCCAATAAAGATATACTTTGCAACAATAATCAAAATATCATTATGCAAAGTTCAAATATCAAAATAGAAGGCAACAATAAAAAAAAAAAAATGGTTGTAACACAAGAACCAACCATGTTGCAATTCAAGTGAAACACTTTGCAGAAATATGAAGTTATCAAATGATATCATGCAAAGTTAAGCCAAAGCTCAAGGATCAAAAGAGTTAATGTAATATATATTGCATGAGGACATGCAATAGCTTCATTTGGGGGGTATGTTGAGTCTTGAAAATTTCATTCATTTGCATTATACTTTCACTATTATGTTCATTATATCACCTCCATTTCACCTCCATTTCACTACTATGTCACCACATTCATCCCACTTTCATTATTATTGGGCCACCTTTATGTTTTTCGAATATTTATTATTTCTAAGCCTTTTAATTGAATTTGTGGTTAAACATTAGAAAATAAAGTGCATATGCTTATACCTAACAAATGGGTTGAGATTGTTGACATGTGTAGGTTGAAAGGAGACTTCTAGAAGACCCTTATGTGGCACTCTAAGGCCAAATTCGAATTTGGTTGAAAAGAATCATGGAATCATGAGGATATGTGTCACATCTCCTAATTGTATTGTAACTCTAAAAAGACATGTGTCTTATCAGTTCCTATTTTGATTAGGACTCTAAAGGTATAGGGAGAGATTCATGGACTATCATTAATGAGATGGCTCTCATCTTTTTGTATAAATAGGAGATCTCTCTCCTTCATTTGCTAGTCTTTCCTTTAGTCCTTTCTTAGTCCTTTTAGTTTGTTAGTCCCATGGCTTTTGAAAGCTTTGGAGAGCTTTGTTGTACTTTGCACTTTTGAAGAAATTGAATAAAGCTTTGATGTTCTCAACATGGAAGGAGATGTGAAGTAGATGTCATGGAGCATATTAGGATGTAAGTATATTAGATTTCATTTTGTAAATATTGCTTTGTAGAATGTAAGGTAGATTAGATTTTCATTCATGCAATTTTAATTTATGCAAGTGTGTTTAATTTTGCTTTGATTTCATAGGTAGTAGGGGGCCCCTGCCTTGTACAGTTTGAATTACTGCATTTTATTTTCTCCCGGGATTGTGTGTCTTTGTTGTATTTGTTTTATATCTGATGGTATTTTCAGTTGACAGATTCAAAGTTGCTGCCTTTACTTTTATTTTCTAGCTTACTTCTAGTTTAGTTTCTCAAAGTTGTATGTTAACATATTGATGGTCTCTTTATCATAAATTGTTTATCTTTTAGAGATCAGAATACTAATAAATTACAGCTGGCTTTGAGTACCTTTTAGACTAATCTTTAACTACTTTCTAATCGTGCTTTACATAGTACCATATGTTAGAAGAAGAGAGTTAGAAAGAGCTGAATATTATAACTAGTCTTTAAAGTGGATTTTTCTCATTTTTGATCACTTTTTAAACTCATCTCTAGCTACTTCCTAATCGTGTTTTACATAGTACCATATGTTGGAAGCAGAGAGTTAGGAAGAGATAAACATTATCATTGGTTTTTAAAGTGATTTTCTTACCTTTTTATTTGCAGCAGCATGAATGGTGTCTAGTGCCATTAGAAACTGGTTTTTATGCTTTGCTTTCAGTTTCATTTCAAGTTATTTCTTTCAAGCTCTTTCTTTGCAAGTTTAAAGTTTGATTACTTTTTAGACTTATTTCTAACTACTTCTTAATCGTGTTTCACATAGTACTATATGTTGGAAGCAGAGAGTTAGGAAGAGTTGAACATTATAACTGGTCTTTAAAGTGGTTTTTCTTACTTGTCACCTTAGAGCTTGATTACTTTTTGGACTTATTTCTGACTACTTCTTAATCGTGCTTAACATAGTACTATATGTTGGAAGCAGAGGGTTAGGAAGAGTTGAACATTATAACTTTATAAAACAACGAAGTAAGAAAGAGGTTAACTAAGCACATATAGTGCACCACACTTCATCAGTTTACGATACCCGTATTGATAATTTATGTAGAGCAATTTAAGACGTTAAATTGACTAGACACCTATCACCCTCAGGCTAAAAGAAAAGTAGAGGTCACAAATAGGGTATTAGAGGGCGTCCTCACCAGGGTTGTGAGCAGAAGCAGGACGGATTGGGGAAACATATTAGTCGGGGCCACTTGGGCCTATAACACAACTTGGAAAACAACTACTAGTTTTACTCCATATGATCTGGTCTGTGGAAAGAAATCTCTACTCTCTATTGATTTTGAGTATAATACTTTGAGAAAGGAAGCCCAATTGGATTTACATGTCACCGAAGCACAATAGGAGAGGTTTCTCTAGTTAAATGGCTTGGATGAGTTCATAATGCAGTCCCTCCTACAAGCCAAAGTTATCCAATTGCAGAGGAAGGACTGGCATTATAAGCATATCAAGCACAAAATTATTTAGGAAGGGGATTGGGCCTTACTATATGACTCTAGGTTCAAGGATTTTAAGGGGAAATTGATGAAAAAATGGTTAGGCCCATACCTGATAGAGGAATTCCATGATAATGGAGTTGTTCAAATGAGGACCATTTATGAGGAAGGGATTCCCTTACTTGTCAATGGCTACAGATTGAAGGTATATAGAAAGTCTATTTCTAAGGAGGAATTCGTCAGTCCCATCATAACATAGGTTAATATGATTGGAGGTGTCAAAGCTTCCAAGTCATAGCATTCGTAGATACTATTTTTATTTACTGAAGGCTTGGGCGAAAACCTTTATGAGGCATGTGAGGCCACTCTTGGGTTGAAAACCTCCCTGAGGTAGCCCAACAGTAAAGAAAAATAAAATGATAAAGATCCCCAAGTGACAACCTCTCTTAAGGTGATCCAGGTAGGCATATAGGTTAAAAACCTCTCTAAAGGTAGCTTACATTTTTAAAACAAAAAAAAAAAAATGAAGAAAAAAACAAAGAAGAATCTCAGGAAATGGATCCATAACATGTTTGTTAATTATTTATTTCATTTTGCAGGTTTGAAGACAATGGCAAATTATAGATCTATAGGGCTATAATCCTCAAGATTCTTTGCACTTCTCCCTCCATCAGCTCCATATCCTCCATCCAAACCGATTTTCTCACCACTCTCTATCATCCCAGTAGCTTAAAAATCAAATTTCAGCCCCTCTCTGGATTTCTACAGGCATAATGTAATTTCTAGATGAAGATCCTATAGCACTACCGGAGGACCCCAAAAGACTACAGCCAGAGAATCTAAATGAAAGGACCACCAACCATGACCTTTCCAAAGGTGAATAAGGTTCTCCCACCTTGATCCACCATATATAAATTATTCATACATCCCAGTTCACAAGAAAAGTTAATATCTTTCAAAAACAAACCTTCGCTCTATCTCATCCTAAAAAATTCCTTGAAAAACACAAAGCACATCCTGTCCATTTTCAGAAGCCTACAATACTCAATTTAGAGCCTTTGCATTATCCTTTAAGGCATATACACCCTTTCTCATCACTCCTATGTGGTTAAAAGGCCATGGAAGATAATAAAAGGGTTGATACGGGAAGAAAACCTCCTCCTATAGTAACCTCTACAACCATTATAGAAAAGACATAATCCTAGTTTTTTCCTTTCCCATCAAGTAAAGTGGGTGATACCAACTCATCAAACACTCTATAGTAACCATAACACTCCAAACAAGAATCTCCACGAGTAGCAACAACACATAGGAAATCAACAAAGGACCTATGCACATAGCAACAACAATAGTCAAATACCATAAGGAGTAGAGAAGATATACACATGAACAAAAAAAAATAGCAAGACAACTCCCTTGGGGATAGAAAAAAGGTCCACCACTCCATCATGCACACCCCTACATCAGTCAATCACAAGGTAGGCACAACTATGGAAACCTCTCATCTCCTCCTATGTGTAAATAATAAAAATTGTATGAATGTCCAGAGGAGGTATTTTTATAAGTTGGAGGTGGCTAGTTAACTTACCAACCCTCGGCCAATAAAAAAATGTTATTATGATCCCACATTCAACATGGAGGTGTCACATCTGTCAGGATCATATCACAAATAGTGAGTGGTGACTATTAGGGACAAGAGAATGATTATTCCAAGTGGGGACAATGGTGCAAAAGAGGAAACCTCATGCCTTTTCCAAATCATCATAGTACACCAAGCCCTAGCTAAAAATGGCATATAACATATTGAGACTCGAATTATCTTACATCTATGCTGATTTCAAAATAAATTAAGGTGAGGATGAGTTTGGGGAGCCATCAAGGGGACACGAACCCTGCTCTACAATTTCTACAAGAAGAAGCTACATGAAGCTAGCAAATGCTACAGGAAACCTCAAAGTGTGAAGGAACGGTGGAAATGGTTGATTTTGTCTCCAATTGATTATCCTTATCCCATGACATGTGGTAAAAATTAAGTGCATCCTCTCATTCATCTATCCATGGCTTGTATGCTAGTGCACCCTGAATTCTACTGGAAAGATCAATCATTTTGTCAATTGAAAGAACTTGTGTGGTTGTGGAATAGAGGGATTATAACAAATTGTCATCAAATATAATTTTCAACTGTTTAGTTCCTACCACCATAGCTACCTTGAGGAGACCAATCAAAAACAAAAATAAAAGGCAAAGGAAAACTCCCCTCTACTTTAAAACCAAGAAAAGCAGCAAGATCAAGCAAGGTGGGCCTCAAACTCCCACATAGGCCCATATCACAATTGAAGAGTCCCCAAGTAAGAAAGAGGAGGTACTAGAACAACCTCCTTTAAACAACCCAAGACATCTATCACACTCCAAGAAAAAGGAAAGGGGAAGCTACAGGAAAGAAAAATAATGTTAAAGGTAAAAAAGAACATGATATAGATAGACCAGAGTGTGCTAAAGGAAAAACAAAAGGTGCTACAAAAAGTGCAAAATGAAAAGCAAGAGGGGAAAAAAGCAACACAATAGTTATAGGAGGGGGAAACATCCCCAAAAACATTTTATAAGTACTTCCTAGAGCTACAAGAGCCTAGTCCATAGCCTAGTTTGAGTTCCTATTATAAATTTATTGAAGGAGGGAAAGGTATTCTCCAAAAATTTGCAATCCAACTTTTCTTTGAACTTGAAGCAGAAAGAGGAAGAAACCACAAATGGATCCAGATTACTAGATCCAAAAAGGTGGAAGATGTGGGCCTCACGGAAGAGAAGGTCCTTGAAATGGGCAAGGAGTTAAATGAGTTATAAGGGAAAGAGTATATAAGGAGGGAACAGTCATAGTCATAAAATAGATGGTTGAGGAAGAAATTGCAAGAGAAGGTAACCCAACTAGCCACAATGGCAAGCCTCCCCATGGAGGCATTATAGTGCATACAACCATCCAAGTCTTATGTGCTATTTCTCAAAGAGAAGTGGACACAGTTCCAAATAAAGACCTTAGCACAACATGGATGCATTCCATCTCAGCACTAAAAACAATTCATTGAAATGTGTGACCAAAGTAGCATAGAAGATAGAGCCAAAATGGTTCATTTCTACATGCATAACCTCACCTTGATTGATATGAATGTCTAGGATCCCAATGAAAACTTGGGGGACATGCAACTGATGGAACTATCATCTTGGATGACTCATGAGGAGGCTAGAGCTGAGGAGGTAAAGAAATTAATGGAAGAGGAAGAAAAAGAACCACTCTATATCAGGGAAGATAAGATAATCCCAATGGTTGTAATTAGTAATCACATCATCATATTCAATGATGCTAATCTAGCACCTAGATACTTTTCCACCTAAGAGCAGGCCATCTCACATTTGGAAGCCACACTCATGCTGTTATGGACAGAGAGTCAGCAAGCATGCTAGAGAAGATGGAATCCCTTACACCACAACCTCCAGATCAGGAAGTATCACTCTCCTGAAAGGTTAAGCAATGCATTGGAATCGATAACCCTATACAAAAGGCTCATGCAAATATTAAAATTCAACTCAATTAGGCTCAAGCTTAGAACACCTTTAATTTTGGTTGTCTAGGAAGGAAGGAATGAAGAAGAGGAAAGGAAGCAATGGACAGACATTGAGAATGATGTGGGATTCTATCCTCATGAAGGCACAACATCTGCACAATCTTGGGATTTTAGAGAGGTGTCCAGGCCCATGAAAGACATGGACATAGATCACTAAGTTTCTTAGAGGATGAGAAAAAACTTCATTAGGGGGTGATGATGAGGCTCAACAATAGGTATATCATAAGGGTCACAATACCATCCTCCAACTTTAAAATTATCTCTTTCTCACATGTTTTTACAATTTTTGTTATATTATACTTAGTGTGAAGGGTGAAAGATGTGTTTCTATGTCATGTGGCCTAATCTATTTTAAATGAAACAATTGGAGCAATTTTGAGATAGTTTCAATGGAAGAGCTCAGAGTAGGCAGCGAGGAGAGATTATAGGATATTTTCCACCACCTTAACTTCTTTAATCAGTCAAATATCACCACTTTATCTCACATCAACTCGAGGTAATTGGAAACCAAGCAAGATGAGGTTAGTGGCAGCCAAACCAGTGTAGTTCAAGAAATATCTAAGGAGTTTTTGGTATATAACATTTTTTTAAACTAAACATGCAAATGAGATCATTAATATTCAAATTTTGATTCAATTTAAGAGGCTATTGAGCTAAATCACTTGTGACTATTATTTTTTACTTATTATGTTATGTATTTGACATTTCTGCAATGGTAATGAGAAGCTTATTTTTGATCCATCATTGAGTTAGTAAAGAGCATTGAGGCTCTTGGGTTTGGGCCCAACCCCAGTAACTGAGGTCACTATTACATATTGATATTTCTTTT
This sequence comes from Pinus tabuliformis, assembly GCA_031772625.1. Lineage (NCBI taxonomy): Eukaryota > Viridiplantae > Streptophyta > Pinopsida > Pinales > Pinaceae > Pinus > Pinus tabuliformis. The sequence goes on from CM062813.1 coordinate 581,289,989, forward strand.
CTCCTAGAATGTTTTAGTAGTTAGTGATTCTTAGTACAATCTATCTCCTAAAAAAGTCTATCAGTATGGTCTCTATCTCATCTCTCTCATGGGAGCACGAGTAGAGGACTCCACCATCATATCCTAAAAAGATTGTGTGATTTCTTGTTTAAGATTTCTTGGAAAAGTGTACATATGTTTTCTTTATTTACATATTATTGTCGTAGCTTAGAATTTGATTCGTTGCATAGATCATAGTGCTTAGCATTAGTTAGATAGTTTACCAATTCAACTCATCCTTTCCACCATTGGTTGTAATATTTGTAAATGACAAGGATAATGGATGCATTTTATGTTGTAGGACTGTTGGACCTATAGAGAAGGTATATTTTCACCATCTCCATCGATGAAATCTCCATTATCTTTCGATGAATACCAACCATTATTCTTGATCTCTTCTTTTTAGGTCACTCTGAGTAGCCCTCTTATTCCAAAATTGGCCTTCTTGAAGTGTTGAGCTTGCCTATGGGTGTTGGTCACCTTCCACCCATCCACCACAATCTTCATCCATATTTAAATCCCTTCTTTCCATCATTCTTATCTTCCAAACCCTCTTTGCACCGTTCTTGTAGCATTTCAGGACTTCTTGTAGTAACACAAGGATCATGAAGCAACTTCGTGTAGCATGCCTGCAGTAACCTATTTTTCCCTTGTTTTGACCTGTAATTCCATTATGGATTAGTATAGGAGTAGGTTGACCCCCGAGGTTGGACTCCATGATCATGGGTACCATCTATTCCATTACACACATTCCCCTTCCTCGACTACAAGAGAACATATCATTAGTTTCTTCATCATAGATTTGGAAAATAGGAAATTACTTTATATGAAAGTGTTAGTTAGATAGATAATGCATGAAATCTTGAGTTGTGAGTTTGTAGAACAATTTTCTCTTTTCAAGTGAATTTGATAGCTAGGTGGTTAATGGAAAAGTGTATTTTCCTTTCTGCATGTAGCATAACCCTTGTGTTCTTTCATGAATTGATTCAGCAACATTTACAAGTTGATAACATTTACATGTTAGATTTGAAAAGCATTTACTTTTTCTTCACTAAGACTAGTTTTTTAATTGTGCTTTAAGTAGCTAATCTCCCCTAATTCAGTAGAGGAATGGTATTTGATCCCTAATGATCAAATGACCTAGTTGAGGGTGGGATGATTATAATTCCATCTAGTATGTATATAGCACTATCACCTCGAAGTTTGTACAAAGCTCGGGTTGATAAACACAATTGAGGAGCCTTTGGGAGTTGCATCACCCTTGGTGTAATACCAGGGCTCACCAGTAAGTGTTTTTTTTCCTTTCATTTCCATATTAAGGAAAATATATATTTAATTCTTTTTTATTAGGTATTGGTTTTTAGAGAGAAATAGGTTATATCTAAGTAAGATAAATTTATTAATTTCCAAAAAAATATAACTAAAGTACGTCAACAAGACTAAGTACATCAATTGTTAGCAACCACCAATAGATAAATGTATTCTACAAGTTCACCTTCCCCTGACAGTAAATCTTCTTTCAAGCACTTAGTATTTTCTTTCGTTAAGCAAGTTAAACCATATATAAATGGTAGGAGAAAAATTCAAAGGGGCATCGCCAAATCACAAAACCATTGATTCTTGGATCCATAAAAATTGGAACCAAAAAGAAAAGGTATGCCACTATATTATTTCTATAGTAGGGGTTCTTTTAGCTTCCATTTCCAGCTTGAAAAAGATATAAACTTTATTTTTCCCCATCACGACCTAGGTTTTTGAGATTGACTCGCTATATCTAAGATAATTTTATTAATGTCCAAAAAAACCACAAAAGTAAACCAATAGGAATAAGATAGTACATCCAATGTCAATAGAAAATGGGAGTGCTAGGGACTTTCATAAAATGATGCTAAAAATAAATAGATAACAAGATCCAAATTGCAGGCTAGAGACTAGACACTAAATATCTAGCCAACGAAAGCTAACAACAACTCATAGAGAGAGTTTAAGATAGGGTGAAGTGTTAGAAATTGAAAGGCTCTGAAATATTGATACCAAGCAAAAGAGAGGAACGATTTCATTTCTTGTTGGTGTTGGTTTCCAAGGATGAGTGAGTAGGCCAAGAGGTGGGCCCATCATTGCATTCCTCAATCACTATAAAAGGATCAATGCAATGGCAGAGTATTGCCTCCATGGAGTGGTCTACACTAATAGGACCTGGCTATATGATCACAAGCAATGCACAAGAACAAGCAAGTACCACTCTCCAAACATCCAAGGCGAAAGGGAAGAATATCCTAATGGAATCATACCTACATTCTTTAACTTGATGAGTAGTATACTAAGGTGGGAAAGGGTCTGGGATTAACTTTGGAGGTGCCTCAAGTTGGTCTATCTACTTGTTTGGTGGTGTGTGACCTGTGACCTAGAATAGTAGCTCCATAAAACATGACCTATTGACCTGAATATTAAATACATGTCTCGAAAAACTCAATTTGTGTTATATTGTCTCCATTCCTTCTTTAAAATAGTTCATAAAATATGTCAATAGATTTATATTTCCAATCATTATCTATAATTTAATAACAAGAACATGCTACAAAAAAATATCTACTCTCAATTAATGGAAACTTGTTTAGCAAAGAAATAAATACCATAGGAAATACCAATAATGCACCTTCATTTCACAATGTCTTATGAGTGGAAACCCCAAAACTTTGTGCAATCCATGTAAAAATCCTCTAGAATGACTAAATGAATGTAAAGAGTTTAAATTTTATGATACAAAAGAGGCGAACTAGACCAACATGCCATTTAAAAGGATCAAATGTGGCAGATAGATATTGTCGGTACAAATTATTTTATGATGCCTCAAAAGAAGTAAAAATACTACTTAAAATTTTCTTTATTGAAAAGAACGTGTTAATACAATTAGAGATTGTTTGGCATAACCCAACAAATAAAACACAAATTCAACAATTATTATTATATAATAAAAAGAGAATCCAAACAAATGAAATGAAAGAGACATATATGTAGTAAATGATTAAATGGTCATTGGTAACTAAGCAAATAGATTTATAAAGTTTCTCAATTAATTTATATGGATATGAAATACAAGTCATTTGCAAATACCTAATGTGGGGCATTATAAACCCATATTTATATATCATTATGATTCACATTTTGTATTTGAGTGCATTCTTCCATTTTATCACTTTTCTATATGGATTTAGGAATGGAAATGTTGTAACTCATGTGGGATCATCCCTAAAGAAAGTGATGAATTAAATAAATTCTAAGAAATTATGTGCAATTTTCATGAGCCAATAACCTAGTTTCATTTCACTAAATAATATAGATGAGTTTGTAATAGGAAATCCTATCAATACACTTTGGGTATAAATAAGGTTGTGAGGAGTGGTGGGGATGACAAAGTACATTGCATACTCATATTCATAACAAGGCTAGCATATGGCCAAATCCCTGATAGCCCCAACACAATCAATTTCTTTTTACTAGTGGTTTTTTTTCTTTTGTGTGCTTGAACAAAAGTTTTGAATTGTAGGATTGTAGATAAGTTTGAGGAAATGTAGCATTGTAACTTAGATATGGGATCATTCCTTAAGGAAGTAAACAATGAAATAAATTTTAAGAAATTTTGTGCAATCTTGATCAACCAACAACCTATTTTCATCATGTTGAATACCGTAGAAAATTTGGTAATAGCCAATCCTATCAATTCTCCAAAACTCCCCTAAAGTAGTGGTTATGAAATCCTCTAGACATTATAGAATAGCTACATGTTATAACGGTGAAATATTTTAGAGGAATTTTTCAAAGTTGATAGTATAGCAATTCATCTAGCTGAACTAAAGGATAAGAATATACAAAACAAACAAGTAAGTCCCCAGTCTCGATTTTATGAATAACATTGTGAAATATTTTGGATAAAGCATGGGGGTAGGAAAATTGCTATGAATATTGATCCTGTAAAAAGGGCCAGAATAAGGCCTCAATCCTAATAGCCCGAACACAAAAAATTATTTTCCAATGGTAGTGTTTTTTCTTTTTGTGCTTAAACAAACTTTTCAATTGATGGGATAGTAAAATAGACAACAACTTATTTCGATAAATGAAAAATTGAATTAGTTTAATGTTAGAAAATGGGAAATTAACCCTTAGTATTTCACTCGATAGGATGATGGAAAGGAAAAGTTGCGTTATGTTGGGAGTGTAAACCCAAAATTTAACATACTATAGGAAAACATTAAGAGGGCATGTAGCTTACTTGTTGGGGTACAGTGTTGGGTTTGATCCTCATCATGTCCAATGGATTGGCATGGTATTATTGCCACAGTTGTGGCTAGGAATTTCATTTCTCTAGGTATAAATGTCTAATTTTTCTTGAGAAGTGTGATGGAGTATCAACCCAAATGAACATGTCATTTCCCATCATTGGGAGGGAATTTAACTAGGTGGTAGAGTAGCCCAAAAGCTAAGGGTGGATCCTATGTTCAATTCCTAGTTTATGTAATGCTTTTATGTGCTAATATCAATGTATTTATTAATTATACACAAAGAAAAAAACTGCTTCTTGAGGATTTTGTCCAATATTGATATTGAAGCTTGAAAATGTAAGAGCTTTGAATATTGGAATGAGAACATGGATTTTTATATTACAACATATTTATAGATATTTTGTGGGTTTCAATTATTTCCACTATTTGATAGATTCCATGCTAACATTTAAGCTAAATCCATAGTTGATTAACATTCCATGGCCAAAAGCATGATTCGTATTTACTAAGCATTCAATAGATGAAGGGAAAGATATTTTATGTTTTATTAACACCATACAAAACCCTTCATTGGAGATCACATTTGGGATTGAAATAGGTGGGCATGCTAAGAGAATATGAGTTGTGGGGGCACAAATTATATCTAAAATAAGGAAGAAGAAAAACGGAAAACTTACAAACTTGTAGAAGAAGACAAGGATGATCACAATGGAGGAGATGAGCATAATGACACCACCAGTAGAGTCAAGTTGTAGAAATACCCATTGATATTTGGAAATGCGTCCAACTACCAGAAGTTGTGGATTACTTGTATTTTTAGCACCTAAATTCCTTCCATTTATATTATAAAGTTTCCCAAAAGATTATGTGCCATGTATTCAATTGGGGAACCTGAAATGGTTAAATTGGAATGATAATTTAGAAGAAACAAAGAATAATATTTCTTGACATCTTTGGAACTCCCTTGTCTCCCAAAAACACACCTACTCCAACCATTGTGAATAACTTGGCTTAAAAGCCTTGTAAACACGAATCTCACATAAACAAAAATAAAGCTTTCTCGACAGAAGAAACTATGCCTTGAAATGTATCCTCTCATTCAAACCCCTCATGTGTATAGGAAAAAGTAAGTTTTTTGTCTTGGAAATGCTAATTGACAACCCCTCTCGGATCATACCTATTGGTCCATCCTTCGCAAAATTTTCATTCCACGACATAGGTTTCTAGGTTTCCTCGTGTGCATAGGAAAAAGTAAGTTTTTTTCTTGGCAATTTTAAGTTACAACCCCCCTCGGATCATACCTATTTATCCATCCTTCACAAAATTGTCATTCCATGACATAGGTTTCTGGTTTTAATCTTTGCATGTTGTCATCTTTAAAAAAAGGGAAGCTTCTAATATTTAAGGGGACTCTTGGACCAAACTAGAAATTTTCAATGTTGCAAGGTGTTTATTCATAAATAACATAACAAGTATATATTTTTAATTCTTGTTTATGGATAAATTCTATTTTTATTTCTACTTCTATGATATATTTTAAATTATGTTAATACTCATATATGTCCTCCACATATCATTGAATTTGGGTAATTAAGGTAATTAAAGATTATTAGGATTTCAATTTGTTCTTCTGTTTGGTATTTTGATCTTGTGATAAAGTTTTTTAGTATTATTTATGGTTACTTCTTCATTTAAGGTGATATTTGTTGATTATTTGTTCCTAAATGTGAGTGGAATCTCTATGTATGGTTATAGTGGTTATATTTCTTTAGAATGTTCTCATTGCTAAAGTAAATGTTTCCTCTACTAATTAACCAATACGTATCCTTGCAGGTATTCTTCATAAAATTGTATTTGACCTAGATGTAAGCATATTGCAATTTTGGATAAAATGTCAGCCTTTAAATTTAATTCTCTGTGAATGTGGTCAAAGGATATAAGCCTGAAGATTCTAATGAACTCAATAACTCTAATAAAACATTGATCCAATAAAAAAACAAATTAATTATAACCTTTCCACTAATATATAAGAACCTTTGAATCCCATATCACTTGTAAATTTAGATTATTGAAGCGACACATTTAAAATGACCACAATAAACTACTAATTTGTATTATTGTAGTACTTGTTAGGCAATCATATTTTTATTTATAAACTAAATTAGTCACTCACGTTATTCATTTTTAGTCATCTTGCCTATTAGATAGTAATATATTTTAACCCAAGACTAAAATAGTCATTTATGTTAATTATTTTTCGTTGGGTCACTTAAGATTGCTCATTTTTGGTAGTATTTCACTTGGAAAAGTTGCAGTGACTAACATTTTTAGTCACTTAATCACTAATTTCTCATTTTATACTAATGATAGGAAAATGAATCGATAGATCTTGGATAAATTGTGATACATGTTAGTTAATTCATGGGGCTTTAAATGGATCTTGGAGGTTTAATCCACCAGAAGCATACTCACTACATGAAGATCATATATTGGAACATCATAGGCCTCAAATATAAAGTAAATGAAAGGCTCCTTAAATAAAAATAGTTCTTTGAGAATGATACCTTTTTGAAGATTTACAAAAGAAAATATTCAAGTGGTAATTAATAAAATAACTAGTGGATGGGCTATAGATTATAGGGTAGTAACTCTTGATGCCGAGAGAAAATTTTACATCCTTTCCATAACTTGGAATTCCTAAGAAGTTTTTTTACTAAAAATGTTTGCTTCATTTCATATCCTCACTATCCATTTCCAACTCATTGGCTTTGCCAAAACTTGTTAGCTTACAAATTTCTACAAACCACCCCTACCCAAGGATAAATCCCTTTTCCTCCAATAAATTTATAGCACTATTAATTTTTCTCTCCCCCTCTCCATGGATCTTAGCCAAATATTTAAACCTAATAAAATCCATGGAATAAAATCAAGGTGTTAGAAGAATATTTGACATTGATTTCACTTAATTTCTAGAAACAATGGAAACTCTTGACATGGTTCATATGGATACTATAAATTACACCTTAGGAAAACTAGAGAGGAGGTTCCCAACAAGTGGCCTCCATGCTAGATTAGTTCCTAGTCTCTGGATTCATCATGAGATAGGACATTTTTGTATAGGCATCCATTCTACCTAGTGATGACCCTAATCATTTTCATATATGTCTAAACATTGGCATCAAAAAATGTCTTAGGAATAGATCCTTCCATCTAGAAATGCGTTGGTTTTATCATCCATACCTCAAAGCCAACATATAGACTTGGTGGGATGAACATGCAAACACAAAAGGAACCTCTATGTACAAACGCCAATGGAAACTTAAGTACATCTAACAAAATATCAAAGGTTGGAACAAAACAAAATTTGGCAACATCATGGAGGAGAATCAAAGACCGAAAAGGATGAGAGAAATTATAAAATTGGAAGAAATCCTCCATGGTATGTTGGAAACAATAATTAAATAAGAGGCATCCACTATTACCCAACTCAAGGAGCACCAAAAGAAAGACGAACTAATATGATGACAAAAATTAAGGGCACAATGGCTTAGAAAGGTTCAGATAAACATGGAATTCTTCCACAAATCTATGCTACAACATCTCAATCATAATAAAAAATTTTCACTAAAAACTCATTTAGGAGTTAAATTGTAGTAATTTTAAGATCGAGATAGGTAGTTAATTTGACACTATCAAGACCTTCTAATAAAACCCATTCTTTATAGAGAACAAGTAATCTAGAAAATCATCAAGCATATCTCTTCCATGGGAATGTGAGAATAGAATGAGGATTTTCTCATAAATATATCCTTTAAAGAAGTAGAAGAAAATATCAAAGAAGTTCCTATAACAAAGGTCTCAACCTAGATGGTTTCATAGTCAATTTTTTTTCAAAATTGTTAGTACATAGTGGGTAAATACATTTGGTAGGAAGTGGAAGAATCTAGACAAATGAAATACATTATAAAAGACTTATACGTCACCTTCCTTACCATGCTATCAAATAAAGACATGGTGGATGATACCAGCGGATCTTGACCCATTTCCTTATGCAATTTTATATCTAAATTCATCACAAAAATCATATCCAATAGTCTTAAGTCTCTTCTTCCATGGCTCATCTAGCTAGAGAAAACAAGCTATGTTAATTGTTGTCAAACTCTAGATGATATCATAGTTTCCCATGAAAATATCCACTCTTTGAAACTATAAAAAAACTAGCGTGTTTCTCAAATTAGATCTCTCAAAAGTGTTAAACGAGCTCAACTAGCACTACCTCTTCAACATTCTTAGAGATTTAAGATTTAATCAGCCCCATGGATTAAATGAATTGATAGCCTAATATCATCGAGCTTATTCTTTATCCTTGTAAATAACACTATTATAATTCCATTAAAATCCTCAAGATGTCTCTAGTAGGGAGACCATTAGGGGAATTTTTAAGTTTAAAATCAACCTCCTAAGGAAAATATTGAAGTAATAGTTAAAATAATAAAATAAGAGCTATGAATGTTTAAATAAAAATAAAGGAAATTTATTTTTTTTAATTTCATTTTGGACTTATATCCTTGAATGTTTACTAAATTGTCTAGTTCATACATGTGTTGTATGAAGAATTAATTCCACATCCAATGAGTGCCCACTTTGCATACTTTTGAAAATTCCCACACCAAAAAAAAAAATCAAAATACTTCATAAAAGCATGCTCCCATAGTGATGACCTCAACATCTTAAATCCTATTAGTTTTGTTGAAGTTAATTTTTTATGTACGGTTTTTCTTTGGCCCATTTTTTACCTCAAAATCCCCTAATGTCATTTTCACCTTCCCCTTTCATATTAGTTTTATAATGGGTAGGAAGAGCTCTTAGAGAAGTGATAAATGAGAAATAAAAAAAAATGACTTTATTTATTTTTATTGGACCGTCTACTAACTCATCAATAGTTTGTTGATGATATAATGGGCATGGTTCCTCTTACCATCTGTGAGGCAAGAAGTTTTAAGCAAAATCTATATGAACTTCCAAAAGCTCTAGGTATGAAAATCAACAATACCAAATCTCAAGTATTTTTTTTTAATACCCTTTCTAATATTTAGATACATGTAGCAAGAATCCTTGAGTTCCAAATAAGAAAAATCCCATTTAGATACTTTGGTGCTCCATTAGATAATAGCTCCCTTAGGTGGATATAATGGGAGGGACTTTTAATAAACAAGATAGTAGGCTACATTGTGGTCCCTCTATATAGTTGGATTATTAGTAATTATAAAAAGGGATCTTTAATACCTCCCAATTTTCCTCTACTCTACACTCATGGAAACAACCTTAATTTGATAGGATATCTATTGGTTATGGCACTATTTTCCTTAGTGAGGGTCCACCGTGGAAAAAAAAAGTCCCCAGTTGCATGGAACAAACTCTCTTTGCCAAAACTAAAATGAGGATTGGGCTTGCATGACCCTACCACCATGGAAATATTTCCACAAGACAGAAACATGGTTAGTATGGATACAAGGAGGCTCAAATCCATGGAAATGATAATGGTATCATAAATATGCCCCTGACACCCCCTTAACATCTCATTTTAATGCCCTTCCCCTATTAGGATCTTCCATTTGGACTTTCGTAAAAAAAGGAGTGCAGCTAATTCAAAAACATTGTTTTTGAGAAGCAAACGATGGGCAAACTATTATATTCTAGAAATATTCATAGAAACATATCCCTAAGCTCCGAGATCAATAATATTTGGATAATCTATGCCTACAAATGATTGCTTGAGTAGTAATAAATATAATTATCTATTAGATAAGTGTTGAGACAAGAAAACAATGGATGCAATGAATACCAGAGGAACAATGGCATCCCAAGATGAAGGAGGAATTGTGGAATCAATTTTGGCATAACCTCCAACAATTATTCATCCCATATTCGTCACAACTAGGTAAAACACAATGAGGCTATAGTTCAAAAGGATCCTTCACCATTCGAGAAGCATATCATCTTGAAGTAGTACACCAGGAAATACCAAGATAAAATGTCTATATTAACATTTGAAAACAAAATAGAAGGCCAAATATATCCTTCTTTCTATGGATCCCAATTCATGATAGAACCTTGATGTGGGACAATATCTAAAATCATAATAGTTGGGACCCTCCAAATACCCCCTCCCTCTTCTTATCCCATGACCCACATTAAAGGATTGGATATAGCTCAACCACGAGGTTTCTCTAATATCTTCATGGAACAATAATCCCAACTCATAGTTAACCACACTGATTGGTTAGAAACCCGTCAGCATAATTTTTCTTGATGTAATTATTTTGGAATCATTTTCTTATAATACAATATAAATCACAAAAACCTAACTTCTGTAATTTAGACAATGTTCCCCTCTTTGCAGAAAGAGTGTCATATAAAATGAAGCTATAGTAGTGAATGGATCATTAAGAACATGAATATACATATGAAATCAAATAAAATATGCTAATTTTCACAATATCACACTCCTTGCGAAGAAGGACAATTATGACAACTAATGTACAATTCAGAGTATTTACCTGAAATACTTGAAGCTATTAAGTAAGCCGATATACTTAGAGAAAGATTGAATTTTAGGATTAAATGGTATTTCTCATTATTAATGCCTATTTATATTGAACAAATAATTTTTTTGCTTCCTGAGTACTGAGATTTAAGTAAATTATACCCTCCTTGTTTTGTTGATATAACATCGAATAAGCTAAACTAAACTGTCTCTGAAAATTATTATAACAATGATGAAGATTCTTTTGAAATGGAAAAAGGTTCTTTTGATCCATTGAATTCAGAAAGCTACTTAGTTTAGAGCAGGCCTCTCTCGGAGTAATAAAATTAGGTACAATGGGAAATTCTACTGCATGAGGATGGCTTTTTAACTAGTGAAATCTCACGAAACTAGGAAGCATATGGGCAATTAGACAACATTAACCTGCAATTCGATACACTTGCCAATTCACGTTTATAACCTTGCCTTGCACAACGTGTTTGTGTATGAACGAAGCTATATATAATAACAAGAAATTATACGTTGTGAAAGTTATAATGGGGATTACATAGAGAAATATATCATCTAAAATTTTACTAGATTCACTATTATCGTTTTATATTATATTTTCTTTTTATATTATAATTTGACAACATTAGTTTTATATTTGTATATGGACAGAATGGATTTAATTTTATAAGTTAAGGAGGTGTATTGGAAACTGTAATTTTAATTGTATTAACAGAATGTATTTCTATTTAGATTTAGGAATATATCATAAAATATATAGAAGAATAGAAAACTCAAAAATAGAAATATGGATTGTTCACAATTTTGATATTTGTAGCATAAATTATTTTGTATTAGAGAAGAATACCATTGCTAAGATTATTGGTTGTCAAAACCTTCAACTTAAAAATTGTCAATGTTAAATTGACTATTTTATATCAATTTTATTTTAATTATTTTAAATTTCCACTTTTCTCAAGGTTTTGATATGTGTGGTGGAAATTAGGGTTTAATTTGATCTAACAAAATATAGTGCGGTAGTCCTTTTCGCATAATTATGATCTTTAGATTTTAAGATATTGTTGCAATGAATTTTTCCCATTATAGAAAAATATCATCAGTAAGTTTGAAAAATACCATCGATAAAACCATGAGTTTTCAAAATCTTGAGTCCAAATAAATTGACTATTTTACTTCAATGTTATTTAAATTATTAATATTAATGTATACATAACATAACATAGTTGTTAAACACAATGATGGCGAAGACGGGAGTTTTCAAGTGGTCGACTCCCTTTGACTGTTAAGCTCCCACAACAGCCCTTAGAGGATTGGGTGTCCAACATCCCCGCTTAATATGAAGGGTTATGTATGAGTCCAAGAAGAGGGTTGTAATACAAGATTTGCAAAAATACATGGGAGCACTACGCTAAATGTGCTATATGAAATGTTGGCATAAGGTGGTGGTCTAAGGATGACCACCAACTCTGGAATGCTTTGTCCAGTTACTAAACTCTTCCAAATTTGGCAAGAAGCTGAGGTGTTTAGTTGAAGGAAGTGCTCTTTATTCTTTGAAGAGGGATATCTTCAACCTCAAAAAGGGATGTCCACAACCTCTGGTATTTTAAGGATGACCACCAATTCTGGAATGCTTAATGCAATTCCTCGAACTCTTCCATAACTCGCAAGAAGTTGAAGTCGTCTGCTAAAGGAAGTGTCCCCAATTCCTTGAAGGGGTAGAAGCTCAACCAGAAAAGGCAGGTCTCAACCCAGCATAGATGGTTTAAGGCTGAAACCAAAGGCATGATTAAGGGCATCTCTATCTCTCGCTATGCCTGTGAATTTGGTATGGAAAGTTGTGGCTGAAACTTGTTTGATGTGGCTTTGAAGCCTGTATATGACCATCACTCCCTCCCCTGTGAGATACAAGCAAGGAAAATTTTAAGGATGGAAAATTTTCTTGAAGTTTCAAACATTGGCGAATCTCACTAATCCCTAATATGCAAATTATAAATGTTTATTGATATATTTGTAAAATTAATCAAATTTATAATTATTTTATATATAGTCTCTCTATAATGTTGGCGAATTTTAAGGTAAAATAATTTTATATTCTAAAATTTGGGCGAATCGTCTTTTATAAAATTGGAAATTGGCGAATCTTTTTTTTGGAAAAATCATGGAAAATTAGCCCACTGGGCGAACATTAGCCCCTAAAATTTTCCATGGATACAAGGTTAGATGATGGAGAAAACACAATTGTAAGATTGTTCAATACTCTAGAATAACTTCTAACATATGAATAAAATATCTTCTTGGCTATTGAAACTCGTTACCAAGAAGCAATCCATCCAAGATGAATAATTTTTCTTGCACTAGCTTATTTTTTAACCATATCTTTGACAGATGAGTGGTTTTATGAAAATTCTCACATGGATGGAGATGAAAAAATTGATCTTTAAGATGGCCAACTCTATCACAATGTTCGCATTTAACATTTTGTTATTGTTGTTGTGGAAGAGGAGTAGAATGTAGAACATATGAAGGTGAACTATCATGAAGGAATACAACATTTTGAAAATGGATGGGCTTTGAGTAATATGGAATATGAAATGACACATTCTTCTCATATCGAGATGAGTTATGTGCTTGTTATGGATAAGCTCTTCCCAAGGTCTGATGATCGGGTTGAGAAGTGGCGGTCATCTTTCTGCAATTTTTCTCCTTTATTGGGTACTAGATTGATTTGTTGCTTATGGGAGTTTGTGTCAATGTTCTAAAGAGGTTAGAATGATGAACTGAATATTGTAATTCTTCCTTAGATGAGATTCAAGTTGCAAAAACTCATCTTTTCTTGCAAACCTTGAGGAAAAATTTGAATATAAGAAATAGTGCTTTAAATAATAGACACAATTAAAATTTTCAATAACTCTAATAAATTGTCAATTTAATCCATTTGAAACTTAAAATTTTCTTGCAATTCTACCCTTTAAGAATTAGCAAATATTAGTGAGGAAAATAAATATGGACTTGAGGTATTAACTCATGATATTGATTTTGCTAAGAAGAAACAAATTTTCATCTATGCTTTGAATAAGGTATAGATAAATCCCTAAATCACTGGTTAATCCACACTCAGCTTACAACTCAATATTCCACAAATACCTCAAGAGGATTTGAATTTGATCATCCCAAGTCCAAGTCCTTTATGAAGGTCTCCTCAAGATCTAAGATCTAAGTCACATTTCTCTACTTACTTCACACATAATACATGACTATTGCAACATCCCATCCCTACGTAATCTATTTGTGAGCTCTTAGAATCCGCTCGGGTAGATTATAGGTTGCACCCCCCAACAAAATATTCAAGAATGTTTAAAGCTGAAGAATAATAATGAGTGAGTGATGCCCATATGTCATGCGTTTGCTTGCAATATTGTTCTGATACAAAGTTGTTCATAGAATAATAATGAGTGAGTGCTGCCCATATGTCATGCGTTTGCTTGCAATATTGTTCTGATACAAAGTTGTTCATAGAATAATAATGAGTGAGTGCTGCCCATATGTCATGCGTTTGCTTGCAATATTGTTCTGATACAAAGTTGTTCATAGAACAAGAAATATTATTGAATACCTCTATATATATATTCGCATTTTCATCGCTGGACTTGTTATCTGGCTCTGTTATCCACAAGGCTACAAACAGTAAGGCTAGTCCTATTTCGAAACATAAATGCAGTGTGACATGGTAGGGATATAGCAGTTTCTTTGCATTTATATTTCCCTCAAAATTGACTTTGGTATTTTAGCAGCAAGGAAACTGCTATTTCCCTTGCATGTCAGAAGCATTTATGTTTCAATGGGTCTGAAATACTAACTGCCGAAACAGTAATGGTTGCAAACTTCAATAAAGTCGTGGAAAAGTCTGACAGGATTCTTCAACCTATGCATGACAACAATTTCGAACTGCGGATAATTCCTCATAGGAAGTTGATACTAATGGCGAAGTTTTTTGAATCCTAATTTTCCTCTCCATCCCAAAAGACGTCATATGAGTACTCCATTTAAATTCTGTAGTGGTTAGATTTAAATCATGATAAAGTCTGACAGGATTCTTCAACCTATGCATGACAACAATTTCGAACTGCGCATAATTACTCATAATAAGTTGATACTAATCGCAAAGCTTTTTGAATCCTAATTTTTCTTCTCCATCCGAAATTCTGTAGTGGTTAGATTTAAATCATGATACGGTTATACCGATGAAGGTGTTGTCTACGAGAATGCTTAAAGATAATCTATTCAATGTAATACACACCACATAATACACATTCAACATAATACCATCAATGTATTACCATCACCCTAACGCCAGGAGATATTACAGGGCAAGAAGTGGTATAGCCATATATGGGAAGGTGTTACGAGTGGAGTCAACGTATGCGGTATAGTGGCATGGCGGTATAATGGTCTCACTATAGAGGAGCTCCAGGTACACACGATCAATAAAACCACTTACACAAATGAGTTGGATGAAACTGCAGCCCAGGTCCCAAAATTAATTCATAACTCATGTGGCGCTCCATTGCCAACCAACAACAGTACATTCAAAGAATGCAAGGTTCAATACGCAAGCTTCAATTCTTCAGTTCACTAGCGAAAAAAGTCCTTCAATACGCCGACTTCAATTCTTCATTTTAATGGCCCAGAAAGTATTTGCTTCCAGTGCAGCCCATGATGGAACTCGACAACCTTCCAATTTCTTCAGCCCCTTCTTCAAACACCATGCCCATTCCAAAAGAAAATTGCACTTCTATATACAATGCAAAGTCTACACTTCTGGATTTTCGACTATAAATATTATTGCAGTCTAGCAGCATGGAAAGAGAGACACTGTGTTTTGCATGGATGTATTTATTAGATTAAACTTATTTGTATCCTTAAGCGGATTGAATGTCCCATTTCCTTGTCCAATAACTCAAAAAATCATAGTTGTGAAAATACCATCGATGAATCTCTCTCATACTATTTTGGATGCTCCAATCCTAGAACATGGCTTCTCTCGTTTCTCTCGTTTCTTTCTATTTGCACAGAAGAGGCAGAAAGTGAATGAGCATAGGAATTTCAATATATGTTGTTACAATAAAATTGACATTGTGATGAAGGTCGATGGCACAACACATATGTGAAAACCTTGAGAACGTTATGCAAATTGGATAGTGAGACAGAGCAATGTCAAGTGACAGGGCTACGAAAATGCTAGGCTCTTTGAGTAAATGTCACGGTTCTCAAACCTCAGAGCGACAGATTTTTTCGTGCACATTGAACATGCCAACCCTTACAATGAGTAGATTAAAGGTGCTACAATGTAGGAAAGGGTGAGTTTTATGTTAGAGTTGGTACGCGAACATTGCATGACTGACATACACTTCTGCAGCACAAGAATATTTTTTAGCAAAAATAGTGTAAGGTAATGTATGAAATACAGAGATGACATGGTATAGAATAACATAGAGAGCTCTGAAAAGGAGTGTTTAAGTGTCACGTGCACAACAACGAAATAGGAAAACAGAATAGGAGTGTTTCATGTCAGGTGCACAACAACGAAATAGGAAAACACAATAGAACTAGTAGGAAAAGAAAGACCACAACCTAAGTGGATGAAATTGCAGCAGAGCCAGAATTCGCATGCTTTGATACCATGTTAAACACAACAATTGCGAAGACTATAGATATGAAATATCAACCTTGAATACATATATTATTCTTAATCATGCTTTCAGACCATGTTAAACACAACAATTGCAAAGACCATAGATATGAAATATCAACCTTGAATACATATATTATTCTTAATCATACATATTTATACAAGCCTAGAGACCCTTGGTTTCATATTCCAAGTGATCTCTTCGACTCACTTTAACTCTTCAACTTCCACACCAACCCTTAGAGGATTAGGTGTCCAACAATAACATAACAAATTTCTTCTATATTGGGTTGGAGAGCACCTCAGCTAAGAGCACTACCATCCCAACACCATGTATGTTATACCCCAACCTCACCATCTACAATCGCGTGAAATCAGCTTCACCTAGGTTCCTATCTCTTGTCCTCGTCATTTAAGCTTCTATCATGTGACTGAGCATCTTATGCAACCACCAAAAATGGCATTTAAATCATTAGATGTTGTAAATTAGATCATTAACTCTTCCCACCAACGTTGATAGCATGTTATTACGAGCATTAACACAATTTCAAAGGATAATATGGTGGTATTGATAATTAAATCCCCTCTCAACTATGATACTTCATATCTCGATGAGCAGCGTACACTAGTTCATCTCTATATGCCACGCTTGTAGACATGCATGGCATCTACCTATCCAGTCAAAATTTGAAAATGGGAAAGCTTACTTGTAAGAAAGATTTGATCAACAAAGTTGGCATTTTACCTTCTTAATCATGACTAGAACTTAGTCAGACTTCATAGAAGTCTATCTTCATGAGGATGTGCATGTCCAACCCCTGAATCTAAGTAAAGAACTATACAGTTGTGAAGCAAATATTCATCTTTCGAGTGGCTTTCCCCTTGAGCATGCTTACCATTCTCTCTTCCTTGTTCTATCCCAAGTCCTCTTTTCATGGTATTCATGTCTCATTTTTTTACTTGTCACAACAAGCTACTTTAATTTCCATTTATGTTTACCTTTAAATATCATTATGTTCTCCCTCTTGTGCTTCCTATTCCCTAAAGGAGCTCCATTTTACTAACACTTATCTTTGCCCCTTTAGATTGTATTTGACTTTATTCCTTTGTTGAGGCTATTGTTGTGGTTCTATTATGATTTCTATATCCTTTTACCTATCCCTCTTGGTCTTCTTACTGACATACCCAAAAATATTCCTTTGTCTTTTTTCAATCCACGTGTAGCCACGATGTGATGCTAGTGAGCCCAAGAGAGAAGGGGTGTAGCGCAATATCAAGAATGGTCTATTCATGGTAGAATATGAACCCATAAAAAATTGGATGAAGAAATAAATCATTTTTTGGAGGTGACCTTGACACCCATTTATGAACATATAACTCATCTTAAGAGGAAGGAACCACACAGAGGCATCATCTCTCAAAAATTGAGGTAATAATCATGTTAGTTAATTTGGTTCTCAATAGAGGGCACCCACATGGGCACTTCAAACAATATATCTACATGGTGGACCCATACTGGCACATAAAATTCCTTGTTGCTATTGTTCTACTAGATAAACATGTGAAACTCCTCATCTTCTTCAACCATCTACACTCACACATGAAAGACCTAGAACAAAGACATAAGAGCATAGAGAAAAACCTTGAAATGCCCACCAGTATTGTATACTCATAAGGGAGCAAGAAAAAAAATGATCTTTGTTGTAGCTACATTTTTGAACCCCTCTTCCTACTCCCTTTACTTCTTCTATGTCTATGGTTTCTCGACTTCCTATTTATTTTGTTCTCTTTTGTGGCCTCAAAGGCTAGCATATTTTGAACTCCTAGGAAAATTTTGTCTTCTTCCTCTTTTTGTAGGTTGCACTTATGGATATGTTCTAGATTCCCATCGATTAACCAATCTAAAACCTTAAGTTTTCTCAAGTAATTTCTTATTTCCAAGGAAATACGAATTTTACTTCAAATAAAATAGAAAGTTACAACACAGTTGACTTAAAAAAAAAAAAATTGGAAAAGTGAGATGTTTTGGTTTTTATGATAAGTTGATCCCTAACAAGCTGCTTAATTTAGAAGGCTATGCTATTTAATTTATAGGGCTATGCGGATGGAATGACTCTGTGAGGGTTTACGGTAAACCTTAGGGTTTTTACTGGAGACAGCTGGGGTTGTGTACCCGTAACCGACTGTTTGCTCACTGTTTTTGTTTCTTGCCCATCGCTTTCGGTTATCAATTTATGGCTGGGAACATGGGGGACACTATGGATGTTGAAGAGCTCAATTATTCCGAGGACCCCTATTCGAAATGTGTCATATTTTGGAATCCTAGTTTCTCCTCGCCGGCATCTGGCCCTCATTCCTTGCTTGAACCTGCTCCGCCTATATCATCACAAGTGGTCTCTTTTTCTGGGCACTGTTCTATGCCTCCTCTCACTGGGTCACTCTCGATTGATTCATCAGCCTTGGATTGTCCTCCTCTTTCACTGGGTACCCTGCACATTTTGACTGCGAATACTCCCCCATCACCCTCTTTCGATCCTCACCCGTCCATTTCGACATTTTTCACCGCGCCTCCTGCAGACATCCCTACCTCAGAAGCTCCAAACCCTCCCTCCTCTGCACACCTGCCGTCGAGCTGTTTCGAGACCCCTACGATCAAGGTAAAGTCTACTAAAAATTTTCCTCTAGAAGGAGTCCCTGATCCATTGGTGGACCACCCATCCGCACCTTGCACAGGTAAGAGGAAGACCAAGTGCATGAAGGCAACCTCTAAGGACATCACCATCAGATTCAGCGAGACCTCTGCAATTGGGGAGGCTGCTTACATGGCTAGTACAGTGCTTGTTGGGCATGTTCACGGCAGAGCATACTCGGCCAACAGACTCACTCTATGGGTCAAGGAGATATGGGGTGGATTGTTGAAGGAATTGCCTGAGGTACAGATCCTTCCCAAGGGGTGGTTTTCTCTTCACTTTGCAAAGGAAAACTATACGGATTTGGTTCTTGCCAGGTACTGGCACATCAAGATGGCCCGGTCCTTCTTAAGCGATGGAGCCCTTTGTTCGACCCTGAGAGAGAGCAAATTGGGGTTGGACCACTCTGTGTTCACTTGTTAGGGCTTCCATTATAGTACTGGTGTAAGGAAGTCTTTATCAAGATTGGAAATGCTCTTGGTACATATATGGACCATGATCGTACATTTATTGAAGAATCGAACCCTCACCCATATTCTGGTCCCCTTAGACACTCGCGAAGGCCTGAAGGAGAAGATAACATTACAATGGGGGAAGTTCATCAGGGTCCAGATGCTGGACTATGAAGGGGTTCCGTTTCACTGTCGGTGATGCCATAAGGTGGGACATATCTTCAAAGATTGCCCTC
The DNA here is from genome assembly GCA_031772625.1 of Pinus tabuliformis. Classification (NCBI taxonomy): domain Eukaryota; kingdom Viridiplantae; phylum Streptophyta; class Pinopsida; order Pinales; family Pinaceae; genus Pinus; species Pinus tabuliformis. The sequence goes on from CM062813.1 coordinate 581,309,931, forward strand.
TTATTAGAAAAATAGAGGATTCCCAAAAGAAAGCACCTACTCCATCCAGGATTGACTCGGCGGCCATTTTGCGCTCTCCTGCTTTGAGTCCTACCCCTTCGGTGAGCTCTCCTCTTCATAAGGCAGTGGATGCAATGCACAGATCGATCTCACCGCTGCTCACCAAGGCTCGAGCAGCTGCTAAAGCCACAAAAGCTTCGGGTACTCCTCTCATCTCTTCTACCTCATCTATTGCTTATTGTTCATCTGTTGTTGCATCTTCAGTTTACACATCTACGGCACACTGCAAAATGTCGACTCTGCCCCTAATTTCCATTATTTCCCCCTCTCTACACCCACTCTCTCCTTCCTCCACCTCTCCAATATCCTCCATGGTGTCACCATCTCATCACTATTATCTTCGTTCCCAAACCCTAGCTAACAGTACACCAGTTCAATAGGCTGGACTGGGTCTTACGCTTCCCGGTTCAGTTCCTTTGACATCTCTCCAAAGCCATCAAGCATGTTGTGGGTGAGGTAGCACCCAAAGTGGAGTTCCCCCATGAAGTGTTTGTCTTTTAACTCCAGAGGCATCGCTAGTGCCTCTAGGAAACTAGCCCTGGAGAGACTATTTGAGGTTGAGCCTATTGATATCATATTTCTTCAAGAAACCTTAGGTTCGGCTGATCACATTACCTGCTCCCTATAATCTCTTGCCCCAGGTTGGACCTTTTTGGCAATGGATGCAGTGAGGAGATCTCGATGACTTGCCATTGGTTACAACCCTCGCACCATCAGGTTGCTGCATCATGGCGAGGACAAGGATTCATGGACTTTAATTTATTCTTGGCTGAGCTAGGAAATAACCTTCGGGTTTTCAATATTTATGGACCCTGTCAATAGAGGGAGCATTTTTGGCAACATCTGGTAAACCACTCGATCCTTTCTCTTGACCAAATTATCATAGGAGGAGACCTAAATTTTTCCTTGGGTTTTTGTGAATCTCGGGGGTCTATGGCACAAGTGGATTCTTTCTTGGGGTATATGACAAACCTCTTGGAGTAGTTCAATTTTGTGGATGTCTCCATGAATAAACCCCTTCCCACTTGGACAAATAGAAGGGTGGGTGAAGCTGCACTGGCGCGAAGACTAGACATATTTCTAATGAAAGGTCCCCTCCTATAGCATCTACACCATTACAAACAATGGGTTCGCATAGGGGGCATTTCGGATCATTCCCCAATCTATCTGGAGATTTTGGGCCCTCATCCAAAACCAAAAGCCCCCTTTAAATTCAACCATGTTTGGTTACAGGATCCTGCCTACATCAGTTTGGTTACGGATTTCTGGGCTGCCAACCCGATTAATAGAGTTGATTCTTTGGCAAAAGGATTCTGCAATAATTTGTCCAAGCTCAAGCACCTTACTATTAATTGGGCTAGAGAGAAATATCTGAGGGAGAACTCGCTACTGGTCCACATCGAATCTGAGTTGAGCTCTTTGCTTGATGAGAGAAGCCTGGGGTTTATTTCTGCTGAAGACAAGTCACACTTGATTGAGTTGGAGAACCAGAAGGCCCAAATTTTGAAGGAGAGAGAGGAATCCCTGAGATTAAGGAGTAGAGCCATATGGTTGAAAGCTGGGGATGAAAACACTAGATTCTTTCAAAATTATGCTAAGGGAAGAAAGGTATCAAATACCATTTGGAATCTTCCACTACCTAAGGGAGGAATTGCTGACTCTTTCAATAAACTCTCCCACCTTGGCTCTACACATTTCAGGAATCTATATAAAATCCTCCTGGTTCAAATCTTGCTGACATCATCAATGTGGCTGGACATTTCCCAAGATTTGTTAATGAGGAAGAGGTAGAGGAGCTATATGCACCAGTAACTACTCGTGAACTTGAAAGCACATTAAAATGGTTCAAGAAGGACAAGAGCCCGGGCCCGGATGGTTGGACCATAGAATTCTATCTTGCTTTCTATGAGCTTTTGGGATAGGATCTGTTGAAAGTTGTGGAAGAGTGCAGATTAACCGGATCTTTGTACAATGCCATCAATTCGACTTTCATTGCCCTCATTCCAAAGTCTGACACTCCATCCTCTTTCGATGATTATAGGCCTATATCTTTGTGCAACTGTTTGTACAAAATTATATCTAAGATCATTGCCAATAGACTCAGGCCTATTCTCTCCTGTCATATTGCCCCTCAGCAATTTGCCTTTCTTGAACACAGACAGATTCATGAAGCCATTGGATCGGCACAAGAAGCTATTCATTCTATCTGGACCAGACATCATAAGGGCATTATTCTCAAGATAGATCTGGCAAAAGCATTTGATCGTGTCAGCTGGCTTTACATTAAGATGCTCCTTATCCATTTGGGCTTCCCTCAACACTTCATCACTTGGATTATGGCCTGCATTACTTCCCCCACCTTTAGTGTCCTCATTAATGGCTCTACTTCTCATTTCTTCCATTCTGAAAGGGGGCTTAGACAAGGTTGCCCACTCTCTCCCCTCCTTTTCCTGATTGTCATGGAGGGACTTAGTCGCTTGATTGCATCGGCTAAGAGGGATGGAGATCTCTGTGGTCTTAAGATACCAAATGATTGTTTCCTCGCACACATCTTATTTGTGCATGATGTTCTCATCTGCCTTGATGGTAGTATTCGGGACTCTCGTACTTTCTCCAAAATCCTCCTTCTTTTCTCGACTGCTACTAGGATGTTAGCCAACCAATCAAAATCTACCATCACCTTTGCCCGAACCTCCATTCAAGAGTCCCACCTTGCTCACCAGCTCTTTCCTTACTGTATCCATCCACTGGATAGGGGACTCAAATACTTGGGATATTGGATAAAGCCTATTAGTCAGAAGATTGTAGATTGGGTTTGGCTTGTTACAAAATTGGAAAAAAGGTTGTCCATCTGGAGTCACAGATATTTATCCAGGGCTGGCAGGCTCATCCTTATCAAATCTATCCTGGAGGCTATGCCAGTCTTCTGGATGGCACTTGCATGGATACCCAGGAATATCTTAGCTCGTATTCAACAACTTTGCAATAGATATCTTTGGAATGGGAATCAAGACAAAATAATTTTTGCATGGGTAAGCTGGAAGAAGATTGCACTGCCTAAGAAATGGGGCAGTTGGGGTCTAAAAGATCTCCCTCTTTTTGCACAAGCCCTTGCTACAAAAATGGGTTGGACTCTGTTGACAGGACAGAACCTTTGGACTACTATTTCTTATCATAAGTATATCTGGCCTCAACACATCATGGACTGGGTCTGATTGCCAAGTTGGCCAAAATCAGGCATCTCATCAGTATGGAAGGCACTTCTACACTCTCTTCCTCATATCAAGGATAATCTTGTTTGGTGAATCAATGATGGTTCAAAGGCCCGCATAGGTTTGGATCCATGGACTGGAGGAGGAGGAAGACATCATTTGTCTCAAGATCTCATACAACATCTACACTCTCATGAGATCAAGGTGATTGCAAATATTGCAGATCATCAAAACACTTGTATATTTTCCCAAGCATGGAAATCCGCTAGGCAGCTTGAATTACCTCCATGTTGGCACCAGGAATGGCAGGAATACATCTCTGCTCTATCTGAATCGCATATCACGATAAAGGAGGGCCGTGATGAACTTATCTAGTGTCATGCATAGAATGGTATCTACTCTCCAAAGTTAGGGTATCTATCCTTGATCCTCCACAAAAAAACAGATCAGATTACATCTTGGTGGAAATATATTTGGAAACTTACAACACCTCCCCGAATGAGATTTTTTTTTGGTGTATTTTTAGAGATAAAGTGCCTACGGGAGAACACCTCACTCAGATCTTTTCATGGGCTTAACTGGTGCATCTTATGCAAATGCACATTCGAATAGTCTTCACATCTATTTTTGAATTGCTCTGCCCTGATCACTCTCTCGTAAAACTTATCTTCTTCCATACATTTTTCTTGGCAATGGGGTGGTGACGACCTTGGCAGTGCTTGGGATGACTAGTTTAATCGTCACAAGGGATCCAAACTTCAGAGCCTCCCCTTGATTACGAGTTGGCATGTCTAGATGGCTCGAAATCACTCCATATTTGAAAATAGGCCGATGTGTTGGTCACACATTATGGCACGTATTGTATCAGCATATAATGAGATGCCTGATCCACAATAATCTAGAGTCCACATACCTCATGCATCTCCTCTCATTGATAAAAACACACCTTGGGCATACTTTGATGGCGCTGCTAATCAACAGGGATGTGGTGGTGATTTTATCCTATTTATTAGTGATCAACATTTCTAAACTCATTACCCTTCGAGACGTCCTGCATTTCTCCTTGGGACATCACTGCATTAACTTAAACATTTTTGGAGACTCAAAGATCATCATAAACTGGTTCAATAATATTACTGCTTGTCACATTCACAGACTCAGTAATATATTGGATGAAGTTAATATTTCCAAGGCTAAATTTAATAACATCACTTGCAATAATATCTACAGGGAGCATAACAGCAGTGTTGATGGGCTATCCAAGGAGGCCACGACACTTCCCAGAGGAGAGTGAATGATTTAGGAGCAACGGGGGACAAATGAATACCACTACTTCCATCGTCTATATATAAATAAGCACTACCATAGGGCAGAGAGCACTTGATCACTGGTTATTTATGTCTACTATTGAGAATTGCAAATTTTGACATTGTACATAGTATATATATTATAGACATATATGTGGTTTCTTAAAATGCCCTGCGTGGCATATGTATAGACCTATAACAGACTGCTTTTACAGATATTTTGGAAGATCACCCTACATAGTGAATCTGAACAGTACATAGTTTTTTGTGTTATTTATTGAATCAAGCCCTTGGAGAATAGAATGATACAACATATGAGATCGCATCTACAATATGCAATTTTTCTATGATTAATGAAAAATTACAGATTTTTCCAGTGGAAAAAAAAAAAATTATAGGGCTATGCTAATTAATTTTTTTAGAAAGCTCTAGATATGTCAAATCATTCTATCCAACTTGAGATGCAACATTATAGGTCTCTATAAATATTATCATTCCTCTTTTTAGTATTGAATAATACAATATTATTTGTTTTCTAAGTATCTTCCATATTGAATGAAAATACCTTCATTACTGTGTTAGAATAATTAAAAAGTGTCCCCTAAAGTTAGTATAATTTTTTCTATAATTTTGATAAATATTGTTGAAAGAGATTGAAATGAGGATCAATAGGGACTAGTTTACATCTATCTTAATTTTGGATCCATCAATTCCCAAGAGAGATTAAATCTCCCAATGTGCAAATAGCCTTTTGGATTGCAAAAATTGAGGAAAGGTTTGCACCTCAATATATTTCATTCCTCTAAGAGGTTGATAGGATGAGAGTTAAATTGAATGCATAATTATTAATAATTAATAATTATATCTATTTTTTTTTTTTTAAGTTGCTGGTGTTTCCTTCAATTAAAAAAAATATTTTACATAATCGACATGATCGTGAACCACATTCCATATGATCTGAACATTTCCAATTAGAAACACACTCTATCGACCATCTAGGTGTTGAGTAAGTAGTCAAAATTTTATAATTTTGCAAGAGTTTTAAATATAACAAAATAAATTCTTAATCTTCAAACCATTTATCACTACCTACCCTATTAGTTGATTCTTTCAAAATAAAATGGAACTGGCTACTCATCATATGATTCAATAGGAATTGGGTCCTTTTCACTTGACCTTGGTGGGATTGAAGGTCAAATACATGGAATGTTCCTTTAAATTTTGACCATCCTACTATCCAACTAAAGCATACGAAATAGTAGATGTCATTGATTGCTTATGATTCCTATCACATAGTCAAGAACAATTAGTTGAGCTTGCTTCCCCAGGTATAGGTATCACCAAAAAAGCTTTTATTTTCTAATTTAAAAAAGGGTCCAGACATACATAGTAGATCTTCCTCTTGTTTGGCCATGATATAGTATTGAATAACTAAATTCATTAATGATATTTGCATGAGATACAATAACCCCGTCATGACCAACAAATTCTTCCCAACCATGGATCATATTGTGAGTTGCAACAAAAGTTGTATCTTTGTATATCATTGCTACCTCTCTAACTTGTCTTTGACCATGACCATGGCCATCGCATCCAGACCCATAACTATTATTGGAACCATGACCATGGCCCCAGGAAAGGATGGTCTTGCCATAATATCCAACTATTATTTCATATATTTAACAAATGAGTGAGCATCTCTACCTAATGTGACTAAAACAATTAAGGTCCAACCTATTGACCTAGTGCAATAGTCTATGTCCCTTGGGGAGTGTAAAACTCTATTGCTATGTCATCTAAGAATTGTTACCATTGGATAACAATAACCATGGATTTTAATTTTAAGCTTAATACTTTTCAAATTCACCTAAAATAGGGGGTTATCTCATACCACAAGTGACCATCCACCATATCATGTAATAAGATAAGGAGTTATAAATTTGAGGTTGTCTACTATTAGGATGCAAGATCCCACTACCAACAATAACAATAGTCTCACTTCCTTATGGTATATGGAAAACTATGAGATGAATATCAATTAAAATGAAAATAACCAATGAAATTCCTTTGTTCCCTGAGGTTGGTACACTCTTGGGCTAAGAAACAAACACAGTAACATGTATGGGACTACCGGTCAAATATACAACTAGGAAGGCCAAGGTTTTGGTGAGCTAAGATATTATCACTTAGTTAAATGTTGAGTCTATGCAAATGATTCTATGCTTCAAATTCTCATAATGTAGGCCACCAAAATAAGTTTCTGAGACAAAAAGAGCATGAACATAATGACAGACCCCTCCCACCTATGCCCAACTTATAAAACAAAGGAAACCTTTCATACAAAGGTTGGATCCCATACTATTTCAAGAAATATCCCAAATAAATAAGTTTTTCAACAAGTATAGAATCATACCAAGAGTAAGATCTCATTTCCAAAAGGCTTCAAATAGGGATTAGCTAGTAGGGTTTACAAACAAATTGTAGGGAACATACCAGCAAAAGAGTAAGTGAGCTCTATTGCCTCCTCCAATATAGAAATCATAAAAATTTGTAAAACTGGAAAAACTTGAAGAGATATAGCGCTCTCCACTTTTCTCGACCATAAACAAATAATATATATATATATGTGTGTGTGTGTGTGTGTGTGTGTGTGGTATATTGGTTTAAGATAATTGTTTTTTTGTTATTATGGGATGGTGTTGTTTAAGTCATGAGAGGTTTAATTTATTTTATTTTGACCTAACCAAAATGTTAAACAATACATCTTTTCCATACTTGACTAGATATTACCTTTGATACATCGCTACCATACTTGACTAGATAGTACTTTTGACACAAAAAAATCATAAAAAACAACTAAATTATTTCTTCTTTATTCTTATTATTACTATTATTATTAAAAAATTAATATATAAGTTAAAAATATATACACTTGAAGAAAACATTTACCAATATTCCTAATTATAGAAATCCACTCCACTTCATCATGGATATTTTTAATTTGTAAATAAATTTTGTTAGAATACCATGGCATATCAATAGTACATGCCCAAAAAACATAATTCATTTCACATTATATTTTTAATTAATTCATTAAATTAAAAGGAAAAGGAGATATAACTACTTTAGAGCTTATACGACATGGAAATTATATATTAAAATGCATTATCAACCAATATTACAATAAAATTATATATTGAGTTGCCTTATCAACCATAGCAATAAGCTTTCTATGATTCAAAACATTTTACTTATAAACTCCACAAAGATAAATTAGCACAACCACATTTACTAATGTGGTTGATATAAGCCTATAGAAATTTATCAACCACATCAATAATTATTAGATATATATTGTAAAAATTGCTATTAAACATTAACCATTTGTAATTATTAACAATTATATAAATAATAACACACACACACATATATATATAATTAATTTTATTATAAAATAATATATTAATATGATAATTTTTATATTTCCTACTATAACATAATATATTAATATTAAGACTGCTTGAGCATCTTAATATTAATATTAATACTTAAACAAATATATTAATATAAATTACTAAGTCACTAAGCCAATCATTGGCCAACGACTCGTTGTTAAGCTTAGTGATTAAGAGACATGCCCATACATGATTTGTTTCCCAGCGATTCCATAGCCCCGACTGCGGCAGGCTCTACCGTTGCTACGGACGTTAGCTGTTGTGATGTACTTAATGCAATTGTTGCATGTAGTTAATAATGATGATGATGATGGTTAACATCCACTGAGACCAAACATTGGTCTATCGTACCTAAAGAAACAATTTTTTTATTTTGATTTAAGATTTTATTCCTATGCTCAAAGAGCTTCGAGAGAAGCCTCCCGAACACACTATAATTTTGACATTGTAAAAGGCTAGCAAGGTTAGTATTGTAGCAAAGATTGATAAGATGTGCAACTATAGACATTCAATGAAACCTTTGCCGTCAAGATTTCAAATTCGACAATCCTGCGCAAAAATTTTAAATGTTGCACGGAGGGAGTATAATTCTATCACTAATGCTTCTCAAACACCATTTCAATAAAACAAGTAGATACTATTCGACGATTTGTGTGGCTTCACAACGTTTTAATGGAAGACAATGATTTGAAAACCCTGAAATTCCTAGAGCAAACGCATGAGATGACAAATCAGCTGCTGGAATGTTTGTTTGAGGTAGTGGAAAATATACTAGATGTCACGAGAGAGTGGAACGACTTGGAAGAAAATGAAAGTAGCCTTCACCTACCACTGATGGACAAAATATATGAAAAGTTGAAATGTAAAATGAAGGATTCTCAACTGCCATAGAGTCTGGGCTAACTATCTTGACTATCAGATTGGGAAAGGTGCAGGTAGATTACAATATGTGGGCAAAAGGCAACCGAGATGAAGTCCATCCAAAGTAGGAAGCATGCTTGTGGGGTTAGACCAACATTGTGCAAGAGTCAGTGGAAGCAAGACTAGTGATGGAACTATTTGCCCATCATTGCAAACCCAATCTCTCCCAGAATTTGAATGAATGGAGGAGCTTGTTGTTGCAAATAAGGTGGCTCCTTGGCTAGTTCTTGCTGTACACGATCCTAAATAGTCGTACAAAATTTGGAGGCACTATTTACATTGATTCATAGTAAGCCCTCTCCAACATTGCACCAGAGAATAAACCGCATAATCACTTAGTGTACTGAAACTCACATTACTTGACCCAGTATTCAGCTTAACAATGGTCAATAATTAGGCAATATTCCAATCTTTGCAACCCCTAATGTATCTAGTTGTGCCCTTTCTTGAAGTTTTATCGCAAACTGTAAAGGTGTCTGCTGATGCATTCTAAAAATTGTTGGATAAAATTTATCAGTGGCATATCTCAAAAAGCATTTGCTGAGATGAGTGCTTTTGGAAATACATTAGGTAAACAAATCAGTGCAAAGCTTCGCAAAGTTTGAAAATCATGACCGGCAAGCAGAGGCATTAAGGTCTCCCCTGCACTGAGCAAGACCGTACATCACATCTCCATTCTCTCCATGAGATGAAATACTGTAGCCCGTCTTATTAACATTCTCCACCAACGAATTCAGAACCACCATCAAATTCCTTTCCAAAGAACTTGAACTTCCACCCATGTTATTACCATCATCACAAAGGGTTACTTGAAAATCATACTGTAATCGTAAATATCAAATCATTATTGAAATTATCATACTGAGGTAATTAATGCCAATGAGAGTAGAAATCGAAATAAGGTGAGAGATAATTTGGATTTTGGAGTGAATGGAGTGATATTCCTTGTGCAATTACAGACCTTGTTGTAAGGGGCCATTCTGTAATTGAAATCAATCTATGGAAAACCTGAAAAAATGTCAGCGTTGCGTTTCTTTTATCAAGAACAGCCCGGTTGAAAGGTAAGACAAGGTTGCAGTGCCATTTTGAAGCAGTGTTAGTTAATAGGTATACTTTATAATCTTGGAAGATGGTCAAATGTTTTATTCAAACACACTTTTCTAATATTAATTATCTAGTAATTACTATTGCATCAATAATCTTAAACTAATGTTTTATATGGAACACGGTTCAATAATATATACATATTTTATGAATTTAAAGTTTGTTAAATGTTTTGAAGGTTCTAGGCCAGTGGCGGTATACTCATTGTTGTTGTCATATTTGTCTAATTAATATACAATATTCATTGTTCTATGTCATATTTATCTAATTGATATACAATATTTAGTTAGTGGGTAACTTGCAACAAGCTATTGGTTAGTCTATTTTTATAATTCTTAGATAAGCCTATATTTTGTTTGTTTATTGAATATTATTTTATTTTCATTGAATAGACAAAATAAAAAGTATTGAACTAATTATTGGTATAGTGTATGGTGTTTAATAATCTAATTAATAAACTGTTATGAAACAAGCTCACAAAAAGATAGAAAAGATAGATCAACGCCTTAGAATTCAACCTCTTCGTGGGGGCAACCTCCTTTACATTACAAAAATGACAAAACCTCCTTTCTATATAGGAGTCTAAGGGGTCACAATATAACCAAGGTGACCTAACAATAATAATATAAAGGCACAAAAATAACAATAGAGGGATTCTATGGGGCACAGTAATAACAATATGGGGACAATAGGGGCACAACAATATTAATAAGGGATACAACTACAATAGTAATGGGGGAATCACTAGTATTATAGGGACCTAACATGCCCCTCTCCTTCAAAAACCTGTTGTCCTCAATGCTTGAGTAGTTCTAAATGATTCTGTATAAAATTCTCATCCTCCCATGTGGAGTCTTCAGTGGATAATTTCTTCCACTTGATGAGATACTCCGAAATTGATTGATTTCGTAGCTATCAAGTTCTTGTTTCTGTGACTTCTTCCGGTTCCAATATAATTTTTCCTTCCTTGTCAAGTTCTGGCAATATTGTTTGAACTAGGATCTTATCACCTATAACCTTCTTTAAACATGAAACATGGAAAATTGGGTGCACTCGAGAAGCTGCAGGAAGCTCCAATTTGTATGCCATAGTACCAATCTTTTGCAACACCTTGTATGGACCATAATACTTTGGTGATAATTTATTATCCTTCTTAGCTTGCTTGAGGGACATTTGTTTATATGGTTGTAGTCGTAGGAATACCCAGTCACCTACATCAAAACTTCTTTCGTTGTGATGTTGATCTACCTGTTATTTCATTCTATTTTGCTCCAACACGAGGTTATCCTTTAAGAGTTGGAGAACTTGTTGTTGATTCTCGATGTGATGTTCCATTGCTTGAACCTTAGAATTTTCTCTTAAATATGATGTGATAGATGGTGGCTAATATCCATAAAGTGCCATAAATGGGGTAATTTTTGTTGCAGTATGGAAGGAAGTGTTATACCACCATTCATCCAGAGGCAACCATTTGACCCATTGTGTCTATTTATCAGATACAGAGCAACGAAGATATCCTTCCAAACATTTGTTTACTATCTCAGTTTTCCCATCAAATTGAGGATGATAAGATGAGCTATGAGCTAACTGAGTATCAAGACAAGAAGATAATTTTGTCCAAAAATTTCCAGTGAAAATAGGATCTCTGTCACTTACAATAATCTTTGGGTTTCCATGTAGGTTTTGAATTGTTTCCATAAATGTAGTAGAAACTGTATTGGCTTTAAATGGATGTGATAATGCACAAAAATGTGCATACTTGGTAAGTCTATCAACTACCACCATGATGACACTCTTTCCCTCAGACTTGGGTAAACCCGTAATAAAATCCATTGAAATCTCCTCCCAACGTTGGCTTGGAATGGATAAAGGTTGTAATAGACATGGGATCTTAATTGTTTCAACTTTATTTTGATGGCAAACCAAACATTCCGCCACAAACTTTTGAATATCTAATTTAAGGCCATCCCAAAAAATTCCTTCTTAACCCTGTGGTAAGTTTTTTTAAATCTTGAGTGCCCTCCTAAGGGAGAAGTGTGCAATTCCATAAGAATATTTTGTTTGAATTGGGAATTCTTACAAAGGTATAGGCGATATTTGTTACAAATAACGAATCATTTTTCCAGCTAAATGTATCAAATGTATTGGAATCTTGTTGTAACTTTCAAATAAGTACCCACACATCTTCATCATTATTTCATTCCTCCCTTGCTTCATTTATCCAATCTAGTTGGATAATAGAAATGGCACACATCAATGCTTCCACATCCTCATCCTTTCTTGAGAGTGCCTCTACCACAACGTTTTGCTTCCCTTTTTTGTAGATGATTTCAAAGTCATAACCCAACATCTTTGTGACCCATTTTTGTTGCTCTTCAAAGGATAATATTTTTTGTAAAAGGTATTTAAGGCTATAATGACCCGATTTTACCTTGAAGTGTCTTCCCATTATGTAGGGTCGCCATTTCATAAGTGCATGTAGTATTGCCAATATTTCCTTCTCATAAATAGCTTTGTGTAAATACTTTCCCTTGATTGGATGACTTTCGAAAGTAATGGGTCTTTTTTCTTGCATTAAAACCACACCAATTCCATTTCCTGAAGCATTACATTCCATAATAAAGGTTTTTGTGAAGTCCGATGTAGCTAAGACTGGTTTTGGCACATTGCCTCTTTAAGATGTTTGAAGGCCTTTGTTGCTTCTAGAGTCCATGAGAATGCATCTTTCTTCAATAGTGTTGTTAGAGATGCTGCTATTCTCCCATAATTGTTAAAAAACTTGCGATATTACCCTGTCAATCAGAGAAATCCTCGCAGATGCTTTATGGATGTGGGGATTTTCCATTCCTTAATGGCTTTAATTTTGCTAGGGTCTACCTTAACTCCTTCATGAGATACAATACGACCCAGATATTCCACCTCTTGTACTCCAAAGAAACATTTGGATCTTTATTCATATAATTGTTTCTCCTCCAACAGTTTCAGCACCCTATCAACATGTTCAACATGATCCTTCGAAGACTTGCTGTAGATTAGTATATCATCAAAAAATACTAACACAAATTTTCTAAGGAAGGGTTTAAAAATGGAATTCATCAAACCTTGAAATGTAGAAGGTGATTTGGTAAGGCCAAAAGGCATGACCAAAAATTCATAATGACCCTCATGAGTTCTAAATGTTGTTTTCAGAATGTCTTCAGTCTTCATTCTGATTTGATGATATCCTGAATGAAGATCCAACTTGGTGAAGTAAATTAATCCATGTAATTCATCCAATAATTCGTCAATGACATGAATGGGAAACTTATCTTTAATAGTGAGCTTGTTGAGCTCCCTATAATCCAGACAGATACACCATGATCCATCCTTTTTGTGCACCAATACTACTAAAGAAGAGAAGGAACTTTGACTAGGTTGAATTATACCAACCTCTAGCATTTCTGCAACCATATGTTAAATTTCACTCATTTTGGCATAACGATATCTGTACATCCTGATGTTTGGAGGAACACTTCTTGGAATCAAATGAATAGCATGATCATGATCACGAATAGGTGGGAGACAATTGGGAGTCTCAAATACCTTGGAATGAGTGTCCAATAAATTTTAGAGATCTGGAGAAATAGATGATTTCGATGTGGAAACATCTAGCGAACATAATTGTGCAATTACACCTCATTGTTCCTTTTTTAGAAGATTTTTCATACCGTTAGAGCTTATTATCTTTCCCGATTGCCTTGCAATACCCCTTAATTCAAATTCCTTTCCTTCCACAAAAAATTTCATGAAAAGTTCTTGAAAATTAAAAGCTATTATAGCCAAGGATTGTAGCCATTGGACTCTTAGTACAACATCAGCACCTCCCATTGGAATTGAAAGCATTGGGCTATTCAATACATATTCTCCCATGGATAGTTTGATATTATGGCACTTTCAAGAGAAATTTATGGTTCCTCCACTTGCAACCATCACGTGACACTCTGGTGTTGGATATAGGTAGCAATTCAATTCTTTTTCTATCTTACAATGAATAAAATTGTGGGTACCTCCTGAATCAATCAACACTATTACCTTTCTCTTCTTGATATGTCCTTCTATCTTGATAGTTTGGGGAGTGGTAATTCTAGCCAATGCATTACAAGATATGGTCAGATTCATTACTTCTTTATCCAGGGTTTTTTCCTGGAGTATATCCTCTTCTTTTGACATTTCTTGTTCCTTTTCTTCCTCCTATTCACAATCTATGTAGAATAATTTCTTCTCGGCACACTTATGACCTATAGTGTATTCTCTATGACAACTATAACAAAGCCCTTTTGCTCTTTTTTCTTCCAAGTGTTGTGGTGTCAACCTTATAGGTTGTGGAAGGCTAGAGGCAACAACACTTCCATCTTTATAGTTGTGAGTGGTAGGCTTCTTGGTTGCCATAATTTTTCTTTCTTTTTTTCTTGCTAACCTAAATGCCTTCTCCAATGAATCAGGTTCCCAAAGGTGATCCTCATGTTGGATATTATCCTTTAAAGTCCCTATGAACAGATCAATCCTAAGCTCCTCTAGAATATCTTTTACCCTTATGTTCAATTTTTGGAAGTCCTCAATGTGATCCATCATTGAACCCCTTTTTTTTAGACTTATCAAATGGCTAAGAAAGATCTTTCTTTTCGTATCCTCATAATGTGCTATCATTTCTTCCGTAAAAATTGCCCAAGTGACAATTTGTTTATGAGAGCAAATCCATCGATACCATACAAACTGATTTGGTTCCAAATATAAAGTTGCAATACATACCTTTTCTATCTTGGATGATACAAATGACAAAACATCCTTTCTATATATAGGATTCTAAGGGGTCACGATATAACTAGGTTGACCTAACAATAATAATATAGAGGCACAAAAATAACAATAGAGGGATTCTATGGGGCAAAATAATAACAATATGAGGACAATAGGGTTACAACAATATTAATAAGTGATACAACTACAATAGTAATGGGGGAATCACTAGTATTATAGGGACCAAACATAAAAAATATGAGTTAGTAGGAAAATATTTAATATAGTGCAGTGAGCACTAAGCCAATTATTGAGTTAGTGTTTCTTTTTTGGTCCATTGAATATCACTTTATTCTCATTCAATGAGCCAAATGAAAATTTTTTATCATTAAGTTAGTGCATGGTGTTTAGTGGAGGGGCGCTAGTTGTTGCGCGCCCTTCTTCCCACTTTATCAAAGTACATCCATAAGTCCACGTGAAACATATGAAATGTGTCCTACATGAAAGGTGAGTTGTTAGTTACATTTAGGCATTGTTCATGGTCATTTTCGAGGTTGTTTAGGGTTTTTTCTAGCTCAAACAACGAAGGTGGTATCATGCCCTCACTTATGTTGCTCGGGCCCGATGTGTGGTCATTTTGCTGCCCCCAGTCCTATGATATCAACCTTCATTTCCTATGTTACTCGCCTCGAATGGTTGTCATTTTCTTTGTGTGCAGTTGTTTTGGTGAGATTGTGGGCGATTTACCATTTATAGGGTTGTTACATGTCGTTTATTCCTTAGTGGATTGTTCCAGGTTGTTCGTGGTGCACAAGATTGTGGCGAATTTGTTCATTTCAGACTTATTGCAGATTTCATTGGGTCGAATGGTCAATATGGAGGTTTTGCGCTCCAATCCTGTTTCATGAAGGTAAGCCTTCAAATTCTACATTTTTTTTGCATGGATTTCTCTTGGGTTTTCTCAAACTGTAGCGCCACCATTTTTTAATGGTTGCAGGAGTCTGTAGAATTTAAGTTTTGTTCGAGTGTTTGGATCTTCATCACTGTTGCAGTGACGTGTGGGCATGGCGTTCTCAATGTCACAGAAGGCTCTTCGAGGCTCTCCTATATGATATTATATCCTACCAATTCACAATTTATGTGTTTTTCAACAAATTCTATCATGCTGAGAATTGTAGTCTTGGTGTTATGGCTCTGCTTTTTTGGTTTTTTGGATGTATATTATTGTTATGGATTTGATTTTTTAGGGTTTAACAAATAATTTGTTGAATATTTTTAAATTTGGCTTGAGAGTAATGCGTTTGAGTTGACAAAAAGTTAACCTTACCTACCTTTTGAAATTCAGCTCGATTATATGAATTTCAACTTCATGGGGTAGGGTTTTCTATGAGGTTTGGGTTTGTTAAGCATCAATTGTGATGATTTGTGTCTGATTCTTATTTTATCCTACCAAATCACAATTTCTGTGATTTATAACACATTCTATCATGTTAGGAATTATAGTCTGAGTGTTATGGTTCTGTTTTTATTGGTTTTATGGAGGTAAATTGTTATTATGGCTATGATTTTTAGGGTTTAACAAATAATTTGTTGAATATTTCTTAATTTGGCCCATTAATAATGCATTTAAGCCAACAAATAGCTAACCTTATGTTGTGGCCACCAACAACCCCCCTCTTTGTTTGGTATTAGCAATAACACCAAGCAAATGGGGACCCTTAATAAAAAATCCAAAAAAACATTTTTTGAAAACTTTTATATTCAACTCCTTAAAACTGTATCGCATCGCGAGAAGAGAATAAAACATTTTCTTATGAGCATAATAAACTGTGAAGAAGCGACGCGAAATTCATCTCATCGCATACATTATGAAGCGCTCTTAAATGAAAAATCTTAAGAAATCTCCGACGACCGATATGCGACATCACATATCGCAACATCGCGTAAGCAACACACAATGATTGAATGACTAAGCGCGATCTGCGATGCCGCAATGCTGCGATGAATGCGATATGCGATAAATGCGATCATGAATTTTTGCGATGACACATCTTGACGACGTGATCCGCGATGCTGCGATATGAGTCACAGAAATCACCCATCGCAAATTTTCCTCGGTGCAGTATTCAAGGAAAGTTGTCCGCAAAACCAAAATTGGGCGCGTGCCTTAAAAGAAATTAATGAATGTACGCCAAAGTATTCAAGAAGGACAGTTTTGTGCTTTTCGAAGAGTCAGTTCGCTGTGGGTGTCATGATTTCATACATTCATAAGAGCTGAAAGCTTTCATGTCAATCTTTATTATCATTACTCTTTTCCTTTGCGTAAACTGTAAGACAGGAAATAACATGAAGAAATGTGTAGGAAACATCTAAGGAAAAGGCGAAAGCGTCAATGCTCGGAGAACAGAGAAGAGATGCCTTCATAAACAGATGCTAATGTCAATAGGCCATCCAACGCTCAGAGTCAAAAGCGCACAAAAGCAGCATGTTTACAAAATATCGTGAAGCTTATGCCCGGTAAAGGAAAAAAAAGGCGCTAAAGAAGGAAAACACACCAGAAAATCCCGAAACTAAGAACGGAGGCAACATCGCTAAGAAAATTGTTCAGAGAGCAAAGTCCCTAACTTGTTCAATCATTCACAAGGCTGAAAACCAAAATAGAAAAAGCAGAATCAATTTGAGAGAAATTTGGGTTATTACCAAGTATACACGCAGTGAATACACCCAGCGAGAGGAAGATTCTCGAAAATATCTTCTAGTTTACCAAAAAGTGGTGCCAGCGCTTGTTATTTCTATTTTCGTAGCTCAAACGAAAGCAGAAGGTGACCAGCCGACTCTTCCCAGGCGAATGTTGCATGCTTGCAGCACTAAGGAGCAAATACAGAAATGGTTAGGAATTAGATTCAATTTTTAGAAATAGTTTTACTTTAGCAGAAGGGTAGTCATTTAAAACCATATCCTAAATTTATGTAATTAAGTTAATTAGTTAGCAGTATTTAAACCATTCTCAGGAATTTGGAGAGGGGTCCAGAAATTTGTCAAAAAACTTGTCTTCAGAACATGCACTTTTGCACCCTCGGAGGGGGTTTTGATGAATGGATGGATCAAGGTTTATTAATGTTTGCATTTGATATCTGCTACTGATGTTGCACTTCTGTACTCTTAGTAGATGTTCAAGAAAGGAGAGATAAATCATTGTTGCTTGAAGCTTATGAGTGGAACCAGTCATAAATGGTACTTTTATCTCTTGACCGTTTCTGCTTATATTCTTAAAGTGATATACAGTTTTTAGTTGTTTATATGTTACTGCATGAATGTGTGAGTTACCATTTGGCACTTTTGTACGGTGGAGTCATTTATTTATGTTTGATAGATGAATAACTTATTATGCGATATGTTGTTCACAACTGTTTTGCCTAACTTTTTATGCAAAGTGGTTTATCTTAATTGATTTCTATTCTCATGATAGCTGAATGATCTTTATTACCAGTTATTGTTTGAAATCTCTTTAGATCACATAATAGAAGAAATACACCCCGGGTTAGCGTAGATTAGATGTGTTGTTTCTCATTAGATTACAATAGCATAGAGTTAGTTTAAAAGTTTGAATTAAATTAGCTTTAAGTACTCTTAGATCAGCAGCATCTAACTCTGCACACACACACACCCTTAAATTGGGAAACTGGTCCCATTATCCCGAGTCGGACCTGCTATACCAAACGGATAAGGAGCTGCCAATCAAGGTCCGGAACGAGTGGGTATCCCCCTTGTTGTCGACCTGATTTTCGGGGCTTCAACATATTTGGCGCTAGAAGGAGGGCCCGAACTATGAATGGCACCTAAATCAAAATCTAAATACCATTTTGAGAGTAAATCGCCCTCATCAACTCCCCCGACTTCCCCAGTACAATTAAATCCAGAGTCGGAAGTCGCTCGAGTATTAACCGCTGCTACATACCCTAATATTTCAGACCAATCTACCATTGAACCCCCTGAAGTTCAAACTCTCATTCGCAAACTCCAGGGATTTTCTATTTCTACACAGAGGTCTGATAAATCTCAAAACAGCGTGACTTCGCAGTAGAATCCTGCTCATCCCCCGACCAGATTAAAGAGTGAAAAGTTTGGCATCCAGCCAACTAAATTCCCTCTCCCCACCAGGGAAAGAGCAAGGAAAACACCACAAGATTCTGACAGTGAGACTCTTTCATCTACATCGTCCATTTCAACTCCCTCACCGCGAAGTCAGCCACCCACATCTTCATTCCAAACTACCCATCTATCTTCCACAACCCCTCTTATTCAATCATCTAAGATCATAATATCTTCATCTTCCCAGCCTCAGGGATCATCCTCTGCACTTTCATTTACTAGCAGCTCAACGATGGCCCAGTCTCTATGGAACAATCCTGGGGCAGTTTTAATGCCTCCAGCCCTGAGCCAAATACCGGCCCATCCTGAGAAATGGCTACCAAAATTCAATCCAGAAGTAGGCATGCTAGCTGAAGACCACATTAACAATTTCATGCTTTCTGTCAATCTCAACGGAGTTACCAACGAGGATGCTATTATCTGGCTTTTTCCCTATATAATGCAAGGAACATCCGGGTCATGGTACTTTTCATTATCCTCCGGGTATATCACAAGTTGGGATATTTTTCAAAGTCAATTCCTTACCATGTTTGGTGATGAAAGATCAATGGCAACGTTAATCAATGACCTATCCAATCTTAAAGCTGAGGCTAGAGAAACCATCAAAGATTTCAATTTACGGTTCAATAAAATCCTCAACAAAATTCCCACTGCTTCCCAACCCAGGGAAGGAGTACGATGTGAATGGTATATTATGGCCTTACCATCAAACTTAGCAATCTTCATGGATAGGGAAAATAAAACAACCTTAGTTGAAAACCTGACAGAGGCGATAGCAGTAGAGAAACGTGTAGTAGCCCTGGAAAAGAGATCTGCGATAGAGGAATGCAAATCTAAAAAAGTCACCTTCAAGGAAGACTCCAAGAAGAAACAAACGAAAGACCCTTTCGATTTGGAAGGATTGCAAAAAGTATTAAAGACCATGTCCAATGAGATGATTGACATAAAAAAACAAGTAGCAGAAACTTCTTCAAAAAAGCCCTACAAAGCTTTTAAAAGAGGCCCTTCAATGGATGTGAAACCAACCAACGCTATCTCAAATGTGGAATCCGAAGAAGAGAGTACCACTGAAGGGCAGACTGATGACGAAGAAGTTGTGGAACTGTTATAGACATTTTTGTGCCTAACAGCATGAAGCATGAAATGTCAATAATCTGAGGGATCCAAAGTCCCTAAACATGTTGTTCTTACCCCTGGAGGAACAAGGTCAGCAAACCACAGCACTGAAAATCAGGTCTCCACCTGAAAACACTCAAAAACAAGCTATTTCTGGATCATGTCAGCTGCTCCACTGAGCATTTGCGCTGAAAGTCAACTGCTCCACTCTGTACCTGCACTGAATGTCAAATCCAATGAAGGCTACCTGCGCTGGGCGAGATTGGCCAAGTGGCACAGTCATTCTGCAAGGTGTCAATTTCCCATGAAGCTTCCAAACTGACACTTGGGTCAAGGAATTCGCCTTGTGATGAGTAAGAGGGTCTTGATCTCCAAGTGGAAGCAAGAATCTCCAAGTGGACTCAAGAACTGAAGATTAACTAAAGTGGGAGAGGACACTAGTCAGCTTCATGCCAGCCTCAAGCTGACTCATCCTTTCTCCAAATCTCCTATATATAGAGCTCTCTCATGAGGTCTAGGGAGGCTGGAATTTTGTGCAAGTAAGGAAGTGTTGTTGGTTTGAGTATAGAACTATTGGGTGATTTGCTTGAAGGAGGTGAAGAGGAGATTTCTTTCTACTGGGAGGTGTTGCTGGATTGGGCCTATTATGGTTGTAACTCTCTCAGAACTTTACTTCTTCCATTAATAAAGTATTTGAGGTTCTTCTATATGCATGTGTCTCTATGGTGAATTGATGCTTGTATATTTGATTTATGCTAATCCTTGAATCGATTATGGATGTATGCTTCTTGTAGTTTCCTTTTCTTGTGCTTTTACAGGATCTTTGTGTAGCTGGGTCGGTGAAAGAGCAAGGAGCTAGGAGCAAGCAGCAAGGAGTGAAGATTGGATCAACCATTAGCGCAAGATAACGGTTAGTGGATCATCCTTCTCTTCTCTCTCTCATCTCATAAAGAAGTAATCTTGAATAGCTTTGCATTCAGTTGTTGCTGAGGTACTATCACCCTTAGAGTGGGATAGGGTCATTCCGTATTGGATACTTTTCCCAACAACAAATTGGCGACTCCACTGGGGATCGTATCTTGTTGGTTGTTTGTGTTTTTGCTATTCATTTCATAAACATAGGGAGTATCGAATCGAACTGTATTTGGATCTTTCAAATACAAAGTAGAGGGCAGCTACTCTAGCTCAGTTTCTGGGCAAGTTTATGATTTGAAGAGCTGATCCACAAGGACTCTAATAAGCTCTTAGTGATATCTTTTCATCCTCCTTTCCATCCCTTAGTGTGTCCTTGACTGATAGCTTCTGATTTGAGCAAAAAATGTGAATTTTTGAGCAATCTGTGACCCGGAAACCAAGAGAAACGAAAGTTTCGTTCTTCAGTGCAGGCTGTACAAAGGTTGTCTGCATTTCAGCGCAGTTCCCGAAGGGGCTACCTGCGCTGAAGGTCAAACAGGCAGTGTTCCACCTGCGCTGGACCAGTCTTGCCTTGTGCTATTGGGGTTTCCTGCTGTTTCTTGCCCTGTTTTCACTCTTGTTTTTGTTGTTTGTTGCCAGTCAATGTGCCTATCTGAAACCAAATTTCCTTGTCACTCTTCCACCTCAGTTGTATAAAGAAGTTGTGTTTGTTCTTTTGTATTTATTGTGTCATTTACAGTTTCCCATAACGAAAGTGAACTAGTCTTGTTGTGGCCTCTTAGATCTAGACCTGTGATTAAGTGTCGTATTGATATTAAGAGTTAGTTTGTTTGCTGTTCATAGCTGATTGAGCTTGTCACTTTCGTCATATGGTTTGAATTTATATATTTCTAGTGTCGAAACAAGTAAATATTAAGGTGTCTTTTGATTTTGGACAAACTTGTTTGCTTTCACTTGAAATTGAATTCAAAGTTATACAACAACTTTCTTTTTGCATTTCACCAACATTAAGAAAGAGAAAAGAAATACTTGCATTGTGCATGTGCATTATGACAGTTTGCATGATGATTTAGGGAAAATGCATTAGTGTGTGCTCTATGATCTGTGTGAAAAGGTGTTATCTTTCTTTTCCCTCAGTAGTTAAGGTTTTCAAAGTTGAAAGATTGAAAAGCTTGCTTATCATCTTAGACTGCATTCAGGAGTGTTACTATACATCTCGTGGTGATCCATACAGGCAAACTGCTAAACAACATCAACCTTAAAATAAATTGAATTTACATAACAACGCATTGAAACATAACGCAAACACATAGAGTTCTAAGCTAGAGACGTGTTCCGGCGTCGTTAAACGTGATATCTTAGCGTTGAGTGGTTGGGTGATTCCTCCACGGTGAAGCGATAAGTATCAATACGGACTTGTGCTCCCACGTACCATTGCGTATATATTGGGAGACCCCTATAGGATCAAAGCCTTTATCCATAGGAAACCGTGTCGACCACCCTACTGATCGCAATGCAGTGAACACAGCATTCACGAAGATCGACCACTCGTACCGTAAAACGTATTTTGTGGTTTTGTGAAAGGTTTGGCACACCCTCTGCCTAGATCTCCAGAGCAGTTTTTTTTGGCCTTTTTCAAACTCTATAACTGAAAAAGTCCAACCGAGCATTTGTCACTTCGGGCTCGTTAAAACATCGAAGGAGACTATAGTCATCTTTAGCTTTTTCTCGACTCTTAAAAAGTGAAAAAGCAAGTTGTGTCTAAGCGTCGTTATAAAATTTATTTTAAACGGAACATAATCACCTTCTATTCCCGCATTGATCTGTAGGTTGAGAACATGGAACACCCCAACCAAGGAATTCCACATGATGGAAATCCTAGTCCTTTCTCCTCTTGGGGAGAAGTTGGTGCGCCCCACATGGCCACATTGTCGCTTCCAGGACTGACAATTGGTCTTCCTATTTGGCTATTCTCAACTAATGTAGTTCAGAACACCATGGTTCCTGAACAGTCGAGTCAACAGCTAGATGAGTCTAGAGCTTCCCACCAGCCTTCTACTTCTTCTAACCCTTCCTCCAATCCTTCATCTTCGAAAGGTAGAGCCGGCAAAAGCCAAGCTCCCATGGAGAAGAAGAAGAAGGAGCCTAAGGCGACTGGGGGCAAGCAAAAGACATCTAACAAAAACCCACACACAGCACAGACTGGGCCTAAATCGCCATGTTTCATATGTAGAGGAGACCACTTCCATAGAGATTGTCCCTGTATTCCCCGGATACTGAGGGACTGGTCCCCTCGGTTGCACAATTCAGGAGCATCAACATCTGATAGCCAGGTTGAGTGCTTACCGTCAACCAGCGAAAGTGAAGGTTCAAGACAAAAAGGAGGAGTAAAATCCCCCTGTAGACTGTGTGAAGGCGATCACGCCATCCACCGTTGTCCCTTCTTAGACGAAGCGAAGAGAGTTTTGGAAGATCGTCCGGTTTCACCGTTGAGACTTCCTCCTGGATACAAAAAACTCGTGCCAAGTCCTTCGTTGGTTGAAAACACTGCTGGCCCACTCATGTGGTCAGCTGAGGCGTCATTCATTGAAAATGAACCTACTGAATCCAGACCAGACGAAAGTATAAAGGTCGATACGGCAGTTGACTCGGTTCTTCCTTCAGAGGTTTCATCCTCAAATGACACCGTCACTGAAGATTCATCATCAAATGACAACCTCACGGAAGAGAATAAGGATGACACCATCCAGATTCTTTTCATCAACACAGATTCTGATGAGCATCAGGGCAATGCGCCCATTCCTTTATCACAGGAAGGAACATCGTCAGGATCGTATCCGGCCGTGTATTCGGTCCCACCACCAAGCAACCTGGTTGTGTCCTTTGATTGGAACCAACTGGGCAGACCCTGGTTACCAGCCAGTATACCATTCAGAATCATAGTCCAAATTTATAGAATGGTGATGGCTGGAACTATCATTGATGAAGGGGCATCTGTGAGTATCCTTTCCTATGTTGCTTGGAAAGCACTGGGTTCCCCGGCGCTTTTGCCTGAGATAAGAAATCTCTCGGGCTTTAATAAAGGAACCAGTCGACCGTTAGGGATCCTCCCCAATGTGCCTGTTACATTGAAAGGGAAGACCGTTCAAATGAACGTGATGGTCATTCAAGGACCCTTGGATTATAACCTACTCCTTGGACGAGACTATATATATTGCATGGGAGCTATAGTCTCCTCACTCTTTAGAGTAATGTGTTTTCCACATGAAGGAAGGGTGGTCAAGCTCGTAGACCAACTTTCATTTCCAGGATCACGCATAGAAAATAGTCAAATACCAACCCTCAATGGTCTATTTACTCAATAAATGTCTCCACCCCCAGTCCTCCTTCCCGATGAATGTGAGTGATTCGGAAAGATGGGACTGGAACCCAGGGGGCATGCATCCTGGTCTGCTTCGGGCAAAGGAAACCTTGGGTATAGGGTAGAATTTCCGCGAAAGAACATGACTGGTCCGTACCCCATCCGTATTTGGAAGAGGGGTTGTTCTGGAATAAGGTTCTTTTGTCAAGGTTACTTGTTTGACAAAGGTCATTCACCATTGTCTACTATGGGAGACAATGCCGAAGAAAGAGATTGATTTGCGGCAGCAAATAGAACCATCTTTGGGTAACCAGAAAGAGGAAAGCCTCACCCTTTAAAACAAATGTTTTATCGGATAAGTAGGGGCAGCCTTGAAATTGTACTTTATACCTGGGGGCATGCAAACCTTTTGGAGTGCAAGCTAGGGGCGGTTATTTATCTGTTTTTGGGATTAGCCGTTTCTGAACTTGCATAAAGAAAGGATGAGAGGGAGCATAGCTTTGGTAAGGCGCAAGCTCTATAAAAAATGGGATCTTTCAGGAGACATTCTTATCTTATGACTGGTATATCGAGCAGTTTTAGCATAAAGTTCATGCTCGTTAAAAAATAAACGCAAGATCCGAGCAGTTTTACCGTGGAATTTATGCTCGTTAAAAAATAGAAAAGCGTGAGCAAGGGTTCCAACCAGAGTTCAAGCTCATTAAAAAATGAACCTATCTGGGTAAATAACCATTGTGATCGTAAATTTATTAGCCATAAAAGCCTTGGTCGTGTTTGCACTTGCCACCTCCATTCCATTTGGCCGATCGTTCACCCCCATATGATTGTTTACCCATTTTGAGGAACAGCTGCGAAGAGTGATTTCACTTAGCCATCCTTGTGACACTGCCGTGATTGGAAAATTCCAACCTGTACCTGGAATCTGCTGCTATCCCTGTTTATCACTCGTTCCTCAAAAGACGAGTCTTCTTTGAGCTCTTTTCAATTGACTCGTAAAATATGAAAAGTTTGCCGAGTTTTGGCCTTCCAGCTCGTTAAAAGGACCGGAAGAGCTATCCCTCCTCTAGATTTTAATCTTTTTGGACCTGAGGGATTATTGCACAAAAAGATCGAGCGCTTGTTTTATTCGGCTCGTTAAAGTTATCGAAAATTCATCCCTTCTGTATTGTTTTATACTTTTTCGGACTTAAGGGATTAGATGACGAAAAAGGAATTTTGGAGTTAACTTTGTGTACCTTTTCAGACTCTCTAAAAATGAAAAGGACCGAGTTGTCGTTGTCGCTAGACTCGTTAAAATGATTAAATAGCGACAAACTTGTCTTTAGACGAGAACGAGTTTCCCTATCGCTAGACTCGTTAAAACATAGCGATGGGCTTGCCCGAAGGGCAGGTTATAGAACAAGCATATGTTATCCTCCTCAAGCTTGACAAAAATAAAGAGGTACTGGTCAGAAATGACTGGGGAAAAATTGGGAGAACCTCAAAGCTTTTGGAAGATCGTCCGGTTTCACCGTTGAGACTTCCTCCTGGATACAAAAAACTCGTGCCAAGTCCTTCGTTGGTTGAAAACACTGCTGGCCCACTCATGTGGTCAGCTGAGGCGTCATTCATTGAAAATGAACCTACTGAATCCAGACCAGACGAAAGTATAAAGGTCGATACGGCAGTTGACTCGGTTCTTCCTTCAGAGGTTTCATCCTCAAATGACACCGTCACTGAAGATTCATCATCAAATGACAACCTCACGGAAGAGAATAAGGATGACACCATCCAGATTCTTTTCATCAACACAGATTCTGATGAGCATCAGGGCAATGCGCCCATTCCTTTATCACAGGAAGGAACATCGTCAGGATCATATCCGGCCGTGTATTCGGTCCCACCACCAAGCAACCTGGTTGTGTCCTTTGATTGGAACCAACTGGGCAGACCTTGGTTACCAGCCAGTATACCATTCAGAATCATAGTCCAAATTTATAGAATGGTGATGGCTGGAACTATCATTGATGAAGGGGCATCTGTGAGTATCCTTTCCTATGTTGCTTGGAAAGCACTGGGTTCCCCGGCGCTTTTGCCTGAGATAAGAAATCTCTCGGGCTTTAATAAAGGAACCAGTCGACCGTTAGGGATCCTCCCCAATGTGCCTGTTACATTGAAAGGGAAGACCGTTCAAATGAACGTGATGGTCATTCAAGGACCCTTGGATTATAACCTACTCCTTGGACGAGACTATATATATTGCATGGGAGCTATAGTCTCCTCACTCTTTAGAGTAATGTGTTTTCCACATGAAGGAAGAGTGGTCAAGCTCGTAGACCAACTTTCATTTCCAGGATCACGCATAGAAAATAGTCAAATACCAACCCTCAATGGTCTATTTACTCAATAAATGTCTCCACCCCCAGTCCTCCTTCCCGATGAATGTGAGTGATTCGGAAAGATGGGACTGGAACCCAGGGGGCATGCATCCTGGTCTGCTTCGGGCAAAGGAAACCTTGGGTATAGGGTAGAATTTCCGCGAAAGAACATGACTGGTCCGTACCCCATCCGTATTTGGAAGAGGGGTTGTTCTGGAATAAGGTTCTTTTGTCAAGGTTACTTGTTTGACAAAGGTCATTCACCATTGTCTACTATGGGAGACAATGCCGAAGAAAGAGATTGATTTGCGGCAGCAAATAGAACCATCTTTGGGTAACCAGAAAGAGGCAAGCCTCACCCTTTAAAACAAATGTTTTATCGGATAAGTAGGGGCAGCCTTGAAATTGTACTTTATACCTGGGGGCATGCAAACCTTTTGGAGTGCAAGCTAGGGTGGTTATTTATCTGTTTTTGGGATTAGCCGTTTTTGAACTTGCATAAAGAAAGGATGAGAGGGAGCATAGCTTTGGTAAGGCGCAAGCTCTATAAAAAATGGGATCTTTCAGGAGACATTCTTATCTTATGACTGGTATTTCGAGCAGTTTTAGCATAAAGTTCATGCTCGTTAAAAAATAAACGCAAGATCCGAGCAGTTTTACCGTGGAATTTATGCTCATTAAAAAATAGAAAAGCGTGAGCAAGGGTTCCAACCAGAGTTCAAGCTCATTAAAAAATGAACCTATCCGGGTAAATAACCATTGTGATCGTAAATTTATTAGCCATAAAAGCCTTGGTCGTGTTTGCACTTGCCACCTCCATTCCATTTGGCCGATCGTTCACCCCCATATGATTGTTTACCCATTTTGAGGAACAGCTGCGAAGAGTGATTTCACTTAGCCATCCTTGTGACACTGCCGTGATTGGAAAATTCCAACCTGTACCTAGAATCTGCTGCTATCCCTGTTTATCACTCGTTCCTCAAAAGACGAGTCTTCTTTGAGCTCTTTTCAATTGACTCGTAAAATATGAAAAGTTTGCCGAGTTTTGGCCTTCCAGCTCGTTAAAAGGACCGGAAGAGCTATCCCTCCTCTAGATTTTAATCTTTTTGGACCTGAGGGATTATTGCACAAAAAGATCGAGCGCTTGTTTTATTCGGCTCGTTAAAGTTATCGAAAATTCATCCCTTCTGTATTGTTTTATACTTTTTCGGACTTAAGGGATTAGATGACGAAAAAGGAATTTTGGAGTTAACTTTGTGTACCTTTTCAGACTCTCTAAAAACGAAAAGGACCGAGTTGTCGTTGTCGCTAGACTCGTTAAAATGATTAAATAGCGACAAACTTGTCTTTAGACGAGAACGAGTTTCCCTATCGCTAGACTCGTTAAAACATAGCGATGGGCTTGCCCGAAGGGCAGGTTATAGAACAAGCATATGTTATCCTCCTCAAGCTTGACAAAAATAAAGAGGTACTGGTCAGAAATGACTGGGGAAAAATTGGGAGAACCTCAAAGCTTTAATGCTAGCAAGTCGCTCTTGAACATGACACTTTGTCTTCCGTATCACATCGGGTTGGGTTGTTTCATTCACCGGTCTCATCACCATGGTCTTCGCCAAACCATCCGTATTTGGGGTAATGCTACCGATCCATCACATCAGTGTCGTTATATGTTCAAGAGATGTTGTTCAGAAAGAGTCAACAGTGTCCCATCCACTGCCATACATTATCCTTCATCCACCCATGATCGCCACCCTGAATCATATCTCACAGATTGTTTTCACCTCCACTAAAATCATTAGCTCTGTTCCGTGTCACTGATGGGGGATTCATTAAGGCCCTCCTTTGATGGATCGCTTCTTGCCGACTTCAGCTCATTATTCAAGAAGTTGATCTAGGAACAACCCCCCCAGTACTTTGAAGCTTCCATGCCTCAATGGCAAGTTTCTCACTTCCGGCGACAGGTATACATCAATGACCTTCGACCAGAAGATTTTGTGTGGTGTTCGACGCCAAGTCCTTTATTCACACCACGTGAATTGTACTGCAGTACCTTGAGGGTCATTATCATTATCGGTGATTCCTCTCGCGCTTGTTAACGGTTTACATTATTGACCGGTAATCAAGCGATGTCTTTCCATGTTCGACTTCAGCGTAATTCTCACATGGATTGACTTGTAATTAGAGTGAAGATCGAACGAGTTTTGAAGACCCCGGATCTAGTTTCATCCATCCAGGTTGCGATATATATTCAGGAAATATAAAGACGTTTGATATGTACATCATTGCAGCAGATGATCATCCTACTCAAAGGATGATAATTTCAGCAGGGAATTATCAGTCTATCATCAGACGATCGTCTGTTATATGTACCAAAATGAATTTATAAAGCTGAGCATGGGAATGCCCGCATCAGCTAGATCATGAAAGCAGAATGAAAAATAATGTATTGTATTGTATTTTATTGCAGGGCACCTCTCAGCGATTGAATGAACTTCAGATCCTCCTGATAAAGCATTTCACCCGATGAACGACCTCATACTTTAGGGGGCAACTGTTATAGACAATTTTGTGCCTAACAGCATGAAGCATGAAATGTCAATAATTTGAGGGATCCAAAGTCCCTAAACATGTTGTTCTTACCCCTGGAGGAACAAGGTCAGCAAACCACAGCACTGAAAATCAGTTCTCCACCTGAAAACACTCAAAAACAAGCTATTTCTGGATCATGTCAGCTGCTCCACTGAGCATCTGCGCTGAATGTCAACTGCTCCACTCTGTACCTGCACTGAATGTCAAATCCAATGAAGGCTACCTGCGCTGGGCGAGATTGGCCAAGTGCCACAGTCATTCTGCAAGGTGTCAATTGCCCAGGAAGCTTCCAAACTGACACTTGGGTCAAGGAATTCGCCTTGTGATGAGTAAGAGGGTCTTGATCTCCAAGTGGAAGCAAGAATCTCCAAGTGGACTCAATAACTGAAGATTAACTAAAGTGGGAGAGGACACTAGTCAGCTTCATGCCAGCCTCAAGCTGACTCATCCTTTCTCCAAATCTCCTATATATAGAGCTCTCTCATGAGGTCTAGGGAGGCTGGAATTTTGTGCAAGTAAGGAAGTGTTGTTGGTTTGAGTATAGAACTATTGGGTGATTTGCTTGAAGGAGGTGAAGAGGAGATTTCTTTCTGTTGGGAGGTGTTGCTGGATTGGGCCTATTATGGTTGTAACTCTCTCAGAACTTTACTTCTTCCATTAATAAAGTATTTGAGGTTCTTCTATATGCATGTGTCTCTATGGTGAATTGATGCTTGTATATTTGATTTATGCTAATCCTTGAATCGATTATGGATGTATGCTTCTTGTAGTTTCCTTTTCTTGTGCTTTTACAGGATCTTTGTGTAGCTGGGCCGGTGAAAGAGCAAGGAGCTAGGAGCAAGCAGCAAGGAGTGAATATTGGATCAACCATTAGCGCAAGATAATAGTTAGTGGATCATCCTTCTCTTCTCTCTCTCATCTCATAAAGAAGTAATCTTGAATAGGTTTGCATTCAGTTGTTGCTGAGGTACTATCACCCTTAGAGTGGGATAGGGTCATTTCGTATTGGATACTTTTCCCAACAACAGGAACTACAAGGAATGTGGGATTTCATCCTCCCACAAGAAGAAGATCAAGAAGCATTTTGGTTTAGCAGACGAAGCAAAAATCAACTTGATCCTCCCCAAACTACCCCTAAGTAGAAGGGCGCAAGCCCTGCAGCAAAAGATAAAGTCGCAACAAAGAAAACGACCGCTAAAGCGACTCAATCTAGCCCAGTCCAACCAGATCAAACAACTCCATCAAGAACACTGATAGTGTCGGATGAAATGGAATACAATATTATTGATGACATGAAAAAGACTAGGGCTAATATCACTCTTTATGAATTGAGCAAATTGAAACATCAACAGAAGATAATGATGAAAGAATTACATGCGTGCCTACTACATCTTTGCCTACAGCTGTAGCTTCCCACAACATGGGAAGACCTCCAACCAACACGATCAATAAGATTGATCCAAATGACATCGCCTTGATTGGAGGAAGATCAAGGTCTCACACTCCCCCTTTTCTTCTCACTGATGAATTTTTCAATAAAAATGTACACAATTGTTTGGTAGATTCTGGTGCTTCAACGAATATTTTACCCAGATCAATATGTGCCATGTTGAATGTTCAACCACAAAAATCCGCAGTGTGCATAGTTTAGCTTTATCGATCTCAAGTCGAAGTGATTGGTGAACTTAATCGAGTAACCATAAGATTGTCGTCCAACCCGAAGGTATGTCGTGTTATTGACATTCTAGTCGCTGATATCCCAGAATTCTATGGCTTGATTCTTAGCAGGGATTGGTCCGAAAAACTCCATGGATACTTGTCAACTGACTGGTCGCACATGTGGTTACCCTACAATGGTAAACCGAATCAAATCAAGGTTGAACGAGAGTTACACCAGAAGT
Organism: Pinus tabuliformis; assembly: GCA_031772625.1. Lineage (NCBI taxonomy): Eukaryota > Viridiplantae > Streptophyta > Pinopsida > Pinales > Pinaceae > Pinus > Pinus tabuliformis. The sequence goes on from CM062813.1 coordinate 581,341,157, forward strand.
ACATAGTAACGGAATTGGAGGGAGAAAATGAAGCAATAGCATATAACAACAGTATAATAGGCAATTACTCGGTAGATTCTTTCCTCGGCAATTTCAATGCTCATAGATCACCTTACTTAGAAAATTCAGTTTTGTCCCAAGTCGAAAATTTTTCCCAAACTGATAATTCAAAGTGTGTTAATTTTTTAGATAAACCTGTAAATACATCTTTGTTTTGGAAATTATATTTTGATGGCTCTAAATCTAACGAAGGAGCAGGAGCAGGATGCGTTCTGATTAGTCCAGAAGGAAATAAGACCATGCTTACATACAGACTTGAATTCGATTGCACAAACAATACTGCGGAATATGAGGCCTTTGTGCAAGGCCTATACAAAGCAATCGGGTTGAACGTCAAGTATCTTCAAGTCTTCGAAGACTCTGAGATTTTCGTCAAACAGGTACGTAACACCATACATTGCCTATCAGGTCATTTGAAACACTATCAATCTTTAGTACAAGATCTGACTGAGCATTTCATAGCATTCAATATTTCGTCAATCCCAAGACTCCGAAACGCGAGCGCAGACCTTTTAGCAAATGTAGCCTCTAGACTTATTCCCTTCAAAGATTTTAGTCCAGATAGATTCTCAATAGAATTAATCTTTAGACCATCCATCCCTGACAACATTACAAATTGGAGAGTATTCAATGACGATCCTGATATTGTAAATTTCCTCACTTCTGAAGGATCCTACTCCAATCAAATAATTGACGAAGACCATCACGATCGACAAAGACAACAATATAGCAGTGATAATGCTATACCTAAATCGGTGGTTAAGTTGGAAGACTTATAAGATTTGAAAAGTCAGTTTAAAAGGTCTACCAATTCTAAGCTCTACAGTTCAACTCTGAACTACAAATTAGTAAACCTAGGAACCGATGATAAACCAGAAAACATTAATATAGGCCATGACCTAGCCCCTGAAGAAAAACTAGCGCATATTCATCTTTTGAGACAATACAAAAATGTTTTTGCCTGGAATTACGATGAGCTGAATACATACGACACTTCTATCATTCAACATACTATCCCTATGATTGACAACGAAAAACGTGTCCAATAGAAACTCAGAAAAATCTACCCCAATTTAGAAAATCAGATAAAAACTGAGCTAAATAAGTTATTAAAAGCCAGAATAATTTTCCACGTCAGACATTCCAAATGGGTCTCCAATATGGTACCCGTTAGAAAGAAAAACGGAGATATTAGAATCTGCATCGATTTTTGGAATCTCAACAAAGCCTGTCAAAAAGACAATTTTCCCCTCCCACCTATGGAGCAGATATTACAGGCAGTAGCAGGCTCAGAACTAATGTCTTTTTTGGATGGATTTTCAGGATACGATCAAGTGCTGGTACATCCCGATGATCAATTAAAAACCACATTCCGAACTAAATGGGGCGCATACGCATATCGAAAGATGCCATTTGGTTTGATCAATGCCGACGCTACATTTCAGAGAGCCATAGACATCGCATTCAAGGGTTTAGTCAATAAATCTGTAGTAATTTATTTGGATGATATAGCAGTGTACTCCAAGAAGCGAAGTGACCATCTCAAAGACTTGAAACAAATATTTCAACGATTCTTAAGGTATGAGATTTCACTTAACCCAAAGAAATCTTTTTTCACATTAAGTGAAAGAAAACTTCTAGGATTCATCGTGTCAAAATCTGGTATTCACATTGAGCCTGACAGAATCAAAGAAATTTCTGAAATATCCCTACCTCATAATAAAAAAGCCATGCAATCTTTCCTTGGTCAAATCAATTTTGTGAAGAGATTTGTCCCAGATGTTTTACGAATTGTTTCTCCTTTTCGAAGCATGATTAAAATGAATTCAAATTTTAAATGGGGTAAAGATGAGCATGAAGCATTCAACCTGATCAAACAAGCTATCATTAACGCTCCATCTTTAACAACCCCGAGTTTTTCAGAATCTTTTATCTTATACACATTTTCCTCAGAGAAATCATATGCTGTGATTCTAACTCAAGCAAATCAAGAGAAAGCGGAAGCTCCAATCGCATTTTTTAGCTCGAATTTACAAGGTGCTGAACTCAACTACTCAGACGTGGAGAAACGGGCATATGTTGATTTCAAAGCAGTCAAATATTTCAGACCTTTCTTACTTTAAACCCATACTAAGGTCATAGTACCGTTTCCAGCGGTAAGAAATCTTCTAGTACAGAAGTATGTGGGTGAAAAAATAGCAAATTAGATCACTGCTTTACAAGAATACGACCTTGAGATCAATCCAGCAAGCATTGTAAGAGGTCAAGGCTTCTGCAAAATGTTGGCTGGAGCATCGCAAATTCCTGAAAATTCATCTGAAGAGGTACAAATGTATGAGGTAAGCCTAAACGATGCAGAATCATTATATGCTGACACCATTTATTATCTTAAGAATGGGTATGCTCTATTACACCTGAATCACACTAAGAAAAGAGCTCTGAGATTGAAAGCTAAACAATATCAGCTCATAAATGATGTTCTGTTTAAAAAGAATTATGATTCTGTTATTCTTAGGTGTCTTGAGAAAACTGAAGCTGAAAAGGTTTTGCAGGAAATCCACGATGGACCAGCAGGCGGACACTATGCTGGAGATGCTACTGCACATAAAATCTTACGTGCAGGATATTATTCGCCCACACTGTACAAAGACTCACACAGTTACGTGATGAATTGTCAAGTCTGCCAAACTATTGCAGGGAGACAAAAGAAACCATCCATGCGACTACAGCCGGTAAACATCGAGCAACCATTCAGTTAGTGGGGCTTGGACATAATAGGTGAGATCGTTCCTCACTCTTCTAAGAAGCATAGATACATCCTCACGGCAACAGATTATTTTACTAAATGGGCAGAAGCAGTTCCTCTCAAGACAGATAATTCTGAAAACATCATTGAATTCATAGATCAATTTATAATCACTAAGTTTGGACTGCAAATGGCTTTAATGTTTGATAATGCCTCATACTTTTCTGGGAATGCAATGACTGAGTTTTCACTTAAAAGAGGGTTGAAACTGAAATATTCAGCCAACTACTATCGGCAAGGTAATGGATTGGCTGAGTCAACAAATAAAAACCTAATCAGGATTATTAAAAGAACAGTTGACCAGAACCAAAAGAATTGGCACAAAACTTTGGCAAATTCTTTATGGGCAGATAGAATAACGAAGAAAGCTTCAATCGGCACTTCTCCCTTTAATTTAGTTTATGGGAAGGAAGTGGCTCTCCCAACTCACTTAGTGATCCCTCCTTGTCTTTAGTACAATACATCGATGAATTATCTACTTCCTCCTTACAATTAAGACAAATGGAAATAAGTAAATTAGAAGAACGACGAGAACAAGCTAACAAAACCCATGCTCATCACCAAGTGCTAATAAAATCCTCCTTTGATTCAAGCATAATGACCATAATTTTTTTTCAGATGGGAGATCTAGTTTTGAAATGGGATAAGGCTCATGAAGAAAAGGGCAAACATACAAAATTTCAGAAGATGTGGCTTGGTCCTTTTCAGATTGTAGAAGTCATGGGCCCATCAAGGTTTGTGTTGCAGGATTTAGCAGGTAGAAGGGATTCTTTGTCTGTTAATGGACAGATCCTTAAAATATATATTCCATAGAAGATTATTCTTCTATTTTGTAGGATAGTTTTAGTTTTTCTTTTCTTCCTTATAAATAAAACCAGTTGTAGATGGTTACTACAAGGATTCACGAAAAAGACACCAATTCTCTATCAGATTTTGATTTTTTTTTCGCTTGTACAAATAGTAAAATTTTTCGAAAAATACGATCTTTATTACTGACAGATAGAGTTAAAAAAAAAAAAAAAAAAAAAAAAAAAAAAAAACTTTAGCCTAGATATGATACTAATTTCAACTTCAAAAAATTTGATGAAAGCAACCTTTGGCAAAAAATTGTTTTATATCAGCACAATGAAAGGTGTCAATAATAAAATAAAGATTCTCTGTAAAACTGTTGTTTTCAAACTCTATTATTGTCGTCTAGAGCTTTCTTAAGGAAAAACAATGATTTCCTCCCTCCTAAAGAAAATCACAGCATTCAGAGGAACAATCCGAGAAAACACTATATCTCAGAGAATAAGAGATCTCATCACGAGCCAGCTTATCATGATCATAGATATTATAACTTGCTGACTTTGCCAATACTGTCCACCAAAACAGGGCAACGACTCAAGATTGTTGCAATCAAAAGACAAGGGGTCTCATCACGAGCCAGCTTGTTCAGGAAAAGTGTAAATCAAGTGAATGATTGTGTCATAACTTGGCCACCAAACCAAGACATTGTTCTTTAGAGAATAAAAAAGGAAAAAAGTGTCAAAATGGGTTTTTCTCTGAAAATTTGTAAATAGCCTTAAGCAGGATAAAGGATCATTGTTGGGTAACAGGTAACCCTATCGAGGCTATGGACGCCTGCTGGCAGCATAGGCTCTACCTATGACAAATGAGCATATTTTAAAAGCCAGCACATAGAGAAGACCTTGTTTTATCTTTGAAAGACCAAGTAATGGCTGATGTAAATACAAGGACAAAGCCTGAGGAAGCAAACAATTGGAATAGAAAAAGGTTGAAACAAAATATCATTGATAGGATAAGGCATAATGTACTCTACCTGTCCATAACAAAATTTAGACTTATGAAAATTTTTCTGCTTTGGGAGTTAAAATTCAATAGAAAAGCAGAGATAACTAGTTCTTCCCAGTGAATCGCCATTGTTGTGGCCACCAACAACCCCCCTCTTTGTTTGGTATTAGCAATAACACCAAGCAAATGGGGACCCTTAATAAAAAATCCAATTTTTTTTTGTAAATTTTTGTATTCAACTCCTTAAAACTGTATCACATCGCGAGAAGAGCATAAAACATTTTCTTATGAGCATAATAAACTACGAAGAAGCGACGCAAAATTCATCGCATCGCATACATTATGAAGTGCTCTTAAATGAAAAATATTAAGAAATCTCCGACGGTCGATATGCGACATCGCATATCGCAACATCGCGTAAGCAACACACAATGATTGAATGACTAAGCGCGATCTGTGATGCTGCAATGTTGCGATCTACGATGAATGCGATATGTGATAAATGCGATCATGAATTTCTGCGATGACACATCTTGACGACGCGATCCGCGATGCTGTGATGTGAGTCGCAAAAATCACCCATCGCAAATTTTCCTCGGCGCATTATTCAAGGAAAGTTATCCGTAAACCAAAATTGGGTGCGCGCATTAAAATAAATTAATGAATGTACGCCAAAGTATTCAAGAAGGACAGTTTTGTGTTTTTTGAAGAGTGAGTTCACTATGGGTGTCATGATTTCATACATCCATAAGAGCTTAAAGCTTTCATGTCAACCTTTATTATCATTACTCTTTTCCTTTGCGTAAACTGTAAGACAGGAAATAACATGAAGTAATGTGCAGGAAACATCTAAGGAAAAGGCGAAAGCGTCAATGCTCGAAGAACAAAGAAGAGATGCCTTCATAAACAGATGTTGATGTCAATAGGCCATCCAACGCTCAGAGTCAAAAGCGCACAAAAGCAACATGTTTACAAAAGATCCTGAAGCTTATGCCCAAGGTGCTAAAGAAGGAAAATGCACCAGAAAATCCCGGAACAAAGAACAGAGGCATCATCGCTAAGAAAATTGTTCAGAGAGCAAAGTCCCTAACTTGTTCAGTCATTCGCAAGGCCGGAAACGGAAATAGCAAAAGAAGAATCGGTTTGAGAGAAATTTGGGTTATTACCAAGTATACACGCAGTGAATACACCCAACCAGAGGAAGATTCTCGAAAATATTTTCTAGTTTACCAAAAAGTGGTGCCAGCACTTGTTATTTCTATTTTTGTAGCTCAAACGAAAGCAGAAGGCGACCAGCTGACTCTTCCCAGGCGAATGTTGCATGATTGCAGCACTAAGGAGCAAATACAGAAATGGTTAGGAATTAGATTCAATTTTTAGAAATAGTTTTGCTTTAGCAGAAGGGCGGTCATTTAAAACAGTATCCTAAATTTATGTAATTAAGTTAATTAGTTAGCAGTATTTAAACCCTTCTCAGGCATTTGGAGAGGGGTCCAGAAATTTGTCAAAAAATTTGTCCTCAGAACATGCACTTTTGCACCCTCGGAGGGGGTTTTGATGAATGGATGGATCAAGGTTTATTAATGTTTGCATTTGATATCTGCTACTAATGTTGCACTTCTGTACTCTTAGTAGATGTTAGAGCAAGGAGAGATAAATCATTGTTGCTTGAAGCTTATGAGTGGAACCAGTCATAAATGGTACTTTTATCTCTTGACCGTTTATGTCTATATTCTTAAAGTGATATACAGTTTTTAGTTGTTTATATGTTACTGCATGAATGTGTGAGTTACCATTTGGCAGTTTTGTACGGTGGAGTCATTTATTTATGTTTGATATAGGAATAGCTTATTATGCGATATGATGTTCACAACTGTTTTGTCTAACTTTTTATGCAAAGTGGTTTATCTTAATTGATTTCTATTCTCATGATAGCTGAATGATCTTTATTACCAGTTATTGTTTGAAATCTCTTTAGATCGCATAATAGAAGAAATACACCCCGAGTTAGCATAGATTAGATGTGTTGTTTCTCATTAGATTACAATAGCATAGAGTTAGTTTAAAAGTTTGAATTAAATTAGCTTTAAGTACTCTTAGATCAACATCATCTAACTCTGCACACACACACACCCTTAAATTGGGAAACTGGTCCCATTATCCTGAGTCGGACCCGCTATACCAAACGGATAAGGAGCTGCCAACCAAGCTCCAGACCGGGTGGGTATCCCCCTTGTTGTCGACCCGATTTTCGTGGCTTCAACACCTTACTTAACTTTCATGCTAACCTTGCCTAATTTTTGAAATTCAACTCGATTATGTGAATTTCAACTCTTTAGGATTAGGGTTTTATATGCGTTGGGGTTTGGGTTGGTGAAGCATTAATTGGGAAGGTATGTTCCTGATTCTTATTTTATCCTACCAACTCACAACTTCTATGTTTTTTAACACATTCTATCCTACTCGGAATTGCATTCCAGGTGTTATGACTCTGTACTTTTTGGTTTTGTGTATGTAAATTGCAGTTATGGCTATGATTTTATGCATTGTGTAAATTGATGTATTTATTGTATGACAATATTAGTTGAAATATTTATAGTCTGTTTTATTCTAAAAGTTTTGTTTACTCCAAAATTATGAAATATTTCCTATGAATTGAATGTCATTCATCCAACCCCATTATGCTACCAGATGCATAGTGGAGAGAAGTGAGGTTCACATCCATGAGTTCATATAATGATTGACATGTATCCTCCTCCTCCCATATCTACACAAGTAATCGGTCAATGAGGGTAAACATGTGACGAGAGGAAACTATGATATGATTTAACCTCTAGGTGTCCTTAATGAAGTGGAATCAATGAAAACACATTAAACACACCTTCCACATTAGCAAAAACACTCTCAAGAGGCATCCCAACCACATAGGTATCATGCCCCCAGGTCCCATTGAGTTTTTAGACCACTTGGCCTTTGGATTCTCCCATGGAATGGGCATGCCAGCATCCAGAGGGCTTTGGACACTCCTAGAAGCTTACATGTCTATGTCTAGGGACTATTTCCAGCACACTCGTGCCACAGTATGCGTGATTTAAAGCCATTTTCAATCCCAGAATTCCATCCATTGCTCAGAACTTGTTGTAACTTATGGAATCCATTAAACACATGATGACAAGAATAATAAACCAAAAACTAACTCCAGGACTAGGCCTAACCATCCCCAACTAGGACTGACATTCTATCAAACACTTGGCATAAATGAAATCTACAGGAAATGAATACAAGATAGAGCATTAATGACTGATATATCATACAAGACTTGACAATAAGAATTACCACCCTCTTCCCTTAACTGTTTTGACATCAATTACATCTTGCATCCATTATCCTTACAGTTACAAGTAGATACATGAAATAACCATGACAATAACTAGTTGTATAACCATGCTTATAAACAACTTTAAATGATGAAAATAATCATGATTTAATAGCCATTAAATCCACATATTAATAAGTACAAAAGCAAGAGAACTTACCTTTTATCAAACATAGATAAATCTAACCAAGTTCGTGACTTCCACTTACAACTTGCCTGTAGACATGGTTGAACCAAATATTTCTTTCAGTTAGTCATCCCCATGCCATATTCCAAGCATGAATGTGGTATCCCATCAAAAAACAAATCCAAAAACAACCAAGGGAATCAAGAGGTTAAACCACCTCCACCCTCACCATACCATGATCACACCAAAATCAGTGCTTCGATCACAAAACCGAACCGAACTTGGAATGTCTTCTAGAATCCATCACTATCGTTGAGGAATTTTTTGTCTCCTTGTCTCTCAGGCTTTACCGCAATCCAATCCCAGATCACTAGGCCCTAAACCAAGACACCTCCCTCAGGATTTATTATGTATCCCACCAAAAACAGTCAAGGGATTCCTAGGCCTTTGGGAATGAACCTTGAGACCACCTCCGCCTCGGATTCCGAAATCCATCCGGCAATTCCAAAGCTCAAAACCGAGATCAACATCCCAACACACCATGGAATTTTGAAAAAAGAAAGGTTAGGCTGAAAACCACTGTCATAACCCAGAAAAACCATGCCATCAGCAGCAAGAGAACCATACACCAACATGCAAATCCATGGATGTCAAAACCATCGAGGAAGTCACACATGCCATATGTTACCTACAAGTATTCCTGCTGAAGCTTCTTGATCCTGATCTTCCTTGTTTGATCCTTGCTTTCCTTCCTTTCCCTTTGCTTTCTTTTCCTTCCTTGCTCCAAAGCTAGAGTGATCCAAGAAAACTCTAAGTGTATAAGAGTGAGCGAGAGAGAATAATGAGAGAGCTCCAAAAAAGAACTCACCAAGCTTAACACTGACCAAAGCCTATGAGGTCTTGGAATAATGGTGTATTATCTACAATTTGGTCCAATGTGTTTGACATCATCCTGGTTTCATTGACTGTGGTTGGACCATTGTCAACTCTATTTGTCATCCATTTTTTTTGAAGCAATTTTGTTACCTTTCTTGATTCCTTTTCCTACCTTGCCAATTGTTCTTGATGGTCCTTCTCTTTCCTTACTTTCTCTCTTTCAATCCTTTCCTCTGCTCTACATTGTGCTGCAACGATCCTTATTGCCTTAATTTTCTTAGCTAAATCCTTGTTTTTCTATTTTGCTTCCTAAATTTCAAGCTTCTTTTGTTCAAAATCAACTAATAGTTTTATATAGTCTTCTGACGTGAGTAATTGTGAACTTTGACTCAAACTAAGACTTTCTATTATTAATTACCTTTTTTTCATTGAGACGCTCTCTACTGGTAGCTTTAGGAACAAACAAAGTAAATGTTCCTGCCCTGACACCTATTTCTCGTTGCTTGAAAGTTACATTTCAATATATGGGACAACTGATTGAACTATATTGTTCTCATAATCTAGTCTGTCACTATGTACAATATCTTCTTCCAATGATCTATTGTTCACAAAAAAATGAACAATTTCATTGTTCAATTCTACTTGTTGTGAAGGAATATTCATGATTTCTTCATTGGTTCTTGAGACATTATGTGGGTTCATATTCATCATGGCTTCATCCAACCATGATGGTGGGGTTACTTCGCTTGGATATATTAATTGGTCAATGTTTCTTCCTAGAGAAATATCAAAAATGTCATTTTGAACCACATTTTCATCTGCATTCTCATGCTTAGTTGCATGATCAACAAAGTTGTTATGAATATCACACGAGGAAGTTGCATGTGCTTCAGTTGGTAGAAAAACCTCCATGTTTAGGTCATTTGGTTCATGATTGTACTATGTTTCACTTACATGTTCATCATCATCGCCATAGAGGTGTCCTTGAGAGAGGAAAATCATATTATTTGGTGCAAGTGCATCTTCTTCTAGTGCATCAACACCTACTTTCACATTCCCTTCTTCCTGACCATCCACATGAAATTCCTTTCTACAACTAGTATCATGCATAAGAGCATCATAATAGCCAGATTCTTGTCCTCCTAATGCCAACCTTGACATTTGATGGTGTGAGAGCCCTTTTAAAGGCTTTTTAAGAGCATCATAATAGCCAGATTCCTGTCCTCCTAACGGAAAAACTGAAAGATCTACAACCAGTTTAACTAGCTAGACCTAACGTATCGTGTACACACTGCATGGTGGAAGGACATGTTGCAACAGAATACCTGAGGTTGAGAGGCATCAACAATTCAGGGGGGGTTGCAGGACAATCAGGAACCCCGCCAACAACAGGAGTTGCGGCAGTAGGAGCGCAAGGAGCTTTCCTAGGATGGAATACACAAGAATACTGTGAAATCTCTAGGACTTACAGACATTTACCATGGGTATGTCCAATACTACAAAAGTACTCCAATGTTCCAAATAACATCCTTTGCTCATATTACAATGAGGGAGTATATATAACCCAGGGTGACTCTTTGACTACCCTCATGACTGTTTGACTTCCTATGACTTTTCAACTTACATGACTCTTTACAATACATTTTGAATATAATATACATGATCCACACTATTTATGTGGCATATGACCACTCATGAAATTACATGACATGACACTAGTGACATGGACTACTTGATGATGTGGCAATGTTAAGCCAATGTTGCTACTGAGAGTTGAGTGCCTTCATGAAGAAGCTTTCTTTTTCACCTTCACATGCCTTGGTGATAAGGAGTCTTCAATGATCTTAAGTCTTGGATAGTGGTCGCAAACTAGTGTCCTTTTTCTTTCTCCTGATTGATTAGCTTGCACGTTTAGCTTCAAGATTACCTTTGAGCATGCTTCCCTCCTTCTCCTTCTCCATCATCTTTCCATGACATGATAGGGTACCTGTTCCTACAACTCAATCATGATGAGACAACATCAATTCAAAAATTCCTAGCCTAAGATGATACATTTTGATCCATAAACTATGCTTGGAACAAGTGATAGGCTGGGAAGAGGGGCTGAGTTACTACGTAGTTGCGTAGTTCACACAAGCAAGGGGAAGCCTTGATTCTTGAGACTGCACAGTGCACAGTGCAGGTAGGGTTGAGGAACAATATTGTGCAATTTCCAGAGCCAGTGGGACATGTTGAGGGGATCGACCTTGGGAAATCATATACAAAAGCTACACATATACGAAAGATATGCACATACATGAAATATACGAATATATTGAATTTCCACATATACGGAAGATATGCACATATACAGAAGTTTTTCATATACAGAAGATATGCACATATATAGAAGTTGCACATATACAAAAGATACGCATATACAGGAGAGGTGTGCATGTACGAAAGATATGTACATATATGGAAGTTGTGCATCTATGAGTATATGTGTATCTTTTGTACATGTGCAACTATTCCATATATGCGCAGCTTTTGTATATGCGTATCTTTTGTATATGTGCATCTGCTCTATATGTGTAGCTTCCATATATGCGTATCTTATGTATATGCGCAAATTCCGTATATGTGTATCTTCCATGTATGCACATATCTTGCTTATATGTACAATTTATGTATATCTGCAACTTTTGTATATGTGCATCTACCGTATATGTGCAACTTCTTGATATGCACATATATGGAAGAAGCACCTAAACAAAAGTTGTACATATATGAAATATTTTCATATACGGAAGTTATGTAGCTTCTTTATATGCACATCTTATGTATCGCATATCTTCCGTATATGCATATGGTACCACCTACTGCTGAAATCTAGAATATTCTATATATAAATATGTTGAAAGTATGCATATACGGAAGATATGTGCATATATAGAAACTACGTGATGTAGTTCTAACCATAGGTCATGCAGTTATAAATAAACACATGCCATTAAAAAACGGATTGAAACCCAATATCAAAATGCACATAAAATCTCAAATATAATTTATTAGAGACATAAAATATTTACAGGAGAACTTCTCATGCTTCACTCTCACACCTACCTACACACCTCCACATAATTACATGCCTCATGGGCTCACCTAGATTTATACAAATGGATTAGAACGCAATTAGGTTCTAGATCCTAAATTATATCCCAAAATATCTCTCATGATCCATAAAATCTCTCATCTAATACCTTATCCCTAGATAAGTTCCAAATAATCCAAAATTGTATCAAACCTTCCAAAATACTCTCGAATCTTCTCCTATTTACAAGAATTATCATTTTCTCCCAAAACTATAGAAAAGATACATTAATTAATTAAATCCTCACTTTATAAACCAACTACCTTAGTAAAAATTTGACCTAGGTTAGATGCATCTACATCACTACGCATATACAAAAGTTGCACATATACGGAAGATATGCACATATACAAAAGATACGCATATACAAAATATGTGCGCATGTACGTAAGATATGCACATATATGGAAGTTGTGCATATATGTGTATATGTGTATCTTCCTTATATGTACAACTTCGGTATATGTGTATCTTCCATATATGCACAACTTTTGTATATGCATATCTTCTATATATGCGCAACTTCTGTATATGCACATATCTTCCGTATATGTGCATCTGTTGTATATGCACAACTTATGCATCTGTGCATCTACTGTATATGTGAAACTTATGTATATCTTTCTCTCCATCATTATTCTTTTGTAGACAAGCTGAGAACTGAAACTACATTTTGTTTTGGTTATGATGACCTATTGCTATCGAGTAAGGGGTAGAGAAGCTATACATAAGCACTATCAAGTCCCCAGTGTACAACCAATCTTGTTGAAACAAAGATTCTAGTGTATTATATTTCAAGGGTAAATCCTATGAAAGAATCAACATATTGTCATTGTCTTTAAACTATCTTAAAGTAAGACATTTATATGCCCTATACTTAAATATTGCATGATGCACCTAAGGCATACTTCCCTTATAATTATGTTTTGGTGTTAGAATCTTTATAAATATGGAAAAACTAAATTTGGAATTATGTTTAATGGTTTAAACCTTTGAGGAAAATGTCTTATTACTTTTTTCAATAGGAACTAAATTTTTTGGAGAATAGGTAGCATCAATTAGATATGTTGAATGTATTCTAGATTTTTTATTTAGGAATCCAAGTCTACAAGTAGTTGGCATTTGAGTTGGAGAATTTCCATGACTCTATATAACAAAAAGTTATGAGCGGGTGTATTCTTCCAATAATTTCTTGAAATTTTTGTGAGAGTATGAGGTCAACCTATGCCGTACCGAATATCCAATTTTTGAAATATCCAAATATTCATCATGATGGTGGATTGTCATTACCATCTTCCTAGTTACCTGTAGCAAGTCATACACATTTTTTTCATATATATGTTCATTCTCTTTGCATAAACATTAGGGGAATTTTGAGGTCTAAAATGGGCCTCCTAAGAAAAATGTACAACCAAAATAAAATTTATAAAAACCAATAGGATTCAAGATGATGATATCAACCATGGGGGATGATTCTCCATTTTTGGAGTAAAAAAGTAAAAATAATAAAAAATAATAAAATAATAAAACTACTTTTCCAACTCGTATTTTGAACTTATCTCCTAAAGATTTTACTCAAATTTCAAGCAGGAGTACTCGTTGGATGCAAAATTTAATTCATCATCCAATGAGTACCCATCTTGCATACTTTCGATCGACCCTTCTACATGAAAAATGAGAAATAGTGAAAAATGTTATTGCAATCACATTTTTAATGTATTTCTCATTTTTCTTTTAGTAGGATCCATCAAAGTATGAAACATGGATACTCCTTGGATGAGGAATCAAATTCTACATCCAATGAGTGTTGCCGCTCGAAATTTGAGTAAACCCATAGAGAGATAATTTGAAAATATGATTTAAAAGAAATAGTTTAATGATGATGATGTAATGTAATCTTATTTTATTATTTCCACTATTATTTTATAATTTCATTAGGAGACCCATTTTAGAACTCAAAATTCTCCTAATGGGGAGTCTATTTCAACAATAGAAGGTATTCTTTGAGTTATCGATCATGAGGATACATTCTGCACCTCTCAATATATTATGAAAAAAAGGGGGGAGAACATATATGAAGAACAAAACTGAGCAGTTTTCATAATTGGAGTGTTTTCTTCACCCTTCAAAACCCTTTCCATTGATGTCAAAGGTGGATGTAAACAAAGGATCATTTTGTTTCCATTAATTCCAAAGGGGGAGGTTGTTGGCATTATTGTCATTGATGGAAAAGGAGCAACATAAGCAAAAGGTATGCAGGAGCAACAACAAGGCAAAGGTTATTTATTTTTGTATTCTAATATTCAAGATATGAAGAGTTTGGAAATGAATGAGTGGAAGGCAAAGAGTCAAGCCTATTCACTTTATATTCCTATGTGGGATACAAACAACCAACAAACTATCTTTATAAAATATGTGATTTTGGAAGGAATTGGAGATGTTAGAGAATGGGAGAATATGAGAGAGCTTATTGAGCTAGTATGCATTAGTTACATGGCACATTTGAAGCATATGTGATGCGGATTTGAAGGGAAGAACATGAATAAATGAAGAGGGATACATGTAGAATTTATGACCAGGTAAACCAAGACATTGTTGTTTCTTGTTTGCATCGAGGGATGGTAGTCTCCTTTCAAGTTGTTGCTTGATAAATAACTAGTTGGAGTTGGTTAAGGTTGGAGTCTTGATTAGGTTGTAGCCTATGGAAAACATATGGTAGTTGGAGCTTCCTTGCATGTTGTAACATGCAGAAAATTGAGGTAGCAGCCTCTTGTAGGTTGGAACCTACAGAAAATTAGATGCAATAAGGAGTAGGATCTTTCTTTTGCATCAAAACAATAATAAAATCGTGGTTTTCTCCATTTATGGGTTTCCACATATATTAGGTGTCAATATGTGTTATTATTATGTGTTGATATGATGTTCTGGTTTGCTTATTAATTGTTGTTCACATATGCAATATGTTGGTCATCATTTGTTAATCTTCTCATGTAATGTTTTAGTTAATGAGATTAATAAAAATAATTTTAGTGTCCATGAATATACTAAACCGATTCATCTCCCCCCCTCTTAGTTTATAATATCAATAATCCATTGGGTTTATCAATCCCTTTGGTTTATAATAGTAATCCCTAATATGTATAATAATATATTAGAGTTTATAATCATAGGGTTTACATTAATAATCTTTGGTTTGATATATTAATCATAGGGTTTAAAATACTAATCCTAGGGTTTAATATTAATTCTAGGGTTTATAATCCTTTTGGCTTATAATATTAATCCTCGGGTTGAATGTTAATCCCTTAGGTTTATAATCTATTGGGTTTATAATATTAATCTTAGGGTTCATATTTCTAGGTTTTAATATTAATCCGAGGTTTTATAATATTGATCCTAGTGTTTAATATTAATCCATTGAGTTTATAACCACTTGGGTTTATAATATTTATCCATTGGATTTATAATATTAATCCCTTGGCTTTATTAATCCCTAGGGTTTATAAGATTAATGTTTAAGTGAAATCCTTGTCCTAATTTTTGTGGATCTCTTGCGAGTCTGGTTAATCTTCCTCTTCCTTCAGTGGAAATTATTTTCCACCACAATTAAATTATTTGTCATGGTCTATTTTTGAGAATCTACTGAAGATTTTTATAAAGAAGCTTCAACATTGTGATCTAGTGTCTTTTTAAGACACATTTAAAATTCTTTCCATCAAATTATTTTCCTAAAACTAATAGTCATATTTTAATATTACCTCATTTCAAATCTGATAGTGACATAGTAACCACACTCCTATTACAACTAGCAAGAAGAGCATGAAAAGTACGGGATTATTCTACTTTACCTCATTGAAGTCATTTTAAAAATGGTGAAGGGACACCTTTTTGTAATTTTATAGTATAAACATGGTAAAAACGCTTTGAATTACTTAATTAGGAATATATATTAAAATAATTATAAATTTAATACTCAAAAGTAAGGCTATTTTTTATTATTGTTGCTTATATCAATTTTTATTACATCTAATATTTTGTTTTGGAAACCCTTGATGAGGTGTTAATAGCAATTTAATGGGACCCATGGAGGCTAGGTCCATTATTCATGTAATGTCCCTAACTTTTGTATGTGCAAAAACTACTAAAGAGTTTGCCTATTTTGATAATATCAGTTAAGGGCTGGAAAATATTAGTTTATTAGGAAAAGGAAAAAAAATTATTTTATTGGTAGGTTGTATACTATTATTTTATTAAATGGCGGTAAAGTTCACTTAATTTAAAACGCCCCTCACTAATAAAATAATATTAAAGGGGAGTCAAAAACATGAGGAGAAATTATAAAAAGAGTATGGACTCATTTGTTGAGAATTCTACTCTATATACACATTTCTAATTGATATTGAAGAGAAACTCAAGCAAATTTCACATCAAGGGTTTCAAGAAAAATCCTCACCCTAGCTTCTAAGGATCTCTTGCCACCCTATGTAGTATTCCTCCTCCTTTTATGGACATTATTTTCGACCCTAATTGGATTGTTTTTCATTGTCTGCTTCTAAAGATCTAAAGAAGATTGTTGCACAGAAGCCTCAACATTGAGATTCAGTTTATTTACGGGGTTATACTAGTCTTCTAGGGCCGAGTTTATTTTCTTCAAGAGAGTTGAGTTTTGATTAATTGGAAGTTGATTTCTAAATATAATTTCCAAGAATGAGTTGCATAAATCAGCGGACTAATTCTTTCCCAAAAATCCAAAGGCCGAGCACACTCGTTTGAAGCACAAATTGTCGTGATTAGAGGCAGATTTGTTCATATTAAGGATATCGAGTTGCGAGTTGTGCCAAGAGATAAAATTTATAATTACTTAAAGTAAGTAAATCTGATGTATTCTCACGCAGAATTCGAAATTGATTTCTAACTGAATCTTCCATTGGTTTATATTGCCACATGTGAAGAATGGTCGAGTTATTCCATAAATTTCTCCAAGGATGAATTGATCATTTAATAATTTCCAAGTGTCAAAGAGGACGTCGACTTTTATCAATGAGGAGGGCAAAGTCGATTTATTTAAACAGCTCTATGTTGTATGGTACTAGAAATTAGACGCTAAGTAATTTATGTGGTCACTTTGCAGTTTGCATTTAGGACATGAATTCAAATTTGATGGGGTTTATGTTAAGGATATGGCTGAATTTCCTCTTTCTCTGAACCGAAGACAATAGCCACTTAATATGCATTTTCATTTTCATTTGGCTCGAAAGTTGAAGTTTACCCTGGGAAAGTTCATAATCCTGTAGCAGCTTCACAATTACGGAGGCCGAAGTATTCATGTGCAACTACTTCAATTTTATTATCAATTTGGAGCTCTTTTTAGGTGTGATCCTCTAGTGACATTGTAAATTTGAATATCGTTATCATATTTTGCCTCACCAAATTGAGTGAAGTTGCTTTTCAAGTTTGTTTCCAAACGGTTTATCAAAAGTTCTGTAGTTTATTGAGAAGTAATTTCGAAACTTTGCAAGGTGACAAAGAATTTTAAAATATTTTTGGAAACATTTACTTAAATATATCTGGAAAGGACCTAGTTAATTGCTTGAAGTCTAATTAGGAACATTACAACACCATAATTCCATCATGCATTAATGGGGGTTTCTCATGGCCTCCCTTTGCATGCATGTGCATGCAGGTTAAGAGATGGTGGAGTGTGTCTAATAAATGGCTTGGATAGGAGGGAATTAGTTGATGGTGAATGGAAAGGAACCGAGGAATGGGACTTGGTCTCTTGGTTCTACTTCTCGAGAAAGAGAGAATGTGTAATCTCCATCGTGTTGGGATGGTTCTATGATTTTGAAAACTAGCGAGAATGTTGTGCATGTCGACGCAAGCTAAGTCTGAAGGTGTTAGACTTCTCTGATAATTGACCTAGTGCCTGATTTCTAGATGATCGCTTTGTAGGAGGCCCTTTAATGGTGTTCAAATGTTTCTGTCAAGAAAAATCTTAGGTTATTTATCAGCTTATCTTGGTCTATTTATTTTGGTGGTGAGTTGTGTATTTTCTGGGATTCTCAAGTTATGAGGCTTTATGTTTCACCAACTGTTGGGAAGTAGTATTAGATCAATGTTTTGGGTTAAATTGCTTTGGCGTTTTTGTCAGTGGTCCTCATTCAAGTCTTCAGTGTGGTATTTTTCTTCCCATTCAAAGAAAATATTTGGTTCCTCGTGAGGTTAGATATGGTTTTTTAGGTAATAAATTTTTGTTTATTAAAATTGGTGGGTGTTTGTGCTCCTTTAGGCTTTGTATTTGTTTGTTTGTTTCTTCATCATTATTTGGTTAAATGGTTAATGGGGAAAACCTTGTGGAGGAGGTAGTTGATGAGTCCCATCAATAGCTACATTTTGAGGGTTAATATGCCATCCTCCAACCTTAAAACTATCCTTCTCTTTCAATAATCAACATTCTTCATTATATTATGCTTAGTGAGAGGAATAAAAGGTTTTTTCAGAGTATGAGGCCTAATGCGGTTTAATTGCAGGAAACTGAAGCATTTGTTAGGCTATTACTATGCAAGGGCTTAATGGAGACAAATAATAGAGAACTAGGGTGTCTGTGCACCTCCTTAAATCACTAAACTCGGCTTTGAATCACCATATCCTCTCTTGTCAGTTCGAGTTCATTGGTAGCCGAGTGACTCCTAGTCCATGTGAAGATCAAGAAGGACAAAATCCACCATTTTTTAGATCAAGGACAAAACAATTCCTATTATCAAGGGAGTTTCCTCAGTTGCCCTTTTGTAAAAATAAACTAGAGAAGGATCTCATTAGGATTCAGTTTTTTTTCTAACTAGGTGTAGCTATTAAGTTGTAAGCATTGACATTGTTATTTTAAACTTTTATGTGTTGTAATATACCTGCACTTTTTTATATTGAGAAGTTGGATTTTAAGTTCCATATGAGTTAGTTTCAAAGGAATGATACCATTGGGTTTGGGACCAACCCAAAGGCTTTATTTTATCTTCTTGTACTGATGTTTCTTC
The DNA here is from genome assembly GCA_031772625.1 of Pinus tabuliformis. NCBI lineage: Eukaryota > Viridiplantae > Streptophyta > Pinopsida > Pinales > Pinaceae > Pinus > Pinus tabuliformis. The sequence goes on from CM062813.1 coordinate 581,360,360, forward strand.
TTGATTCAAGGTATTTCATAGTTTCTTTCATTTCAATAGAATTTAGCCTTGAAAATCCTATGGTTGTAGCCTCTACATCACCTCTTTTATGGGAGAATGAGTGGAAAGATTCACAACCACAACCTCAAAATATTGTGTTTATGATTTCTTGGAAGTAGATTAGTGTTATTTGTCTTGTTCTACATTTGATTTATGTAGTTTAAAATTTATTTCAGTCATTAGATGAGTGGTTTTCATGAATTAGATGTCATTTAAATTCAAATCATTTTTTCATTATAATTTATTTCATTTTGTAAATGGTAAATGGATGCATGCATGTGATTGATTGTAGGGCTAGTTGATCTTCATGGAAGGACACCTTCACCACTTCCATCCTGAGCTCCTTCACCTCCTCCTTCCACCTCGAAGCTTTGTCCCCAAAAAATGTTTTTTTTTTATAAGCTATTATTTCTAGGTCACAGAGAGCACTCATCTTGGTGTAAGACAAGCCTTAGAGAGGTCCTGATCCTGGCTAGGGGCTCAAACCAACCTCCTCTCATTCTCTTCAACAACTATTCACCTCTCCATACCCTAAAGTCAATGTTCTCACCTTCGAAAACCACATGGATTCCCTCCTGTAGCATTACAGGTCTACATATACCATTACACGCCTCCTGTAGCAATTTCCTACAAAAAGCCTCTAGCCGAATTTTCATTCATCAATTTTGACCCACACTACAACTTTGACTTATACATGCATAATGACCTCCAATTGTGATAATATAATCAGGACAATCTCCTTGACCACTACAAACCTTCCTTATCTTCACTATTAAAAACATAGTAGAGTTAGTTTCTTTATCATTCAAGTAGTTTACTAGTTTATGAGAAAGTTTGAAATAGGTAGGTGGTACCTATGATTTTCATTTATAGTTTAATGAATTATGAAATATAGATTAAATTCTTTTCTGCAAGTATATGAGGTAATTTGATGAATTCTCCGTGATAACATAGCTTCATTTCTGTAAGTAGTTTAGCCTTTATATTTTCATGAATTGAGTAGTTAGGGTTTTACAAGTTGAGTCAATGGAATATCTATTTTCATACTTAGAAGCAATTTCCCATTTGTCCTTTTATAAGGATTTCATTCTAATTGAGTAGAAGGAAGGATCTTTGAGAAATTTTTTATCTAATGCCATAATTAAGGGAGGCATGAGTGGAATCTTACCTATTGTGCATGTAGCACTATCACCTAGAAGTTTGTATGAACCCCGAGTTGATAATTTTAGTTGAAGATCCCTTGGGAGTTGCAATATTCTTGGTGCAATACCAGGGCTGACCACTTTTCGGCGCTGTTTTTTGGGGGCATCTAGGTAGATGTTGTTTCTTCTTAAGCATTATTTTCTATTTTTTCATATAGTTTTTGAAGAAGTATCATAATATAAAAAGAGAAAAAAAATATTTCATTCCTCATAGGAGTAGAGATATTGAAGGAAAATTCCTACCAAAAACACCCACAACCTCAACCAATCAACCTTCACTCTTCTTCAGTGACTGGCATCTTCCATCTCTTACTACAGGGGAGTTAGAAGACCCTTTAAGTGATAAAGTTGAAAGTTTTGAAGAACATATTGAGGAATAAGAAGAACCCGCTTCACCTACCCAAACTATGGCTAAAAATAGGGACAATGAGGTTTTCCCTATCAGAGAGACCAATGGAGAGGCTAGAATAATTAATATAAGCCCTACTATCCTTCCACACTTTCATGAGTTAACCTCTTATGGTATTGATACCTTCATGTTTGCATTTGTTGTTGTCACTAGGACCAATAACTATGCCTCTGATGAGAAGAAGTTGAAGCTTTTCCCCTCTACCCTTAGGGATGCACCCTTGCACTGGTTTATGGGTCTGGCTTGGGGTAACATCACTACTTCGGCCCTAATGAAACAAGCCTTAAATAAGAAACATAGGGGCTATTGTAGGTCCAAAGAAACCAAGGAAGAAATATTTAGGATGAATCTTGGACTTTATGAATCCCTACAAGACTAAGAGGAGAGATTTCAAATCAATTATAAGAGGGTCAGTTGCACCTTCGATATTGCTTCACTCAAACTAGCTCTTCTCTTAGAGATAAGGGAGGACAAGTTGGAGACCTTCAACATGTTGTTTGGTGGTTATATCTATCAGTTATCCTATGATGATATTAAAACTATGTTCAAGAATCACTCTAGGGCTTCTAGAAATAAGGGTAGATATAATAATGGCTTGGTTAGTTCCTCTCTCCAAAAGATTCATTAAAAATGAGATAAGAAACATGTTGGAGGATTTCAGCAATGGAGTGATGCATACATTTACACTAAAAATGGATACCATGTAAATCAAGAGAAAGAAGGAGGAAGTAGAAAGGGCACTAGCTATTTTTTGCCCAAGATGCACCAAAAAACATCTTAGGAATAAGTGCCCCTTAAACGTCATAGAGGTTTTCCTAGTTTGTGATGAAAATCATGCAACAACCAAGTGCCCTTATTTGACGGGACTAAATGTTGTATGTCGAGGAGCATAAGGGGGTCAGAACAACTTTGTTTCAGCAATCAAAGAATACCTCAAGGACATATGACATATCAAGAAGTCATGCAAGTTGCACACAACTCTTTTTATAATCCAAATCAGAATACGCCCTTGCAACCTCGATACTCTTACACTCACCCACCCTAGTCCACACCCCCTTCTTGGCCTTATGCTCCTCCATATACTCCTCAACCTATCAACCATATTTTTCCTCCATATCCACCCCAATATTATTAATTGGGAAACCCATCACAAGGCTAGAGTCCTCAAGTTAACCAACTTCCCGCTTTACTACCTCCAACCCAGCCTCGACCACAAATCACTCATCCTACTCAACTAGAGTAACCTCAAACTAATTCTAAACAAAATTTGAACCCGAACAATAAGAAATCCCAACAGGTGTAATATGGAGTGACATCTTACCGTGCTTATGCTGCGGAAATCTAGGAGATAAACCTTCGGTCTTGGAAAGTGCTTCCAGATAACCACAGAACTTCTCCACTTTAATAGATTGAAGGAGAGAAAGAAGATATTGTTACTTAGGTCAATCAATTTCTATTTCCTGAGAGGTTGATCCACCCCAGCCAACACACTGCATAAGAGGTTGAAATTTTGGGATAATTGAAGAATTTGTGAGTTAAAATACCCCTTCTCCAGGCTATTAAAGATGTCCCCATCTATAATAATATCATGAAGGAGAAATGTTTAAAAAAACCTTGGACAATAAAAATATACAAGATCTGGATTTTCAAGCATGCAGATGTCGAAGTATAGTAGATGAAGAAGTATCCATTTGAACTTCGTAGTTACAATTCGTATGACCCACACTGTCTTGTGAAAGATCACCACATGGGAGTACAATTCAACTGGATCCATGGGGCCTATCATTGGGCGGAGGAGGACTCATGGAGATATTGTTACAACTCCTCCAGACTCAATGAACTAGTTGGCTTCGCTATGGAGTGGTTAGCAAAGCAACATGAAGCAGTATCCTAGAGAGCACTAGAATCAGCAACAACAATAGAGGTGAACATACCAGTGCGCGACAAGGGCAAGAGTAAGATTGTAGATCACATCGAGGAAGAGCAAAGCTGCAAGTTCTGAGCATATCCACTTGTGGAGAAAGAAGCTATGGCCATAGAGGCCAAAAGTCAACAATGCGATAAGTGAAACATGCAAAGGCAGAGAGAGAAACAGAGAATGGAAGAAATAGAGAAGGAGTTGCATGAGTTGAAGGAGCAACTCCAAAAGCAACAGGAGCTACACAAATGAGAGAGGGAAGCACAATAGCAATAGGTACAACAAGGGGTGCAACATGTGCAAATAGATGAGACAATTTCCGTCCATGTAGTAGACACATCAAAGTAGCTGGCATCAAGAAAGCAAGGTGAACCATTGTAGGAGTAGGACTTTGCTCAGGAGATAGAGTGAGCGCTTGGACAAATGGATACGAGCATGTAGCAATAGGAGTTAGATTAGGACATTAACCTCATGCCTCACAACCAAGAGGTCGACCCACCAGCTTCACCACATCCAAAATATGAGCAAGTCTCAAGTGACCAAGAAGACACTGAGATCCTTGGAGATTAGCCAGAAGGAGAGATGCACAACATCTCATTTGACAAGTCTCAACATAGAGTTGTGCAATCCCGCAAAGTGTGAACTCTGGAATATCATACATGTCATGCGTAGTATGAGGAATGAGTGATCGTGTTTGACATGCACAAACATCCAACAATATTGGCTGATGCCACTAGAGCATATGTAGAAGCTACTAGCTCAAGTGTTCACTTTCTAATAGTTGAGAATGAGCGAATGGCTAAAGAGCTACAGACGGCCAAGCAAGGAGGAGAGTTGGTGGCAACATTTGCCTGAGTAGAATTGAAGAAGGAAATTGATCAGGACTTAAACAGGAATGCAACAAATTACAGAGATAACCATAAACACAGATATGCAGCGGAAATAATACTTCATTTCATTAATGTAAAATACTAAAATATGATTACAAACAGTAATGGAAATAAACCAGCTAGGGTGCGGTAGCTTATCTTTGAGAAGAGATGTGGTGGCTACATGCCTATGAACTGTCTTATAATGAGGCTCGAAGGCCTATTTATTGTTGAGAAACAATGGAAAACCCTTAACATTCCAAAACCAACCCTAGAAGATGAAACGCAAAACTATGGGCCCTGTTTGGGTCAATTGGTAAATCAACTTCCGGGGGTCGTAACTTTGGCATACGATCTCCGTTTGACAAGTAGAATAGCTCATTAGAAAGATATATCCGAGAACTACCACTTTGGGAGGCAAAATTTGGTTGCCCCAGATTTCCCAAAAAACATCGTTTAGGGCCTCAAAACGGCCTCAGAATTTCAGGACCCGAGAAACTGCTAAAAATAGTAAGTTGTGCTACAATTAAGGAAATTGAAAATGCTGAGAGAAACAATGGTGGGGGTCCAGGTGGACTTGGCAGGTTGCCACCAAGATCCACCCGGATCATTTCTCCCCCCTTAGGAAGCAATAGTCCCCATTGCATTGAGTTCCCCCATGAGATGAGGAAACTTTTGCTGAACTTGGTCCCTGGTGAGCCACTTGCCCTGGTGAAGGAGTTGGCCTACTTTGACAACTCGATACAGTTGGATATTGTGCTGGCAAGTGTTCTTGATCTGTGTGTCCATGATCCGATCAGTTGCAGCTTGTTCCATGCAATCTAGATTTAATTCTATGGGTGTGAGTTGTTCTGCAATGTCAAGTGTGTCTAGCAATGGTGGAAAGTATGGCCGAAGGCGAACCACATTGAACACTGGGTGCAGGCCGAGGAATGGGGGAATGTTGAAATTGAATGCATTATCTCCCACCGCCTTAGTAATGGTGTAGGGACCATATTGAAGTGGTCTCAATTTCTGATAGGCTCCAGTAAGGCGTTCCTTCTGCAAATGCAACCAAACTTTGTCGCCCACTTGAAACTTGTGTGGCACTCGATGTTGATCATGTCGTTGCTTGTACTTGGAATTTGATTTCTCCAGAATGTCATGGACCTGCTAGCGAATATGTTGGATTTGCACAATGAAGCCGGTTGCCTTATCTGTTTCAGACTAGACATGAGCCGAATCTATGTGAGTAGCTGCAAGTGGCATGACCACATCAATGGGGCATAGTGGCTGGAATCCTAAGCCCACCTGAAAAGGGCTATGGCTGGCTGAGCTGTGAAGAGCATGGTTGTAGCTGTGTTGAACATAGGGGAGGCTCTCGTCCCAAGTGCGTTGATGCTTTGAGTTATACATGTGCAGAATGTGCATAATCATCCTACTCACAACCTCTGTCTGGCCATCAGTTTGAGGATGGAAGGATGTGGACTTTGTGAGTTCAGTGTCCAGCATTGACTAAAGACTGGACCAAAATGTACTGAGGAACCGACTGTCCCGATCTGAGATGATATACTGTGGGATACCAAAGTGCACCCACAATCGTTCAAAGAAGAGTTTAGCAGTGGCTTCTGTTGTGATATTCTTCTTATAGGCCGCCATAATAACCATCTTCGAGAACCTGTAGACGACCACAAAAACACAGTCATTTCCATGCTTAGTGGAAGGAAGGCCTGACATGTAATCCATGGAGATTGATTCCCAAGGTCGACTAGGGGTAGGCAGTGGGGCATAGAGGCCTTGCTTCTTGATGGTCGGTTTGACAATGGCACCGGTAGTACATGATCTAATATACTTCCCAACATCCTGTCGAAGATTCGGCCAATAGAAATACTTTTGCAGTACTGCCACCGTTTTCTCGACCCCGAAATGCCCAGCAGCCCGACTGTAGTGTGCTTCCCAAATCATCTTGGAACGCTTGCTTGAAGGAACACAAAGGTGACCCAGGTGGCATAATAGGGCATCTTAGAGGTGAAAATCTCGCACACGCCGACCCTCCAAGAGTGTCTGGTATGTGTGGCCGAATTCTGGGTCGCTTTTGTAGACAAGTAGCCAATCAGAAGTCTCGTTCCCACAAGAGTTTAGCATGGTGGTTAATGCCATGATCGGTGGTCAACTGAGGCGATCTGCAACATTATTGGTTCTGCCCTTCTTATACTTGATATTCAAATGGAACTGTTGTAGGTATGTATACCACTTCTGTTGGCGATCATTCTGCAATTTCCCTTTGGTCTGTATGAACTGCAAGGGTCGGTGGTCTGTGTGGATGACCATTTCCTTCCCCAAAATGTAATGCTTCCATTTTCGGTAGGCCTGCACATGGAATACATCTCTTTCTCATAAGTGGGATACTTCCAGACTGTGTCTGAAAGTGTTGCACAGTGATATGCCACTGGATTCCCGTGTTAAGTAAGGACTGCCCCAATAGAATAGTCAGAGGCATCTGTCTCAACCTCAAATGGTTGTTGTAAATCTAGTAATGCGAGCACTGGTGCCGTGCAGAGGCGATCTTTCAACTCTATGAATGCCTTCTGTTGAGATTCATACAAAAATAATTTTGCTTTCGCTCCTCCCTTCGTGACTTGACTCAAGGGCCAAGTGATATGAGAAAACCCCAACATGAACCTGCGGTAGAAGTTGGCAAGACCTAGAAAGCTGCGAAGCTCTATGAGAGTGGTTGGAGATGGCCAATCTCGAATGAGTTGGATCTTGGCTAGATCCACATGCACCCCCTATTCATCAATAATGTATCCCAGATACTAAACCTGGGTCATGCCAAAAGTGCATTTCTCAAAATTGGCACATAGTTTGTGTTGCCGCAGTGTTTGGAGAACCTGTCGGATATGGTGGAGGTGCTCTTCCCAACTCTGGCTGAAGATCAAAATGTCATCCAAGTATACCACAACAAATGAGTTGGTGAATGGCCACAAGATGTCATCCATTAGCCTCATGAAGGTTGCAAGAGCATTCGGCAATCCGAAAGGCATAACCAACCATTCGAAAAGGCCCTCCTTCGCTTTGAAGGTAGTCATCCTCACATCAGAGGGTTCGATTGGTACCTGGTGATATCCTGACTTCAGATTGATCTTGCTGAATATTTCACCCCCTTTAGTTGGTCCAGGAGGTCATCAATCCATGGGATCGGGTACCTATTACGGACAGTGATCTTGTTCAGTTCTTGATAGTTAATACAGAGTCTCCAAGTCCCATCCTTCTTCTATACCAACACGATCGAGCTCCCAAAAGGCGATGAACTCTGACGGATGTGACCTTTCTGCAGGAGCTCCTGAATCTGCCTCTTGATTTCATCATTCTCCATAATAGAGCACTGATAAATTGGTCCATTGGGTAGCGGCACACCTGGGGTCAGATCGATGGAGTGATTGACCTGACAGTGCAGAGGAACCCCTACGGGGGAGGTGAAGATGTCCTCGTACTCCTCCACGACCTTGTTCATTTGTAGTTGTCATGCGGAGGGGCCCTGTCTGGAGGCCACGACCACCATCTTCTTCTTTCCTTGAGGGCGTATCATCAAGAAAACAAATTTCCTGGTTTTGGAAATGAGCTTACTACATTGTTTTGCAGTAATCAAAGAGATCGCGGTAGGCGGTTCTACCTCTGGTATCCTGTACAACTTATTTCCCAATGTAATAATAAGAGCATGGGGCCTTGATTCATACACAGCATGTCGCTTCCACAAGTATGGTTGTCCTAATAATACATCACAAACTTCAAGGGGAGCAATGTCACACAATACCTCGTCCGTGAAGGGTTTGATTTTGTATGGAAGGCGATACTGCTGGCTCACGCGAAGATCTCGTCCTTGGTGAAGCCACCCAATGGTATACAGTTGTGATTGTGGATGTGTTGTGGTCGATAAGCCCAACCGCTTCACGACCTCTAGCGAAATGAGGTTATTTTGGCTCCCGCTATGGACAATGAAATGTAGTGGGGAGCCCATTACCCACATCTGGGAGTGGAAGAGACGCTCCTCCTCCTTTGGATCTTCAGGTTCACTTTTCTAGATCTTGGTGGTAGCAACAATGGCGTTGGGATCCGCATCAATGATTTGCTTCCCTTTGTCATTCCCCTTGTCGGGTTCTGACTTAGAGTCGGAACATGCATCTGATTCTAAAACCTTTAGCTCAGCCATCATTGACTGCTTGGCCCAACACTCACTTGTGTTCTGAGTGGAGCTCTTATGGAACTCACACCATTTTCCCGTGTCCTTTTTCGGCTTCGGGGCACTATTCTTTGCTTGTAGCTTCGGTGGGTTGTCTTGGGCTGCCCCACCTTGGCTTTGTCATTTGTTTTGTGGTTTAGGGGCACCTTTCCCTTTCTTTGGATTCGTAGATCCAAATTCTCGCTTCTTTTGTTTAAACTTCTGCCCAACCTTGACGGCATATCGGTATGTCGTGCCGAGCAAGGAGATGTTCAGTAATTGTATTTCTTCCTAGATGTACTTGTGCAGGCAGTCGCGATATTTGAGTATAAAATGCTACTCCGAATCCTTGATACCCAACTTTGTGCGAAGGGTATGGAAAAGATTGGTGAACTCCGGAACGTCTTGGTCCCTTCCCTGTCGTAGTGTGGTCCACATTATGTATCCATCCTCATAGCTTCCGACAGGGTAGTACTGCTACTTGATGGCATCCCAGAATGAATTCCAGGTGGGTGCAGCTGAAAATAGTCAGCCGGTAATTTCATCCTTCTGCTCGCAGTAGGTTTCCCACCAATCCTTGATGTGGGGGGATGCTTTGAGAAGAGCGAAAACAATCCTTTCCCGACTCGAAAATTAATGAACAGAAAAATAACCCTCTAGTAGATTTAACCATTTATCTATGGCATCTATGTATATCTGACCCTTGAATATGGGGATTTCAAAATTAACTTGTACCTTAAAGGGCGTGGCGTTTCCAGAGTAGCTGCTGGAAGCCGATGCATTGCTTCTGGGTAGTCACTAAAGGATCTGGGCAAAGTTGTCCATCATCGCGTTCCATTTTCGCTTGAGGGCTTCTTCAAGCAATATTTTGATAGGATCTCCTGCCCCCTCGTCTTTCTTCTCATCCGCCATGGGAGGCCGTCGGGATTTGCGAGGCTGGTCTTGCAAAGGTTCGACCAGTTCAAACCCTAACTCCTTATATCTCGACCTCGTTGGGGACATGCAAATAAAAACAGAGGAAAAGTAGACCGCTCTGATACCACTGATTCGGACTTACACAGGAACGCAAACAATTACAGAGATAACCATAAACACAGAGATGCAGCGGAAATAATACTTCATTTCATTAATGTAAAATACTGAAATATGCTTACAAACAGTAATGGAAATAAACCAGCTAGGGTGTGGTAGCTTATCTCTGAGAAGAGATGTGGTGGCTACCTGCCTCTGAACTGTCTTACAATGAGGCTCGAAGGCCTGTTTATTGTTGAGAAACAATGGAAAACCCTTAACATTCCAAAACCTAACCCTAGAAGATGAAACGCCAAACTGTTGGTCGCGTTTGGGTAAATTGGTACATCAACTTCCCGGGGTCGTAACTTTGGCATACAATCTTCGTTTGATGCATACAATAGCTCGTTTTAAAGATCTATCCGAGCACTACCACTTTGGGAGTCAACATTTGTACAATGTTGCCCAAAATTTCCCAAAAAATGTCGTTTAGGGCCTCAAAACGACTCCGGAAGTTTAGGACCTGAAAAACTGCTAAAAATAGTAAGTTGTGTTGTAATTAAGGAAACTGAAAATGTTGAGAGAAACAATGGTGGGGGTCCAGGTGGGCTTGGCAGGTGGCCACCAAGATCCACCTGGATTAGAAATACTAAATGAAGTATTGTCCCTTGACACAGTGATGCAGGCATGTTATTCCATGTTTGGTACTATGCATAAGGCAGTCGTCCATCTCAACGGATGGAAGCAACGATGTGATAGAAGATCATGTATCTTGTCGAACGTGCATGGTAGTGTTGATTACATGAAAACATGGACAATGAGATAAAAGGGAGCCCCGCTTCACTTGCCTAATATGATGAAGACCAAAGCAGTCGAGCTGAAGGCATGCATCTGGAGTCAGATATGGAACTATGAAGAGATCTCGTAGCTCATCGAGTCTACAGGATTGCCATACAGGTGTATTCAAAAGTATGGATGTTGTGGTGCGCAGACATGTGATCCCATCTATTGGGAATCTCACCCAAGGAAAGACAAAGGCACAGGTATGACTAGAGCTTGACTCATACTTCAACGAGTTGATGTGCATAGCCACCAGCCCAAACTTGTTGATCAATGGAGACATCATGCACAAGTATGTTGTTGCTTCGGCCACATTGAAGACAATGATGTGCATGCTTTCAGATGAGTTGGATAGAGGAGCCTGAGTAGTGTACCTAGATGCTATGGAGGCAAGAGTCAAGATCCAGAAAGATGTCACCTTGGAGTACACATACACTATCACGAACTATCGATCTTGGCATCAGTACACTACTGTTGATCATCGTGAGGATGTTTAAGAGTTGGACTTCCCACGGTTGTCCCAGTCATAGTGATGTATTTCATGGCTTCTTCAAGCCATTTTTGTCTCACATGGGTACATGTGCATTGTAATGTAACATCTTTTCAAGTGTAAGTTCAAGTGTCGATAGTTGGATGTAACAAGGATAGAGTAGATGGAGAGTCATGAGGGTATATGAACTGTCACAAAGGGGAATGTCAAGGTTCATCCCACCCTTTGCTATAAATAGTAGCTCATAACTCATTGTAAAGGCTTTTGGTAAGCCAAGCTTCCGATAGGACTATCTTAGAGAGATCTTGGATAGTATTGCAACAAGCCTTGGCTTCTCCACTACATAGAGCTAGTATATCTCTTTGGAGGAGCAGGCAGTTGTGGCTGTAACGTTCTGTTGTCAGAACTAGTTGTTGGACATGGATGTATTGTATGACTAGAACTTACACTTCTTAATATAAGAAGAGCCAACAAATTTCATGCATATGTTGTATTGTATTTCAGCTATTTGTTTACTCTAAATGATATATGTATTTGTTTGCTTATGCATGCATTTATAGCTATTTATGTGTATGTATGTATGAATCTTTCTTAAATGTGTTTTTGGTTTAACAATCACTTTGGATTGCTAGCTAAATTGCCTTCCATGTTATGATGCATCCTTGCTTGTGTGTTCCCTTCTTAACTCCGTGCTGTCACAGGTTTCCAAGGGGCACACTCATCTCAACCCCTGTGTGTTATAACCTATCATTCACCTTCCTTGACTCACTGCATAGGTCACACGCTTTCTACCAATACAATTATCTTACTCGCCTGTATTCTAAATCATGGTCAAGGAATTATCGTACGACCCAGTGATAGGAGTCCTACACCAAATGGTCTAAGGTCTAATTGAGGCTTCTTACCAGGGAGATCCCCTGACATGTTGGCGGGTCCAACACCGTCAACATTTCTGGCAAAAGAAGGAGGGCCAGATGAAAAGATGTTTCCTCTCATTCGGTTTTAACCCTTTGCATATCTATCATGGATTCTTACACTTTCCTCCCTCCATGATGTTTTTCACATGCCGAATTTGTTATCATCAGGAGGAAGTGGCCTATCCTGAGTTCTTGCATGACTTTCTTTCAATGCTTTATGAGGAAGATGGATGTTTTGACGAACAAGCTTGTTTGCTACTTGCATACATACTTCACGAATCTCCACATCGATGGCTATGAAGCTTGCTAGCTGACAACATGCACTCACTTGGGCACTTTTGTGATCTCATTGAAGACACTTTCTATCATTTTTATCCAAACCATCTTGACCAAAAATTGTTACAACAATGGAAGGCTCCACATGAATCGCCTATGGATTTTTTGCAGCACTTTCGTGATTTGCAGTTTCAAACTCTAAAGAGCCAGATGGATTTTTTCTATCTTTAGGACCGATTTGAGTATTGCGTTAAGAAATATTCTCATCCCAAGAATAAGTTTGAAATCAAGCCTCGCTCAGTATTCTTCAGTGATGGAGCTATGCAGTCACAGACAGATACGGTCACTATCACAAGTGACTGTCTATCATCCCCTCATCAAACATCTCCACCACCATAGAGTGATGTGAGAGATCATGCTCGCACATCTTTTCAACTGTCACATTCTCCCAACATCACTTCACTTAATTTTCATGCAGATTTTGTTGTGAGTCCATCAAGTTGTCATATGCATTTTTTTCCACAACATATTTCTTTGTACTCGGCTAATCCTCTAGATGATACTTTCTTCCACTGATAGAGTTGGTGTTTCATACCCAACATGCACTATCATTCATGAAATGTATGACTGGGATCTTGAGCATCAACACTTGGTGAAGGATTTCTCTCTTCTGTCGAGCATCCTCTGTTCTTTCCTGACATCTTTGGTGAACCTTCCATCCATGATTTAACATGTGTATCTTCATCTACAGATGCACCCATTGTTGATGACTCACGGGACACAACGAATATCAGTCCATTATACCACAATTGAGAGGATAAGTTATTCATTGAAAATAAACTTGATATTTGATCTGCCTTTTCCAGAAACACAGAGGATGAATTTGTTCACTTCTCATCTACCCCTCTGTTTGATTCATCAAATCATGAGGATGATGGTGAAAACATTGATTTTTCCGATCGGGGTTGTTTTGATCCATTTAATCCCATATTCGATCACGATCATGATTCTATCGCAGTCGATTTTTCGAAGCCACCGGTTTATGATGATCTATCTGATGATGAAGTCGAAACACCCAAGAAGGGCGAGGCACTTCAGCACAAGTTGATGGTTATGTTAGGCCCTCACTCTCTTGGGGTTGGTTTCACTTCCGATTAGGAAATTTGTCAATCACCCGAGGCTCCTCATCAGTGATCCATATTCATTGAATATCAATCTCACACACAAATCATACTTCCTCCAGTTGAACTACATGACCCCATCCCTCATGCATTGTAGGAATCTTACATTGCAAGCACACGTGCACGATGCAAGTTGTATTTATTTCTTTCATTTCCTTGCATTTCATAGTCAAGAGTATGCATATGCTTCAAGGTTGCATGCAGTATCACACAACACCGTGACAGGTCGACAGACCACATTTCATGTACTTGCACTCACTTATGTCCCTTGGACACTTTTAAACATGAAGTGTGTTTCTATTCATTGTTATATCTTTCTTGTTTGTTAGTTTGCACAACTGATTTTCTCGTAGATGAAGCCTTCACCAACATGGGTCAACCAATGCACCAATGGCTGCATTGGAAATATCACTTCACGTGATAAGGCCCATGCACCATTAGCTTAGGAGTAGGACTAGTTTTTCTTTCAGTTTGTTTGCTTGCATTCTTGTTTACTTACCTGCTTCGCTTTTCTATTTTCTTGCTTGCTTGATTACTTTTCTTTCGCATTTGATTATGAATTTGGTTTTATTTGTTGTTTGTTTTCTTTTTTTGTTCATAGGTTATTTTCTCCTTAAGCCATGTATGACTCTTGAAACAAGCTGGGTAAATTATAGGAGATGTTGTACTGCTATCACTACTTGGTCATCATGCATCTGTATGAAGAAATTGTTACTTTTAGTCCATGATATGTTGAAGGAAAATATGTATTGTTCGAAGTGAATCTTGGTGAAAACACAACGCCTATGCGCTAACTAATGTCACCTACTCTAGTCAGTTGATTTTGATTTAACCCTTATCAGCTTAGTTAAGTAGAGTAAGGTGAGGGGGGGAGCCTTAACAATAATGTGAGAGGTATATAATAAACTACTTCTCTGAAGGAACAACCTCTTCTGCTCTCAATAAGTTGGGATCCCTCTCCACCTCAGAAATGAATAAGTTCTATGCACAGTTATGTGAAAATAAGAAAAAATAAAAATAAAAAAGTGAAAAAATTTCAAAAGTAAAAAAGGAATAAGGTGAAAGATGAGAAAGGCTTCCTTTATAGAGAGGTGATGCAAGTAAATCTATTGGGGTACTAACCAGGCTCGCTAGGAATAGAGTGATGCCTGTTTTCCTACGTGACTCCGTTGAGGTACTTTCCAGGCCTGCTAGAAGCAGAGCAACACCATAGATGAAACTGACTCTAACGATTATACTTCTCGTGCACCAATATACCCCTCAACCCCAATCAAAATAAGTTTGTTTCATTAGCTTGGAATGTGTGTTAATCGACCAAGAGCTTGGCAGATGCTACATCTTATAATCAAGCTACTGTGAAACCAAGATGAACTAAGAGCTAAACAATACGTCCAGAGGTGTTAGACCTATTTTTCACGAAAAATGTCCATTGAGTGAGCTAGAATTCTTCCAGTGTGTCACCAAGTGTTATAGTACCTACAACCACCCTCCAAAATTTTACCTTAGCTTCTTTTATGAGCCTCCCTACCAACCTTTCATAGTAACATGTCTTGCTTCATCAAGTACACAAGCTTCAGTGGTTTTCTTGAAAAAAGACAACCTATCTATCAAAGCTTGTTGCATCCCCCTCAGGGGCTGTGTCTCCAAACTTGGTCCAGCAGCAGGCTAAGAAGCTCCCTCAAGAAATTGCACAATTTTGGAGGGCAACCAACCTTCCCTCCAGAAATTGCACAATTTTGTCTAGTAGCTTGCTAGGCTCCAGAATTTCCCAATTCTACCAGTCAAGCTTTATCCAGAAAATTGCGCAATTCCTCCCAGCAGGGCTGCTCAGCCCAGGAATTGCACAATCTTGGGGAACAGTTAGCTTCATTACCTAGAAATTGCACAAATCTCCTGGGTAGGTAGCCCAACTCCCTTCCAGAAATGCACATTTTTTCCCAGCAATTGAGCAGGCTCTTGCATGTTCAGTTGGTTTGACTAGTTCCACCCGAGACCAAGGAAACCTGACTTTCATGCATGGGTTTATTTTTCCCAGAATATAAAAGGAAACATGCAAAAAGCATCGCTTGATTCAAGGGCTATTTTTAGCAGCTGGAGATTACATGCAAAGATCTTTTTCGAATCTTTCCTCCAAAAATTGCTCTTTCCTAGATTTGTGGCATGCACGTCATGAGCTTCAGAATTATTTATTAGACACTTTAGAGCTCATTTCTTGACATTGATCTTGGAGCTTTGACAACCCGAAACACATCCAGGACTCTCTGACACATCTAGATTAGCTATCCACGAGTAAGTGGTCTCAACTTGTCTTTTGTAGCATTTTTGTTGCTTTTTGTGTTTTCACTTGTGCGAGTGTTGTTTGCTTGATTTATTTGAATGCTTGTTGTCATTTACATGAATACTAGATTTTACTATCACCATTTCAGTTTTCATTACTATCTCATTATTGTTGCATGCATGAAACTATTTTGCACGAATGGTGGATGATTCAACGACTCGCTTCCCCCACATGAATGTTGTTTGGTTTTTTGAATCTTTCAATCATTGTTTATATGCATGACCATTTTCTTCTGTTTACTCTCAGTATCACCATGCATGACCATTTTCTTCTACTTACACTCAATATTGCCATGCATTCACTTTCACATTTGCTTTCAGTTTCCCGTCGGCGGGTCTGGGCAGCCTTGTCCCAGACTCTGCCTCACCAAGACAACATTGCATAATCCTGAGAGGGAAGGCTCTGTCTTCACCTCAGGAAATGCACATTTTTTCCCAGTAACTGTTATCCAGGCCTGATTTGTGCTCTTCTTAGGGACAGTGACTACTAGCCTAGGAAATTTGTGCAATGCAGTGACTGAGCCTGCAACCATTTCCAACTAAAATTATGCATTGCACAATTCTAGTAGTCAGTAGTTAGCCTGGATTGCGCATTGTTCAATTCCACCAGCCAATCATGCCTCCTAGACAACCTAGACTGCTTTTGGGCAAGTTTGGCAGCTAGTGTCCCAACCTCTGAGAAGAAATTGTGCAATCCATGCCAGTCAATCCCCAGGTATATGTTATGTCATTCCTCTAATTTGCTTTGGTTTTTTCTGAAATATTTCTTGCCATGCATGTCACTTTGTTTCCAAATCTAGCAGGTGTTCATTCGCCTCTTAATAGTTCAAGATCAAATGCCTCTAAGAGAGAAGGATCAAAGGAAACTAATGGAAGTGCAACTGGAGTAGAAGTTGAGTGATTGTCAGCAATTCTAACAATTAATGAAGATACCAAGTTGATTCTAGACAAGGACATGAAGATGAAATGGAAAGAAGTCAATGGTGCATTTGCAGGCACATTTGGGGAAGACCTCAGAGACTGCCAGGGATATGTTAACATCCACAAGTCTGGCTTATACCAAATTTCATGCAGATACCACGTGTTCCCATGCACAGACATGATACACTAGATCATCTCACGCACTGATCTCAAGACGATGACCTTGAGCAGTGTCAGCGGGACGAGTATTGAAACCTTCAGGGCACAGGATTATGATGAGATGTATCAGATGTCAGAGCCTATGACTATCATGGAGACTCCCTTTTTATTACCTAGCAGCAATGCCAACTCTAGAGACATTCTAAATAACTTGGTAAAGGAGTTAGCTAGATTTAGGATGACACCCATCCATATCTACAAGATGAAGATACTACAAAAGGTGTATCAATACGCGGTCATTTTTGGAAGTCGACTGTATGGCCAAGAAAGCACAGAAAACTTCCCATAGAGTTGGGTGATCACGCTGGACCAACTGGCCAAAGAGGGAAAACCATGAAACTAGTTCAGCATGTTGGCTCTTCAGCTGAAGGAACAGGTAAAGAGGACTCAAAAACCACCCAAAGGTATGCAATTAAAAATATACATGTCTACTTACATCTTAGATGCAGTCTATTCCCGACAGGAGTTTTCGCGCTTGAAGTGGGCATGGTCAGAGGTAGACACTTATGTGAACACCGATTGTAAGATGTTGTTCGAATGCAGCTTCAGAGGAGTTATCACATGGATGTCTGATCATTTTGTCACCTCATTTTGCAAGATGATATTCGAAAAAGATCCACCCTACATGTCGATGGCGGTAATGGAGGCACTGATAAACATACCTTATTGGTATGCCTCATCGTCGGGCACCTTCATAAGGATGTATAGTGCGGAGAAGCCTCCACATGTTCTACTGAAGTTATCCTTGGACATATTTGTCATGGAGGAAGTAGCATATCACATCTCGTCAGGATTGATAGCTAGGCTGCACCGGAAGAAGAAGGCACCTTGGCCTACTCTTCCACTATGCATCGGGTTATACGAGATCTCGAATTTCAAGCATGCAGATGTTGAAGCAGAGAAAATGAATAAGTATCCATTTGACCTCCGAAGTTACAATCCATATGACCCGCACTATCTT
This sequence comes from Pinus tabuliformis, assembly GCA_031772625.1. Classification (NCBI taxonomy): domain Eukaryota; kingdom Viridiplantae; phylum Streptophyta; class Pinopsida; order Pinales; family Pinaceae; genus Pinus; species Pinus tabuliformis. The sequence continues at coordinate 581,378,148 of CM062813.1, forward strand.
GTGAAATATCACTACATGGGAGTATAGTTCAATTGGATCCACAGGGCATGTCATTAGGCGAATGAGGACCCATGGAGATATTGTTACAACTCCTCGAGACTCAATGAACTGGTTGGCTTCGTTGTGGAGTGGTTAGTGAAGCAACCTGACGTAGCATCCCAGAGAGCACTAGAAGCAACATCAGCAATAGAGGTGAACATACCAGTGCGCAACAAGGGAAAGAGGAATATTGTCAATCACATGGAGGAAGAGAAAAGTTGCAAGCTCTGAGAAGATCCACTTGTGGAGAAAGAAGCTATGGCCATAGAGGCCAAGAGGAAAAACTCAAAAATCACTTGTGGAGATTGACGTTCCCGTTTCCTTGTCCAATAACTCAAAAATCATAGTCGTTAGAATCACATCGATGAATCTCGTTCATACTATTTTGGATGATCCAATTATAGAACATGGCTTCTCTCATTTATTTCTATTTGCACAGAAGAGGCAAAAAGTGAAAGTGCATATGAATTTCAATACATGTTGTTACAATAAAATTCACGTTGTGGTGAAGGTCAATGGTAGAACACAAAGAAGAAAATAGAATTTTATGGAAATGGATAGAGAGACAGATCAACGTCAAGTGATAAGGCTATGAAAATGCTAGGCTCTTTTAGGAAATGTCAGGGTTGTTTGACCACCAATACATAGAGAAACAATCATAATTTCTCAAATCTCAGAGCAGAAGATTTTTTAGTGCACATTGAACATGCCAACCCTTACAAAGAGTGGATTAAAGGTGTTGCAGGAAAGGTTGAGTTTTACAATAGAGTTAGTAGGCGAACGTTGCATCCCTGACATGCACGTCTGCAGCACAAGAAATGTGCTTAGAAGAAATAGTGTAAGACAATGTATGAAATACGAAGATGAAATCCTATAGGAGAGTATAGATAGCTCTGAAAGGGAGTGAGAGGTGTGAGGTGTGAAACAATGAAATAGGAAAACACAATAAAACTAGTAGGAAAATAAAGACCACAACACAAGTAGATGAAATTGGAGTAGAGCCAAAATTTGCGTGCTTTGATACCATGTTAAACACAACAATGATAGAGAATAGAGATATGAAAGATCAACCTTGAATACATTTATTATTCATAACGATACATATTTATACAAACCTAGTGACAGTTGGTTTCATATTCCAAGTGGTCTCTTGGACTCCCTTTAACTATTCAACTTCCACACCAACCCTTAGAGGATTAGGTGTCCAACAATAGCATAACAACATTTCCTCTATATTGGGTTGGAGAGCACCTCTCATGGAAATTAATATGTCAGCTAAGAGCACTACCACCCCAACACCATGTATGTTATAGACCAACCTTGCCATCTACAATCCCATGAAATCAACTTCACCTAAGTTCCTATCTCTTGTCCTCATCAATTAAGCTTCTCTCATGTGACCGAGCATCTTATGCAACCACCACGAATGGCATTTAAATCATTATATGTTGTAAATTAAAGAATTAACACTTCCCACCAACTGTTATAGCAAGTTACTAGGAACATTAACATGATTACAAAGGATAATATTCTGGTATCAATAATTTAATCCCCTCTCAACTATGATACTTCATATGTTGATGAGAGGCGTACATTGGTTCATCTGTATATGTCATGCTTGTAGACATACATGGCTGTTATAGAAATTTTTGGGCACTGCAACCCCAATCATAAAATGTCCATAAACCAAGGGCTCCTAAGTCCCTAAAAGTTTTCTTCTAACCCCTAAAGGAACAAGGTCAACTGATTACAGCTTCTCCCAAAAGTTCTCCATGAAAAACTACTTAGAACCGGTCAAAACAGGATCATTTCACCTGCTCCATAGGAAAATTGCGTTTCATCTCACCTAAGTACACTCTGTCGGTGGATTTCATTTCAAAAATCCCTTCTATGGGGTGCGATGGGCGAGAAGTGAGAAATGGCAGTGTCAATCCGCGAGGTGGAGAGGCATGAAATCTTCCAGAAACTTCTCCTCTAACACTTGCCTCTCTGAATTCGACCTGGGATGAGTAAGAGATCATCAATATCCAAGTGGAAGCAAGAACTATCAGAGGGAAGACACTAATAAAATCACAAGCTAACTCATCTCCCTTACAGATATCTATATATGGATCCCTCATCCCAGAGATCCAGGGGCTAGAATTTTGCATCTTGTAAGGAATTGATGTTGGTTTCTTGAGGCAACATCATAGTGTTGGTTGATCTAAACTTTGCATGAGGTGAAGAAGGGTTTACCTGCTGAGAGGATGATGTTGGGTTAGAACAACTGGTTGTAACTCTCTTGGCTCTTTCTTGATTATAAATAAAAGCTACTCAAGTTTTCCCCCATACTCTTGTGTCATTTATGTTTTATGCATTTGTATGGTCAATTTACATTTGATCCTAGATTGTTTATGATAATAGATCCATGTTCTTGTATAGTGTTATGCTACTTTGATCCTACAGGTACTCTGTGAAGCTGGGTGTACAAGGAAGCAAGTAGCAAAGGACTATCAGAAGGGAGGGGAGTCGAACTAGGAGCCAAGCGCAAGACAGAGGTTGGTCTCCTTTATTCTTCTCTCATCTATCTTTCATAAAGGAAAACGAAAGTAGTTTTACTTTGTTTGTTTCTAAGGTAGCTACCACACCTTAGTGGGATAAGCAGTTCTGCATAGACACTTTTCCCTGTAAAAATGGCCTCTAGCTATCCAGTAAAAATTGAAAAATGGGAGAGCTTAATTCTGAGAAATATTTGATCAACAAAGTTGCCATTTTACCTTCTTAATCATGACTATAACTTAGTCACACTTCATATAAATCTACCTTCATCACGAAGTGCATGTCCAACCCCTGAATCTAACTAAAGAACTATATAGTTGTGAAGAAAATATTAATCTCTCGAGTGGCTTTCCTGTCGAGCATGCTTACCATTCTCTCTTTCTTGTTCTATCCCATGTCCTCTTTTTATGGTCTTCATGTCTCATTTTTTAGTTATCACAACCACCTACTTTAATTTCCATTTCTGTTTACCTTTAAATCTAATTATGTTTGGAAATTTCTCGCCCTCTTGTGCTTCCTATTCCCTAATTGAGCTCCCTTTTACTAACACTTATCTTTGCCCCTTTAGATTGTAGTTGACGTTATTCCTTTGTTGAAGCTATAGTTGTGGTTCTATTATGATTTTTATACCCTTTTACCTATCCCTCCTGGTCTTCTTACTGACACACCCAAACCTATTCCTTTGTCTTTTTCTAACCATGTATAGCCACAATGTGATGCTAGTGAGCCTGAGAGAGAAGGGGAGCAATTTAATATCAAGAATGGGCTAGTAATGGTAGAATATCAACCCATCACAAATTGGATGAAGAAATAAATCATTTTTGGGAGGTGACCTCGACACCCATTTATGAAGAACTCACTCATCTTAAGGGGAAGGAACCACAAAGAGGCATCATCTCTCAAAAATTGAGGTACTAATCATGTTAACTAATTTGGTTCTCGATAGAGGGAACACACATGAGGACTTCAAACAATATGTCTATAGGGTGGACCCATAGTGGCACATGAAATTCCTTCTTGATAATGTTCTACTAGATCAACATGTGAAACTCCTCATCCTCTTCAACCATCTACACCGAGAGATGAAAGACCTAGACCAGAGAAACAAGAGCATAGAGAAAAACCTCGAAATTCCCACAAGTATTGTATACTGACGAGGGAGCAAGACCAAAAAGATCTAGGTTGTCGTTACATTTTCAGACCCCTCTTCCTACCCTCTTTACTTCTACTATGTATTTGGTTTCTCAATTTTGTATTTATTTGGTTTTCTTTTGTGGCCTCAAAGGCTAGCATATTTTGAACTCCTAGGCAAATTTTTATCTTCTTCCTCTTTTTGTACAGTGCATTTTTTAATTTGTTCTAACTTCCCACTAATTAACCAATCTAAAACCTTTAGTTTTTTAAAGTAATTTCTAATTTCCAAGGAAATACAAATTTTAATCGAAATATATAAAAAGTTATAACACAGTTTATTTTTATAAAAAAATTAATTTTGGAAAAGTGAGACGTTTTGATTTTTATCATAAATTGATCCCTAACAAGCTATTTAATTTATGAGGCTATGTTGTTTAATTTATAGGGCTATGCTATTTTTCTTTTTAACCTCTAGATATGTTAAATCATTCCATCAAACTTGAGATGCAACATTATAGGTCTCCATAAATATTATCATTCCTCTTTTTAGTATTGAATAATAAAATATTAATTGTTTTCTAAATATCGTCCATATTGAATGAAAATACCATCATTATGGCCTTGATGTTATGTTGCTCGCAATAATTATAATTTTCATAAATGAGATACCCAAGAGAAAAAAAGCATCTAAGAGAGTTAGAAAAATTCCAGAGTAGAACCGTCAAGCTTAACAATGCTTTGCTAAGGGATTCAAAGATATTTAAAATTTCTTTTTAATGAAATTAAAAAGTATACCCTAAAGTTAGTATAATTTTTTCTATAATTTTGATAAATATTGTTGAAGGAAATTGAAATGAGGATCATTATTAGCTATTATAGATCTATCTTAACTTTGGATCCATCAATTCCCAAGAGGGATTAAATCGTTCAATGTGAAAATCATTTTTTGGATTGCAAAAGTTGAGGAAATGTTTGCACCTCGAAATATTTCATTCCTTTAAGAGCTTGATAGGACGAGAGTTAAATTGAATGCTTAATTATTAATAATTAATAATTAAAGTTATTATTATTTTTTGTAAGTTTATGGTGTTTCCTTCAATTAATCAAAATATTTTACATAATCGACATGATCGGGACACACATTCGAGATGATCTCAACATTTACAATTAGAAACCAAGTTTATTGACCATCTAGGTGTTGAGTAACTTGTGAAAATTTTATAATTTTTCAAGAGTTTCAATTATACCAAAATAAATTCATAATGTTCAAACCATTTGTCACTACCTACCTTATTAGTTCAGTCTTTCAACATAAAATAGAATTGACTACTCATCATAGGATTCAATAGGAATTGGGTCCTTTTCAGTTGACCTTCGTGGGATTGAAGGTCAGATACATGGAATATTCCTTTCAATTGTGACCATCCTAATATCCAACTAGATCATATGAAATAGTAGATATCATTGATCACTTCTGCTTCCTATCACATAGTTAAGAATACTTGGTTGAGCTTGCTTCCCCCATGGAGAGCTATCACCAAAAAGCCTTTGATTTTCCAATTTAGAAAAAGGGTGTAGACATACATAGTAGGTCTTCCTCTTGTGTGTCCATAATCTAGCATTGGATCACTAAATTCGCTAATGATCATTGCATGAGATACGATTCCCCCCCGCCATGACCCACTGATTGTTCCCAACCATGGATCACATTATGGGTTATGACAGAAGTTGTATCTCTATATATCATTTCTAACTCTTTAACTTGTCTTTGACCATGACCATGGCCATCACATCCAGACCCATAACTATTATTGGAACCATGACCATATCCCCCATGCAAGGATGGTCATGCCATAATTTCCAACTAAGCATCTCTACCTAATGTGACTGAAAAAAATAGGGTCCAAACCATTGACCTAGTGCAATAGTCTATGTCTCTTGGGGAGTGTAAAACTCTACTTCATCCAAGAAATTATTAACATTGGATAACAATAACCATGTATTTTAATTTTAAGCCTAATATTCTTCAAATTCACATGAAATAGGGGGTATCTCATACCACAAGTGACCATACACCATATCATGTTATAAGATAAGGAGTTATAAAGTTGAGGTTGTCTTCTATCAGGATGCAGGATCCCACTACCAACAATAGCAATAGTCAACCTTCCCTATGGTATATGGAGAACTACGAGATGAATATCAATTAAAATGAAAATAACCATTGAAATTCCTCCCTTCCCTCAGGTTGGTACACTCTTGGGCTAGGAAACAAACACAGTAACAGGTATGGGACTACCAGTCAAATATACAACTAGGAAGGCCAAGGTTTTGGCGAGCCAAGACATTATCACTTAGGTAAATGTCGAGTCTATGCCAACGATTCCTCTTGCTAGAGTGAGGATAATTCACCAACCTATAATCATACTAAACATAACTAACACCATTGACTATGGTATGCCTCAAATTATCATAATGTAGGCTACCAAAATAAGTTTCTTAGTCAAGAAGAGTATGAACATAATGACAAAACCCTACCACCTATGCTAGCTAGTAGGGTTTATAGAAAAATTGTAAGGAACATACCAATAAAAGAGTAAGTGAGCTCTATTACCTCCTCCACATTGGTAAACAGCAACATGGGGATTCTATTTTTCCTCACCATCCTGTGAGACTATTGGGTCAACCTCATAATTGCCCTCTAGTGCAAATTGGAAATTACTAGTAGTTTCTCCTTACTATACTATAGAATTGCAATAATCCCATGCTTTTCAACTTGACAAGCCATTGATTTTTAACATCATGACTTTGCATGGACTTGAATGTTACTTAATTCTCCTCCTCATGACTCTTATGGTGACATGGATCCCACTAAACCTATCATGCCTCTTGTCACCCCATCAATGAAATAGGTTCTTATTTTATTTTAATTTATCTTCTTAATTTAATTCTAGATTTTACATAATTACGATGAATCAAATATTTTGATCATAATATAATTAATAAATTTATTTTTATTTTTTATTTTATTTCTAGATAATTTAACCAAGTCAAAATGTTGAGTTAACATAGCATAATAGGACATTATAATATATCCTCGATGTCATATCAATGAGTCATAGTATTGTAACAAGGTCTATTTACAAGTTAATAAAATCCATGGTAAAATGGGAGTGAAAATTCATCGCTAAAAACCTTGTTATATTATAAAGTTATTATATATGTATGAACAAAATTTAAATATAGTTCTAAATTTATTAAATTTAATTTATATAATAAAATGTATCTTAATTTATATCTACTATTTATATATTATATATTTTAACGTAATAAAAGGTTTAGATATATCTCAAAAATTATTGTAAACTTTTTTATTTTAGATTTAATTTTAAAATGTTATAATATTAAATTCAAATAAAATATTTATAAAATATGAAATGATTTTTGGACACGTGGTTAAAAATATTGTTATATTGTGAGTATTAAAATGTTTATGGATATATTAGTTGAATTTAAACATGATTACAAATTATTATTTCAAATTTTTATGGTAAAATGTATGTTGACTTATAGCTACTATTAATATGTTATATATTTTAATGTGATATATATATTATTATTTTCTTATGTAAAAAATTACTTGTAATTTTATTAATAACTAAAACAATTCCCTTAATAAATTTTATATATTATTTTAATTTTTTATACCTTATAAATTAAATATATTAATATAAATTTACTTCCCTATCTTACTTTTACACATCCACATCCCTGAGGGATACCAGGAATATATATATATATATAATTACTCGAATGCCGTTTATTGTTGCAGGGTAATAATTCAATAACTACGCATACTTAATAGCATCCCTAATAATTAATATCAATACTTTTTTACTAAATTATATAATATGGAGTTGTTCTCTCACCATTCGTTGCATGTGTATACTTCTAAACGACATAAATATATTTTAAACTGCACATTTAATAAATAATCTCAATACTCTATTACTAAATTATACAATAGGGAGTTGATCTCTCACAATTCCTTGCATGTATATATTCTTCTAAACCTTCGCATAGAAATATTTTATTAGGTTAGCATGGATATATTATATCGAGTGGAGAATATGTAGTTCACATGTGGAGGTTCATATGCTACTCGAGGATACATTGTTACTCATGTTATGTGCAATTAAGGTTACTTCCTTATCTCGTAATATTTAGAATGATTTCATTTATTTTTTCATTAAGATGGAGTTAAAAGCTTAAAAAAAAATTTGCACGCTTACATATATTTTAGGCATTTTATTTAATTTTTTTTATTTTTTTTATAAAATATATTTTTATCAGACTATGAACTTCAAATGTTAATGTCATTCTTATGAACATAAATATCTATTTAGAGTTGTTTTGAGAATGTATTTTTTTGGTTATTTATAATAAAATGTCATTCTTATCCACATAAATATTTATTTAGAGTTGTTTTGAGAATGTAATTTTTTTTTGTGATTTATAATAATTTTTTAAGAGGTTTTTTTTCGAAACACTAAGTGTTATCATCAAAACTTAGATCAATGATCTGATCAAAACATGTTAATATATAATGTAGAGATACAAAATAATTAATTTAAAAAAAACGTTAAATAAAAAATAATTAAATATTTAAGTGGAATATTAAAAAAATACGAATTAAAATCTTATGTTTAATAAAATATTTTTAATAATAATAATAATAATAATAATATTATTAACTAAAATAATATAAAAGAATAATAATTAATTTAATATTATTACATCCTAATCTAAAAATGATTTTAAAAAAAATATAATGACAAGTATATTATATTAATTTTTTTTTTAATTGTTATTGAAGTTTCTACTATAACAATATAAATTATTATACCATTCATAAAAATCAATAAAAACATTCTACTACCAAAAAATAAAATATATTAAAAAATTATAAATGAATAATAATTAATTTAACATTATTAGGTCTTAATGTAAAAATAATAATAAGTATATTAAAAAAATATTTTTAATTCTTATTGAATTTTCGATTATAACAATATAAATTGTTATAAATTATTATACCGTTGTGGTAAAAAAAAACATGCTAATAGAAAGAAAAATAAAATTAGCAAAAGAAAAACTAAGAAATATTTATTAATTAAATAAATATATAAATAAAATTATACATAATGGATTTTCCTATTTATGAATGAATAGACTAAAAGAAAATCTAGTGGTCTAAGAGGTGTGGATTATTTAATGATCTTATGGAATAGCATGAACCCGAGATACTATTTACAAAGTAACAATATACATGTTCAAGACAACTCAATCAACTACTTACCTCACTAGATCTTATGCTTTATATTGGATTTTATGGCTAAATAGAAAATAAAGGATGTCATCTTCCTTGATATTCCAATATTTGAGGTTAAGTAGTTAAATGTAATAAAAAACTATTTATCATTTTTTTAAAATAAAAATAAAAAATATATTAATTAATTAAATCAATAAGTAACATAAATGGTATAATAAACACTCTCTATTTATACGCATTGGTACACATTGGTTGATCATATTTTGAAGGGAATGTTCTTTGTGACTTTTCATTAAATTAATTATATTATTAATATACTAGCAATTGCGCTAGACACCGTAAGGCATAAATTTAAGAAGAATAGTGAGATATAGAAGATCATTGAATATAAAAATTAGTAAACAAAATATAAAAAATAGTAAAGAAAATATCATTCAAAACTAGAAGACAAAGAGAAAGCACTTACATTATGCCAAAATTGACAGATTCTATAATCTTTCCAACATACATTTCCTCTTGATCTTGAATGATGCTCTTCCAAGTTCCAATAACAATTCCTTGATAAGAAAAAGTGCTCCTTTCAATATTGAACTGTGTGACTTGATAAAAATCTTATAGCCTTTACCACTTGCTCTTAAGGTGATTGGATTTTCCTTTGCTTCTCCTTCTTTTGGGCATTTGGATTGGTTTGTGACACATCAATTTTATAATGAATTTTTTTTGACGAAAAAGAGAAATTCAAAGTTTACCATTGACCATTGATGAAATAATTCTTTTAATTGATATAACAACTTTAATTCACTCTTCAGAGATACCATGATGAACACTTATGGTAGCATATAGGCTTTACCACTTGCTCTTAAGGTGATTGGATTTGTCTTTTCTTGTCCTTCTTTTGGGAATTTGGATTGGTTTGTCACACATGAATTTTATATTGAAAGTTTTTTTTTTCGAAGATGAGAAATTCAAAATTTACCATGGACCACCAATGAAATAATTCTTTTAACTGATATAGCAACTTTAATTCACTATTCAGAGATACCATGATGAACTCTTATGGTAACATATAGGCTTTACCACTTGCTCGTAAGGCGATTGGATTTGCCTTTGCTTGTCCTTATTTTGGGCATTTGTATTGGTGTGTGCCACATGAATTTTATATTGAAAGTTTTTTTTTTTTGAAAATGAGAAATTCAAAATTTACCATTGACCATTGATGAAATTATAAATAATTCTTTTAACTGATATAACAACTTTAATTCACTATTCAGAGATACCATGATGAACTCTTATGGTAGCATCCACGAGATTTCCTTTATTGATGAACTCTTATGGTAGCATATAGGTTTTACCACTTGCTCTTAAGGTGATTGGATTTGCCTTTGCTTGTCCTTCTTTTGGGCATTTGGATTGGTTTGTGACACATGAATTTTATATGGAAAGTTTTTTTTTTTGAAAATGAGAAACTAAAAATTTACCATTAACCATTGACGAAATAATTCTTTTAACTGATATAAAAACTTTGCTCTTATGGTAGCTTCCACGAGCTTTCCTTTATTCAACATGATATCCTGCAAGACATGACTATGTATTTGACTAGGAAGTGGCCTACAAATAAATACTTTTTATGCCTTAGAAATTCCGAAAAAGTGGAAAAAGTTTGTGAAGTGTGCATTTGATGTTGATATTTTTTCCTTCCATACAAATTTGGTACATATTTCTTTCTCCTCTCATTGACCAATTTTCAATATTGAACTGTCTGACTTGATCAAAACCTTGAAGTCTTCTACATTCTACCTACACATAAGTTTTGCGTTTGATGTTGAGATGTTTCCCTTCCACACAAGTTTGGTGCATGTTTCTTTCTCCTCTCATTGACCAATTTTCAGTATTGAAGTGTCTGAAGTCCTCTACATTCTACCAACACATAATTTGAGTCTTCTACATTCTACCTACACATAATTTGATCATGTATGTGCACATAAATTGAACATTCACCCAAGTCTTCCGTGATATCTATTTCCCCTAACTATTCCAAATTAACATGAGAATTCTCGTAACTATGCCAAATTAACATGAGAAATGAGAGGATTCTTAAGATTGACTGGGGTTAGCACAAAGTTTCTAAGACTTTTCTCCAATATTTATTAACATAAAAACAAATTACTAAAACAAAAGAATTAAATTGTTATCATTTTCCATAAGGTTAGATAAACCAAAGTTAATATTTATAGATGGTGGAAATCATTATCATCATCAATAACCACCTTTTCTATTCTTAGAAGTAGTATTTTCCTTCACATTCACCACTTGTTCACCTTCAACTAGCCCAACCACATAATATATACTTGAATACACATCTATCACCTTATATCAACCACCTCTCAATTTCTTCATGAATAACTCAAGTACTAATTGGCAAAGTATTGAGATAAAAGTGAGCACAAACTTGCTAGGCCTTTGCTAAACCATTGTGAATAAATAAGGTAGTCATTTCAAATAATATTGCCATTAAGAATATTGATCAAAAGTACAACCACTTGTTCACCTTTAAGTGGCCCAACCACATAATATATACACCACTACACATCTATCACCTTATATCAACCACCTCTCAATGACTTCATGAATAACTCAAGTACTAATTGGAAAAATATTGAAATAAAAGTAAGATCTTATAGTGGAGGATCAATTATTTAGAAAACAATGGTAACATCTCTTCCCTTCACAAGGAAATGATTGACAAGCAAAAATATTTTGGTCAAATTGTTAAACCTACAAACTCTAACCGATGTTAAAATTCTTTCTAGCCAAAAGATAATACACTGACCAAACACGAATGAAAAATTTACCTCGCGAGAACTTCAAGTTGGAAAGGCTGATGAACAAATAGATGAAGAGAAAAAAAAAGGAATAAACCTTTCATTTTCAATTCATTTAGCATCTAGATTATTTTATTTAAAAATACTTCGAGACTCCACCAACAATGATTTCCTTTTCATTAAAATTAATTATTGTAAGGATGAAAACCATCACTGTCCCCAAAAAAATAGTGATAATAAGGATGAGTCAATGGTGACGCTGAAGAAAATAATGAAAGAGAGAGTTGGTGCGCCAGTAATAACACGAAGAATAATCTTCCATATAAAATAAGCATAAAGCAAACCTGTAACGGCATGAACTAGACTCAGCTATATTAAAATAGGTATAACCATTTTCTAGTTATAATAATTCTTGAATAATGAAAATCAAAAAAATATATTTAATATATTTTTGTCAAATAATCTCTTAGTTTATCTTATTATGAACCCAAGGGAGTAAAATTAAACCCAAGGGACTAATATTATAAACCCAAGGTATATACACCCTAATGAAAATAATATAAACACTAAAATAAACATGATTGACCATCGTTGATTTTCATATTGAGACAATCCTTATCACAATTCCATGTTGGACATCATAATAAACCATGGTTGACCACGGAATAATAAACCCAAGGAATTGATATTATAAACCCAAAGGAAAAATAAACCCAAGGGATTAATATTGAAACCCCAAGGGATTATGAACCGAAGGGAATAATATTAACCCCAAGGGACTAAGATTATAAACTCAAGCTATATAAACCCTAAGTGGAGATCATTTTTGTCATAATGTGAGATCTAACCATGATTGACCAGTTGACCATCGTTGGTTATGGATGACCATGGTTGACCATCATTGATATTATAAACCCAAGTTAAAAATAAACCCAAGGGATTATTATTATTAACCCAAGGGAAACATAAACCTAATGGATTAATACTAAAACCCCAAGGGATTATGAACCTAAGGGAATAATTTTAAACCCAAGGGACTAATATTATAAACCCAACATTGGTAAACTGAAATAAAATATTATAGACACTAAAGTAAATATGGTTTATTTTCATGGTGAGACAACCCTTGTCACAATGCGACATTCAACGATGGTTGACCATGCTTGGCTATGATTAACAATTGTTGACCATGATTGATATTATAAGCCTAACAGAGTAATAAACACAAGGGAGTAATACTAAAACCCGAAGGGATAATGAACCCAAGCGAATAATATCAAACCCAAGGGACTAATATTATAAACCCAACATATAAAAAACCTAAGATAAATAATATAAACATTATAATAAACATGATTGACCATCGTTGATTTTCATATTGAGCTAATCCTTATCACAATTCCATGTTGGACCATGGTTGACCATGGTTTCCATCATAATATACCATGGTTGACTGGGGAATAATAAACCCAAGTGATTGATACTATAAACCCAAAGGTACAATAAAACCAAGGCATTAATACTAAAACACTAAGGGATTATGAACCTAAGGGAATTATATTAAACCCGAGGGACTAATATTATAAACCCAAGATAAACCCTAAGTGGAGACAATTTGATTCATAATGCGAGATCGAACGATGATTGAACAAAGTTGACCATGGTTTGTTATGTTGACCATTGTTGACCATGATTGATATTATAAGCCTAAGGAATTGATATTATGAACCCAAGGGAAACATAAACCCAATTTATTAATACTAAAACCCTAAGGGATTATAAACCCAAGGGAATAATATTATAAACCCAACATTGGTAAACCCAACTGTAATCCTAAGGGATTAATACTAAAACCCCATGACTGACCATAGTTGACAATGGTTGACCATATTATAAACCTAAGGGAATAATAAACCCAACTGATTGATATTATAAACCTGAAGGAATAATAAACCGAAGGGATTAATACTAAAACCCCAAGGGATTATGAACCTAAGGGAATAATATTAAACCCAAGGGACTAATATTATAAACCCAAGGTATAAAAACCCTAAGATAAATATTAAAAATACTAAAATAAACACGGTTAAGCATCATTATTTTTCATATTGAGACAATCTTTGTCACAATGTGACATTGGACCATGGTTGACCATGGTTGATTATAAACCCAAGGGGTTTGGATTATAAACCCAAGGGAATGATAAACCTAAGGGATAACAATTGTAAACCCAAGGTATATAAACCCTAACATAAATATTATAAACCCTAAAATAAACATGGTTGACTATGTTGATTTCCATATAGAGACAATCCTTGTCACAAATATGCAACATTGGCCCATGGTCAACCATGGTTGACCATGATTGATTTTCAGATCGAGACAATCATTGTCAAACGCAACATTAGACCATGGTTGACCATGCTTGATTTCCATATCCAACCTTGTTTGACCATCGTTGAACATGGTTGGTTATGATTGACCATGGTTGATAATGATTAATATTATAAACTGAATGGATTAATATTATAAACCTAAGGGATTAATACTAAAATCCCAAGTGATTATGAACCCAAGGGAATAATATTAAATTCATGGGACTAATATTATAAACCCAATGTATATAAACCCTAAGATAAATATTAAAAAAATAAAATAAACACGATTGGCCATCTCGTATTTTCATATTGAGACAATCCTTATCACAATTCCATGTTGGGCCATGGTCGAACATGGTTGACATCATAATCAACAATGGTTTATAGCGAGTAATAATGCCAAGTGATTGATATTATAAGTGAGAAGGAACAATAAACCAAATGGATTAATACTAAAACACCAAGGGATTATGAACCTAAGGGAATAATATTAATCCCAAGGGTCTAATATTATAAACCCAAGGTATAAAATCCCTAAGATAAATATTAAAAATAATAAAATAATAAAATCCTTGTCACAATGCAACATTAAAAAATTATGAAACCACATTAATTAAATTTTCTTCAAACTATAATGCAACCAGTTAACCATGAAATGTGTGTGGGAATTAGTAACGCATAGGCAACCACTCAGTTTAGCTAATGGACTGGAAAAAAACACTTGGTAGATGGTTGAAGAGGCATACGTTTAAAAACATTAACTCACTAATGAACATACGTTTTTATCAAAAAGAGGTACAGTAAATTTTTAATCATTCTTTGTAAAAAAATAATTTAAGTATGCTTTAAACATGTGATTTAGACATGCAAGTAAATTAGCGATGTGAATTCTATCCATTGATATAGTGATAACCACAAAGAATACACTGACATCTTTCAATTTAGGCCATCTAATAAAAAAGATTAATTAAAAAAATGGTTAATATACCCAACTCCAATACTAAAATATTATATATATGAAAAAAATATTTTTGGAAAATAAATTATTAAGCATGTTTAATACTCTAATATTTAAGATTCTAAATATTTTAAACAAATAATAATAAACCACTATTAACAAGGAAATGTGAAATTTCGTCTTGCGTCAAAACAAATTTACTCTACAGGCTAAGTTGGTATGTAGTAATTAAGCCGATAGGCCTTCTTGTGCATCAACAATTGTCAGCACTTTTTACCTTGAACTGTTCGATCATGTGAGACACTTTCAAACATTGATTTGAAGTTCCATCTGGCATTCATGCACTGCACTTTGACTGCTTTTTCCAAATATATGAGTTTCCTTCTTTTCACCTACTAGTTTTGATGTGCGTTGAACCTGGCCCTTTGAGTTGCCTTACTGCTTTTTCCCATTCTTTTATGTCACTCTTGAAGATATTTTTACTGCTTTTTCCCTAAAAATTGTTGTTGTTGTTCTTCTTCCCTGGCTTTTAGCAAGCACTGTTCTTCTTCCCTAGCTTTGGGCAAGCACTAAGTTTCATCTACCATCGCCTCATTGATTGTCATGGGTTGTGCGTGTTTCTGGATAATAAGGAACTTCACATGGGAGATACTATGTCTGCTACAATCCTCAGAGCCATTCAAAGTGCGTCAATTTATATTGCCCTTTTTACTGAGTGTTATGCTAAATCCCCTTGGTGTTTTGAAGAGCTACGTTGGATTTTGAGATCATATCGCAAGCATAACTTGAAGATAATTCCCGTGTTTTGTGACATTGAGCCTAAAGACCTTTGTTACGTTGAGAGTGGGCATTACGCTAAAGCCTTTGAAGAACACCAACGCAAAGCCAGAGTAGCGATGGAATGCATCCAGACATGGAAGGCAGCTTTTATCAAAGCCTCCCACATTTCTAATCTGCTATTTGAATTGAACTAAAGGTAAAACCATTTTATTTTCTTACAAGTCCATTGATTCTATAATCTACGAACAAATGTATTGTGAAACAAATAATCCTTTTTAACTAATGGATTTGCTTGGAGAGGCCAAATACTATGGAAAATTTGCTAGAATTTTGGTGATATGTATGGCTTTTGCTATATGAACGGGTTTGGCTATGCATAAGTTATAAGAAAATTTGCTGTGCTTTAGTTTATAAATTATTTGTTATATATTTTTGGAGGAACCACATATTTTTCTGTAAAATTTCTTCAGTGAGATAGGTAATTGTTAGAATCATAGATTTGAGTTATAAATTCTCCACAAAGTTATTTGAATCATATTCAACTCATGCTTCAAATTTCTGACAAATTTTTATTAACTCTATAATTAAAAAATTGTTTATTACCCAATTAACTCAACTCCATTAACTTGCCCAAAACAAAATTTCACAATACTGCCATCCTTTCTAAAATTTTTATCTTCCTTCTTGTCATGAAAGCCTGGAATTCGTCGGATCGAAATGGAGAATTTCAAGTTTTCGCTAAAGTGCGATCATATTTAACAAAATTTAAACCGAAATTTTGTTATTTCAAAAATATTATCTTATTTCGAAACACTGGTCTTCATTGCGATGCAGTATAATAATATGGTTAGCATTAATCATATTTTCTAGGATGATGGCTCTATAAGGTTTTTTGAGTGCATCTTTATGAAAAAATAAGATGATATTTTTATTTATTAATAAAAATTACTATTTTTTTTCTTAAAAAAAATAGTTTATATATAAATTAAAAAAAAATCAATCTTAGTGTGAGTATTTGTAAAAGATATAACTAAATAAACCAAAACATTTTATCCAAATAGTGTGCGGTAAGCAAAAATATAACTTTAGATGACTTATTGTTGGAGCCTAAGGGAGCCTATTGAATTAAGCGAACAATGACCCTAGAATCACTGATACAGGGCTATGCTTTAGGCCCTTGAAAAAATTTAATTTCTAGATTTTCCAGCATAGAAAATGAGATTTTTAAATTTTTGTGGCAAGTTTATGAGAAAAGTATATGCAAGTTTTTAATTTTGTTTGGTAAGTTTATGAGTAATTATGTGAGTAGAGGTATTTTTTTTAAGATTTGATGAAGTTTAGAAAGAACAAGCTCTTTTTTTTATCTTTTATTAAGTTTTGGAATGTTCAAGTGGAAAGAAGTTAACAGAAAAAGATTGAATGAACATGTGACAAATGTAATTTCATAACATTTTTCAAACACAAAGCTACAAACTTTTGGACCACTTCAAATGGCATGGGCTCTAGTGATACACAAGTCACAAGCAATGACATTAGACAAAGCAACAATAGACATCGGCACCAAAGAACGACAAGGGCTAACGCTCATTGCAATTTCAAGAGTGCAATTATTGGCAAACATTCAAATCAATCCAGCATTTCCATTCTCACGCATTGCACAAATGCATGAAAATCCATACATTAAGCGTAGACAACAAGAGAAATCATTGCTCGCATCAAAAATCTATGCAGGAGAATACACTCTAGCAAATCATACAACCTATTCTCTAGAATTACCCACATGGTAAAACCATTGAATTGTTAAAGAAGATAAAAAAAAAATACTCAAGATAACAATTCACATCCATGAAAGGGACACACACAGGAAAATGCGGCGTCAATTGCAGGAACTTTGGCACTACAATAAACATTAATTGGTGTTGACAATGCCATGCCCCATCATGCATATATGATTAGCTTCTCATTGTAAATTACATCTATATGTAATAAAATTCTCTTATTGTACATATGTTTAGAAGCCAAAGAATACTTTCATTGTATATATGTTTAGTTATTACCTACCAAACATGTCTCTATGTGTAGACCATATTTAAAATTTCAAGAAATACATTGCAAAGCATGTAACTTTCTTCTGTATAATTGCTTGTGAAAAACACACAAAACCAAGTAAAATATTTAAAAGTATTCAAGTGTAATAAGTCTAGTATGTTCCACCAGACATGATGCATAGTTGTGGAGTGTCATAGAGTTCCTATAGCTGCAATTTTAATAAAGACTCACTTTACATAGATTTGGCCTTTTGAGTGTGGTTTCTATTGTTCATGGAATGCAAGTTATTATGCTACTCACTTTAAGTTATCTTTGTTTTTGTTCTCAAAAATGTTATATAGGAATATGTATACTTTACATGGGCTTTTGCAATGACATTTATAGAGTGGTTAATTGTTTGTTTTTAAATTAAAATACATTTACATGAAATTATCAAATTCTCTTCTTTTTTGTTTCAAGCATGTCAGTGTTTTTAAATACATGTGAATGAATTTGGACCCCAATAAACACATGTTGAATAGAAAGTCTTGTGTTTTCTTTATGTTCTTCTATGTTTACATGCTGATCTGTTCTATTTTTAGCTTCCAGTATAAAGAATTTACATTCCAAGTCTGTTCTGTCTCCTATATCTTTTATTCTATTTCAGATTTAATAAGTTGTTCAATATCAATAGCAGCCCAAAAGATGGAACTGCCTTTTTTAAAAATTCAACAATTCCAACTTCATAAGTCTATCTGCCTCTCTTTATACCTTTTGGGACAATTGCTAATTTACTCTACCGGATAAGTTGGTATGTAGTTTACTCTCCTAACATAACACAAAAAAGGGAGCCTCTTTCTCACTCCGACACCTATCACGCCTAACCTGAACATACACACGGTTAAAGGTCAAACAGCAAGTAGGTAGTAAATTTCACAGGGCGTGGAATTAAAAAATAGCGGAAAACCATCCACATTACAACGAAACCTGACGAGGGAACTAAAGCTATGCTTGAATTCAGACTTAGACCCACCGTCAGCATCCCATAATATGTGGCGTTAAGGAGCTGAAGAACATCATAAAAAAAATACCCAAAGGATTTGGCGGCTGTCCTCCGAAAGTTGATCAATGAGTAAACGATCAGAGCATACACTACCACTGCATAGATATCTATGGTACTTCAATCAAAACCTGACCAACACAAACATTCGCATCCATCTGTTCTTTCCTGTTTTAAGACATTAATTAATGAATTAACAAAAACTAAAACCAAACGAGAGAGACTTATAATCAAAATAAAAAGACGCCGTAAATTCTAAAATAAGACGCCGTAAATTTCAAAACGATGCAGATTTGGTAAGACCTTCAGAACTTATTCTACTTTATTCTGCGTGACAATTCTCTTCAGAAGTCGTTCTGCTTGATAATTTATAAGAATTTACCCTACATAAGTAAATTCCTATTAGATGTTTCTAGCCCGAATGGCCACAATCCACGCCTATATCTGATTAAGTGATAAAGGTGCGAATTTAATGGAAAATACTTCAAAGAAATGTCATTGGTAGTAGGTAGTAGGTGAATGAATTCCAACGAATTTACTTAAAATATAATTTCTATCAAACAGAGCTCTGCGTGCAAAATGATGACAGTGACTTACCAAAGCAGGGAGATTCACCAGTATAATGTACGGCTACCGAAACTGATATCTGCATAGTGGGCATGAGAGATTACGACAAAACCACCTTGTGGTGCAGGCATAATGAAAAAGATGATTACATGGCAATCGTTTGGCATATTGTCCAATTAAAATCATTTCACGACAAATTGCACATAACATTCCATCACTATCACCGTCTCTCAATCGATCACCGTCACTATCACCACCGCTCGTAGCTACCGGCTCGTCAGAAAAAATAACAGATACACAAGAATCCGCAACTGAGTAGGCACCAGCTACTCGATTAGTCTCATAGCGAGCGATATGTTGTTCTCTAAGTTGAGGGTGAAGAGTAAATTTTTGACTTAAAATTTGTATCGAATTAGTACCATTCACGTCATCCAAGAGTTGCAGCACCTGTTCACAATGTGAGAAGCTCCCACTCCAGAATAATTGGAGGCTCAAAACATTTCCGTCCTGCCGACTCCAATCCTTTACTACTCGGTACAAAACACTAATGTTTTCCTCCATTGGATTATAACTCATTGGATCTTGCGATTCATAGTTTTGAGCCACTGTAATGTCATTTATATAGACATTGTCCCATATATTCTCCACCTGCCACTGAGATCTGTCGGCCTGGCCAATACATCTAAGCCCTACGCCCGAGATGAAGTGATGTTCTCGATGTTCCTCGTTCGCTTCTGGAACATTTTCAGATCCAGTTGACTGATTGGTTACCGTGGCCGCTACTAATTTATGCATAGAGTATACCATGTCCCTACTTTTGTGTGAAGCTAATCGTCTCCATACCATTCCCCTGTTGAGCTGCTCTGTTAAATGCCTTTCAAACCGATCAACTATTTCTCTAACGCGATAGTGGTTATCAATTTCATTTCTTTCTACCTCCATCTGATCGTTTTTATGCGAACAAAACAACAATATATCATTGATAATTATTGGTGGAGTTTACACATATATACACACGTCGCACAAGCTTTGTATCATCCTAGGCCGACACAGACAAGTTGGGTTGGACATTGTACGTTTAACCAGTTTAATGATCCCACCAAAATACAATATTCCTGAAAATAATAATAATGAAATTTTTTATATAATATATATCTTTTAAGAAATTTGACAATATAATATATAAAAATTATGCAATATAGTATATATCTTCAATTTCATTTATTCTCTTTTTAACATTTTTACTTTTATTTTATTTTTAAAATCCTATTTCCCAGTCTTTAAAAGCAAGGATGGAAGATAAAAACAAAGTTTTTTAATTTCATATACATGTTTTTATATTTAAACATTTTTGTTACTCTTAAAAATGTCAATATTTTGTTTTGCAATCTTTTGGAAGTATGGATGGAAGAGAAAATCAAATTTTGTTTATGAAAAAGGGTTGTCAACGTATAAAGCTATTTTTTATTAATATTTTATATTTAAAAATAATGTAACGGTTTAATTAATATATTTAATTAGTTATATATATATATATTTTTTAATTCATAACTATGTTTTATTATTTTTAATTTTACAGTGGTTTTAAAAAAACAATTATTTGTGAATATTTAAATAAATATTTATTTTGGAAATACATTCATAAAATTAATAATATAAAAAAACATTATTTATATATATTTATGTATATAAAAAAATATTATATATATATATATATATATATATATATATATATTATTATTCAATGTAATTTATTTTTATGTGTATGGCTAGAGAGGGTGTGTTGTGGGGCGTCTCTCTAATGTCAACTTAATACATATTGATACTTTTCAAACAACAATTGAATCATGCCATGGAATTGGTACAATGCCATAGTGGGTGTTAAAAAGAAAAAACCATTTTCATGCAAGGTAAGTGAGAGTAATGGATTCAAAGATTCAAATGGAAGGGCACCAGACCTCCACAAAAATATGGGATAGGACGAGGACAACCAGATGATGAGATCAGGAGGGACCTCCATAGGAGGAAACCCTATTTCACCTATCATGAGCCATGGGCCCCAGGGCATGAGCCATGGCCCTGGGGCACAATACAATGATAGAAAGACCCACTTTATAGATGTGTTTTCTGATAGAAAACCTGAGAAAGAGGTTAAGCATGAGGGAAATAACACCATTGGTTGTGAGGAGAACTTAGACCGGCCCGATGTGACTCAAGATTCATCACTATTGGAGAGATCATTGATAAGTTGGGGTTAGGCATTGGAAGTGAGAGTAGAGAATGCACCTTTAGGGCTATCCATTGATTAGATGTGCGTAAGCATAGAGGTACCCACAACCATGATGAAGTTTCCAAATAGTAGACACCTACAAGAGAGTGGTGAGATAGAGGGTAGCTGAGTGATGAGCTAGAGGCCAAGTGAGTGATGAGTTAGAGGTCAAGTGAGTTGCGTTTTCTAGGTCAACCACCACACTTGGTCATGTTGGGGGACATCTTAAACCCGTAATGATGCACCGAGTAGGAAACAATTAGGGTGAGGAGATACTACTGATGATTCAACACGGAGGGCATTTAGTGGGATGTGAGCTAGATGAGGATGTTATGTATGATGAGAAATTTGTGGAGGGGAAGTTAGTGCCTTGTGTGAAGATCATGGTGGAGGAGGATGAATGATCATCTTCTGGGCTTGTCGTCAATGAAGAGAAAACATATCCACAAGAAACCAATATAGTTGTAGTACTTTCAAACCATAACTCTCTTTAGGAATATATACATGGGGTTTGCAACACTATTAGATTACCTCTACACATTGCAGAGAGAAAAGTAGAGTCCCCTAGGCAGACCTTATGTGTTCTCCAAGGTAGTGAGACGAGGTGACATGAGTTGTGCAGGGCACCACATTTGCATGGTGACGCTTTTATGTGTAAAGGTGTTCTTGCATTCTATTCCTCTAACAGGGTTGAGTGGTGAGAGGTATTGAGCTGGTACTTAGTGGAGCAAACTAGCTATCTAGATATATCCATAGCCATAGGTTAGCAGGGGTTGTGGTTACTAGAGGAGCTCGAGGGCCAAGTTATTAATGGGACACAGGTGGGATTCCCCACCACATCATGGATTTGGTCAGTGATGATAGTAGTTATGTGATAGATCTATTGATTGAGCAGAAACACACCTTCAGATATCTATCTGAGTTCAAGAAAGAAAAATTGACAAGTTTTGTTGACATGGGAGTTGGCAGACTTCATGAGTTATCCTCATGTGTTGAATGTGCATTTGATCATTCGATTATTTACATACTCAGATTGCAAGATCTTGTAAGATGAGGTGGCATCGAGAGGGAACAAAATAATTCCTTCTATGGAGGTGAGGATTTCCCATGGATATATGGGCGAGAGGGGTCATCAAGGTGTAGCACCGTAGTGACACTACCATGGGCACATAAGGGGAACTTTTCATCATATCTCTGATGGAGGATCATGAGGGGAGGTCTACTCATATGAGGTTATGGAGATGTGGTAGTGGAGATTGTGATACTCAAAGGATGCGGACATATGGCATCTACGAGTGTATAGGGGTATGTACCGATTAGAAGCGATATGCAGAGGAGCATGAAGGTGTAAATAGATATGAAGTGGTCTGTGGGGTTGCACCATGGAGTAGGAGGAGTGATTCACATTGCTCTTAGATTCGTCATGGAGTTATGAATACATTCACATAAGAAGTGTACCAGGTGATTTACGGTGATGTGGGAGCATGTAGTGCTTTCGAGTAGTGCATAAAGGTTTGCAATTGGGTGTAGTGGTATGCCAAGTGGCACAAAGGTACATGGTTATTTACAATAGTGTATGAGGCTACACAATGAACTGGTGGAGTGATACTAACAGGGAGATTTCTTGAAAAGGATGTTAGGCATGCCACTGACATGGACATACCTAGGTTCTAAGTGTAGGGTTGATCACAGGGCTCTCTGGGAGCATCCAAACGTGTTATTGATCATACCCATAAGAGCCCAAAAAGTCATCACTCTTTGACATTAAAAATCGTTATAAACAATTTAGATATTACCTCTTGATTTTCCCATCATGAGAAATAGGACAAGGGAGGTTTATCTAAGACAGATAGTCAGAGAATTGCATTAGGAGGTAAATTTCCCAACTAAGGGATATGGTAGAGGTGAGATTTGATTGTAGAGATAACATTTGTTCATTCACTCAGTTCACACCTATGGAGGTGTATGACACACTTTTGGCCAAGCATTCTAGAGGATTATGTGAGTAGAATTTACAATGGAGGAGGCTCGAGGTAGTATTAGACAATGAGAACAAGTGACAAAATAATAGATCTCACTATGGGCTATGAAATGTGCAAGATATTTTAGCTTGCACTAGATTGATTTATGATGTATGGAATATATTTATTGATTCCATGAAAAGATCAAAGATGAGGGATGTGTGGATTCCAGAAGTTGTCATAACTATGCTACATTAGATTTCGATTTGGGATCCAAGGATTCAGTTGGTTGATATATCACTCTATTCTGTGATGAGAAAATTCTTGGTAGAGGTTGATCTAATCAATTCTTGGGTTAACTCATGAGAAGCCAATGAGACCTTCACCATGCGGTGAGGTAGGTTATCCCTCTTGTTAATGAGGATCAAGGCTAATTAGGGAGTGGTAGGCTCTCGCATTGTTGAGTACGCCTTATAGGTTAAGCAATGCACTACTCATTACCAATATAATAGTTGAGAGCTACAGGAGAGAGGTATCATTTCCAGGCATGATGGGAATTTAGTTTTGGATAGAGTGGCACATCTTTAGCATGGTGGTATCCATTTCATATTAACATGGGACATCGACATTACAAGGCTTTGTAGTTTGACTACCATTTCGGATGAGCTGGTCCCTATAGGGGGAGGTCTTGTTGGTCTTCCATTTGGTTTTAGTTCTATACAAAGTATTTCCCCCTGGTGATTTGATAATGACTCATGGCATTACGCTAGTATGGTAGGATTATCAACTGAAGGAAACCATGGAGAGCTTGTACAAGTGAGTGCTTTTATCCTCCTATGTTAGATTACATATGTAAGTGTCCACTCTTGTAGGACACAAGTTTAGTTTCTCAATAGAGAAACTTCTTGAAGAGTTAATCAAGATTCTACATTATCAGGGTACTCTACTTATGAGTAATAGGGAGAGTGTTCATAATAGCAATGACTTGCTAGACAATGAGTGGAGCGAGGGATGCTTCACATTGATCAAGAAGGATTGGGACCTCAATATTAGGGTATTTATTCATTTTTAGGTGGCACAACAATGTGGGTTGATTCAATGGAACAATTGGGAAGCTAGTATTATTTGCGGTGACATTTTGAGTCAGAAGATAGAAAGAGCACTTGCTTGAACATTGTTTGAGGACAAGCAATTTTGGGCAGAGGGGACTGTAATCTCCCTATTTTTTGTGAGTGAAAAAATGACTAAGGATCTTTCCTAATTATGATAATATTAATTAGAAAGGGGTAAATATTATTTTATTACGAAAGGGTGGAAAATATTATTTTATTATGGAATGGAGACATAATATTATTTTATTAAAAATAATGGCAAAAGTAACTTAGTGGAAAATGGTCCCCCCAATAAAATAATATTAAAAGAGAGTCTAGAAACATAGGGAGAAATTATAAAAGGGGGATGAAATCATTTGTTGATCATTTTTCTATGTCTTTTCATTTCTAATTGATTTTTAAGAGAAACTCAAGCAAGTTTTAAATTGAGGGTTTCAAGTGATATCCTCACCCTAGTTTTGGTAGATCTTTTGCCACCCTAGCTAATCTTCCTCTTCCTTCAGTGGAAATTATTTTCCACCATAATTGGATTATTTTTCATTCTCTAGTTTTTAAAATCTAACTAATATTTTTGTAGAGAAGCTTCAACATTTTTATCTAGTGTCTTTCTATGACACATTTAAAATACTTTTCATTATGTCATTTTCTTAAATTAATATATTAATTATTTTTCATATTTTAGTATTACCTAATTTCAAATTTGATAGTGGCCTAGTAGCCACACTCGCTATTACAACTATCAATATGAAGAGCATGAAAAGTATCGGATTATTCTACCTTACCTCATTTAAGTTATTTTAAACATGGTCAAGGGATACCTTTACGTAATTATATAGTATAAACATGGTAAAAATGCTTTGAATGAGTTAATTGCAAATATATATTAAAATAATTATAGATTTAATAAAAAAAAAAATTCTCAGTAAAAGACTAAACTATTATATTATGTACAGGTTTCAAAAATACATCATGGTGAAACAAGAGAGAGTCAGGCTCTGGGTATGTCACCCGAGAGCAATTGAGTCATCCCAAAACTAGCCCACACAAGGGCGCCAGACACAAAAGCCAGACTTCCATAGGAGCACGTCCACGCAGGGGCACCAACCATTTCATCCCACGCAGGGGACACTGACCTTACCCTAATCATTGAGACAGAATTCAGGAACATGGACATAAACCCAGAAACGAAAGAGACCGGAAGCATTGTTACTTTAACAGAGTCAAAAAACAAACAGCAGAAGACCAAACAGAAAGCCATAGAAACCTTATGTGCGGGCGTCCTTAGTCGTCCATTTGCACCTCCTCTACTCGGCACCAGCCATAGGCTTCTCTTTCAGCCACAGTGGGAAAGGTGTCTTCCTCCTCGCAAGTTCCTGGCTTCTTATCTTGCTTGCGTTGCATTACATTTTTTGGGTCTGAGGCCGCACCCTTAACCGCCTGCTCCTTTTCCGCTTCATAGGTCGCTGCTTCATGCTTCTGATTGTCATTTGTCCTCTACCCTTGTTCATCAAGGGTGTCCTCATCTTCCCGAGCATTTTCTATGAACAAGACTGAGACATGCACGCTAATCCGCGGATTATTCATGGCACTGCTGAAATTGAATATGGCTGAACCAAAGGCAGGCAGGGCATTCGAGCTTGAAGCCCCTGCATCCATGAATTGGCTGGAGTGGAGGGGGTTGGCGTCAGTAGAGCGAGCGAGGTTGCAGTGGCAAAAATGGACAACATTGTCCGCTTCATGACAGCGTGTGATTTCCCCTCTCAAGGTGCCTCGGCAGCTAAGCGTGCGCTGTCGAGGTCTCACCATTCTCGTGGGATGCAGGGGAAAGAAATTCCAACAGACCACAGGGTAGTTCAAACCCCTTGCAACCAGACCCCCTGCACCCAATGCCGACTGAGGGATGAACCAGACAGACGGAGAAGAAATCCCGACATAGACGGAGAGGCTAGGCAACTGCAAAACCCCAAACATTCTCTGATCCCATGCAACAATATCCCTTATAACTTCATCAGCTCCGCTTTGGAGCTCCCCCGCCATAACTGCTACTGTCGCCTGAGCCGAATTACCTCGCGGAGCATTAACTCTCTTCTGCCATCCCACCTTATACCAGCTGCAGTCGGTGGCTATGTTATTTACTGTTGCCACGTGATGGCCACGGGCTGGCATGTGGCCATCTCCCAACTCCTGTCCCATCTCAGATATCACCCGCATCCGGGGGAATTATAGATTTAATATTGAAAGTAAGGATATTTTTTATTATTTTTGTTTTATAAATTTTTATTACATGTGATATTATGTTTTTGGCTACCTTAGATGGGGTGTTAACATTGATTAAATCAATCATCATAGGTGGCCATCACAGGTGTATTAAATCAATCATTACAGATACACTGATTACACTACTCTTTAGATCAGCTCTTAGTCATTAAGACACAAGTAGGAGAAGATTCAATTTGTAGCGTACAATTATTAGAACTCTTTGATATCCCTATCTCATCATATTTGGAATAAATATTTGAGTTTTGTTGTAGCTAAATAGGCTAGGAATAATGGTTAGAAATCCCAATACCAGTATGAGACATGACATCGTCACTTCTTTAAGGAGCATGCAAGAATCATCGACAATTCTATGGGAGACATTTTTGCATAATTGTTCCACATGCATAAACCTTTCCATATTACAGAGAATACTATCCCTCCTTATCAAATATAAATATGATCATAATATCTTTGACATGCATATGTGTTCACATGTGAGTCACATGCATTACTCTAACCATCATTTCCATAAGGAAGGAAATTAAGCAAGCCATAATGATTTAACATCCTATCAAGTAAGGATTTAAACATGATCACATACCATGCAGGTAAATCTCATTTGAATAGAGGGAACATCATTAAATCTATTAATATCCAAGAACACGTAATTCCTTCAAATAATCTTAGAACTAAGAAAAACTACTCATAAGGAAATTGGAACGGTAACAGAGAGAGAGACAGTAGCATTCAATATACAACCATTCCATGTAATGACACCAACTAAATCACACTTAGAGGGAGGAGCACTGCCACCTAGCCATGAATCACCTCTGTTTCCCCTCGAGCCGAAGATCTTGCTAAGGATCAACTGTCCTCAATTGATTGATAAATTGGGTATTTAATACCCTCTTTCATGATTTAGTTACCATTAGTGGCGTCTTTCTTTATGGATTTTTCCATTTGCCTCGGTCTTATCCGGAAAAGCTCGTCTTTATCTCCCATGACAATTTACCACATAAAAGCTTGCCTTTATCTCCCGAAAAGATTTTATGTCCGATGGATCTTTATCTCCCATCCATCTAATGGATATCCAATCCATCCAAGCTTATCTAGAATTACATACAGAAGCTTATCATGAAAGAGTCATCTTTATCTCATTCCTCATGGGATTTTTCAAGCATCTCCTCTCTCTTGGTGCTCCACCCTCAAAGTGATTTATTTTATTAATTTATTTAATAATACATTTTCTTTTGATATTACATATCACCTAGTTTTCCTTAGCTTAGGTGTAGAATAGTTTAACCAACAAAGGAGGGTATCAAACCTAGCTTTAACTTAGCTTAGGTTTACAATAATGTAGTACACAAGGGAGGGGTGTTACATACTCCCCCCCTTAAATTTTACACCATCCTCGGTGTATCATTGCATCATATCCTCGTTCATAGGTAGCTCATTTCAAATCAACAATCCTCATGGCTCTGACATCTAATGCAATATTTCTGATGTACATCTACCTCATGGAGTGCTCCCAACATCTCTCCTTCCATGGCTACATCGGTCTCATGGAGTGCTCCTAGCATCTCTCCTTCCATAGCTACCTATCACACTTTCTTCTTTCAAACCATTTGTGAGAATTTATCGATGCAAAGTTTAACTATGATAAATAAAATATGTTACTATTAAAGCAACTATTTTTTATCATTTATTTTATCTAAAGAATGCATGTCCTATGCTTGCATTCTTTCAGCCTTTGTTTTTTTTCGAACAGCTACTTCTTGTAGTCTCTCTGCATATAATACATCACTTAGCATATTCTCCACATTAATATGCATATTCTCCACATTAAAGTGCCCAAGTGAAGGGATTTAATTATCAATACCACCATATTATCCTTTGTAATCGTGTTAATGCTCCTAATAGCATGCTATCAAAGTTGGTGGGAAGAGTTAATGCTCTAATTTACGACATCTAATGATTTAAATGCCATTTTTGGTGGTTGCATAAGATGCTCGGTCACATGATAGAAGCTTAAATGACGAGGAAAAGAGATAGGAACCTAGGTGAAGCTGATTTCACGCGATTGTAGATGGTGAGGTTCGCGTATAACATACATGGCGTTGGGATGGTAGTGCTCTTAGCTGACAGAAATTTGTTACGTTATTGTTGGACACCTAATCCTCTAAGGGTTGGTGTGGAAGTTGAAGAGTTAAAGTGAGTCCAAGAGATCACTTGGAATATGAAACCAAGGGTCTCTAGGCTTGTATAAATATGTATGATTATGAATAATATATGTATTCAAGGTTGATATTTCATATCTATGGTCTTCGCCATTGTTGTGTTTAACATGGTATCACAGCACGCGAATTCTGGCTCTGCTCCAATTTCATCCACTTAGGTTGTGGTCTTTCTTTTCCTACTAGTTCTATTGTGTTTTCCTATTTCGTTGTTGTGCACCTGACACTGAAACACTCCTATTGTGTTTTCCTATTTCGTTGGTGTGCACCTCACACTTAAACACTCTTTTCAGACCTCTCTATATTATTCTATACCATGTCATCTCTCTATTTCATACATTACCTTACACTATTTTTGCTTAGAAATTGTCTTGTGCTGCATAAGTGTATGTCAGGTATGCTATGTTCGCCTACCAACTCTAACATAAAACTCAACCTTTCCTACATTGTAACACCTTTAATCTACTCATTGTAAGGGTTGGCATGTTCAATGTGCACGAAAAAATCTGTCGCTCTGAGGTTTGAGAACCGTGACATTTACTCAAAGAGCCTAGCATTTTCGTAGCCCTGTCACTTGACATTGCTCTGTCTCACTATCCTTTTGCGTAACGTTCTCAAGGTTTTCACATATGTGTTGTGCCATCGACCTTCATCACAATGTGAATTTTTTTGTAACAACATATATTGAAATTCCTATGCTCATTCACTTTCTGCCTCTTCTGTGCAAATAGAAAGAAACGAGAGAAGCCATGTTCTAGAATTCGAGCATCCAAAATAGTATGAGAGAGATTCATCGATGGTATTTTCACGACTACGATTTTTTGAGTTATTGGACAAGGAAATGGGACATTCAATCCGCTTAAGGATACAAATAAGTTTAATCTAATAAATACATCCATGCAAAACACAGTGTCTCTCTTTCCATGCGGCTAGACTGCAATAATATTTATAGTCGAAAATCCGGTAGTGTAGACTTTGCATTGTATATAGAAGTGCAATTTTTTTTTGGAATGGGCATGGTGTTTTAAGAAGGGGCTGAAGAAATTGGAAGGTTGTCGAGTTCCATCATGGGCTGCACTGGAAGCAAATACTTTCTGGGCCATTAAACTTAAGAATTGAAGTCGGCGTATTGAAGGACTTTTTTCGCTAGTGAACTGAAGAATTGAACCTTGCGTATTGAACCTTGCATTCTTGGAATGTACTGTTGTTGGTTGGCAATGGAGCGCCACATGAGTTATGAATTAATTTTTGGACCTGGCTGCAGTTTCATCCAATTCATTTGTGTAAGTGGTTTTATTGATCGTGTGTACCTGGAGCTCCTCTAGAGTGAGACCATTATACCGCCATACCACTTTACCGCATACGTTGACTCCACTCGTAACACCTTCCCATATATGGCTATACCACTTCTTGCCCTGTAATATCTCCTGGCATTAGGGTAGATGGTAATACATTGATGGTGTTACGTTGAATGTGTATTATGTGGTGTGTATTACTCATGACGTCTTTTCGGATGGAGAACAAAAATTAGGATTCAGAAAGCTTTGCGATTAGTATCGACTTATTATGAGTAGTTATGCGCAGTTCGAAATTGTTGTCATGCATAGGTTGAAGAATCTGTCAGACTTTATCATGATTTAGATCTAACCACTACAGAATTTAAATGGAGTACTTATGACGTCTTTTCGGATGGAGAGAAAAAATAGGATTCAAAAAGCTTCGCCATTAGTATCAACTTACTATGAGGAATTATCCGCAGTTCGAAATTGTTGTCATGCATAGGTTGAAAAATCCTGTCAGACTTTTCCACGACTTTCTTGAAGTTTGCAACCATTACTGTTTGTGGCTCTGTGGATAACAGAGCCGGATAACAACTCCAGGAATGAAAATGGGAATATATAGAGGTATTCAATAATATTTCTTCCTCTATGAACAACTTTGTATCAGAACAATATTGCAAGCAAGCGCATGACATATGGGCATCACTCACTCATTATTATTCTTCAGCTTTAAACATTCTTGAATATTTTGTTGGGGCGTCCAACCTATAATTCACCCCAGCGGATTCTAAGAGCTCACAAATAAATTACGTAGGGATGGGATGTTGCAATACTCATGTATTATGTGTGAAGTAAGTAGAGAAATGTGACTTAGATCTTGAAGAAACCTTCATAAAGGACTTGGACTTGGGGGATCAAATTCAAGTCCTCTTGAGGTATTTGTGGAATATTGAGTTGTAAGCTGAGAGTGGATTAACCAGTGATTTAGGGATTATTCTATACCTTATTCAAAGCATAGATGAAAATTTGTTTCTTCTTAGCAAAATCAATATCATGAGTTAATACCTCAATTCCGTATTTATTTTCCTCACTACTATTTGCTAATTCTTAAAGGGTGGAAATGCAAGAAAATTTTAAGTTTCAAATGGATTAAATTGACAATCTATTAGAGTTATTGAAAATTTTAATTGTGTCTATTATTTAAAGAACTGTTGAAATCAGTAAGGACATTATTTCTTATATTCAAATTTGTCCTCAAGGTTTGCAAGAAAAGATAGAGTTTTTGCAACTTGAATCTCATCTTCAAAAGGAAGAATTACAATATTGGATTCATCATTCTAATTTAGAACATTGAAAAAACTCCCATAAGCAACAAATCAATCTAGTACCCAATAAAGGAGAAAATTTGTAGAAATATGACCTCCACTTGTCAAGCCCATCATGAGACCTTGGGAAGAGCTTATCCATAACAAGCACATAACTCATCTCAGATATGAGAAGAATGTGTCGTTTCATATTCCATATTACTCAAAGCCCATCCATTTTCAAATGTTGTATTCCTTCATGATAGTTTACCTTCATATGTTATACATTCTACTCCTATTCCACAACAACAATAACCAAATGTTAAATTCCAACATTGTGATAGAGTTGGCCATCTGAAAGATCAATTTTTTCATCTTCATCCATGTGAGAATTTTCATAAAACTACTCATTCATCAAAGATATGCTTCAAAAATAAGCTCGTGAAAGAAAAAATATTCATGTTGGATGGATTGCTTCTTGGTAATGAGTTTCAATAGCCAAGAAGATCTTTTATTCATATGTTAGAACTTTTTCTAGAGTATTGAACAATCTTGCAATTGTGTTTTCTCCATCATCTAACCTTGTATCTCACACGGGAGGGAGTGATGGTCTTATACAAGCTTCAAAGCCACATCAAGCAAGCTTGGGCCACAACCTTCCATACCAGATTCAGAGTCATAGCGAGAGATAGAGATGCACTTAATCATGCCTTTGGTTGGTGGTCAGCCTTAAACCATCTATGCCGGGTTGAGACCTCCCTTTTCTGCTTGAGCTTCTACCTCTTCAAAGAATTGGGGACACTTCCTCTAGCAGTCGACTTCAACTTCTTGCGAATTATGGACGAGTTCGATGAATTGCATTAAGCATTCCATAATTGGTGGTCATCCTCAAAACACCACAGGTTGTGGACATCCCTTTTTGAGGTTGAAGATATCCCTCTTCAAAGAATGAAGAGCACTTACTTCAACTGAACACCTCAGCTTCTTGCCAAATTTGGAAGAGTTCAGTAAACAAAGCATTCTAGAGTTGGTGGTCATCCTTAGACCACCACCTTATGCCAACATTTCATATAGCACATTCAGCCTAGTGGTCCCATGTATTTTTTCAATTCTTGTATTACAACCCTCTTCTTGGAATCACACATAACCCTTCGTATTAACAGTGGATGTTGGAAAGCTAATCCTCTAAGGGCTGTTGTGGAAGCTTAACAGTCAAAGGGAGTCAACCACTTGAAATATGAAACCAAGGATCACTAGGCTTTTATAGATATGTATCATTATGAATAATATATGTATTCAAGGGTGATCTTTCATATCTCCTGTCTTCACCATCATTGTGTTTAACAATTATGTTATGTTATGTATACATTAATATTAATAATTTAAATAACATTGAAGTAAAATAGTCAATTTATTTGGACTCAAGATTTTGAAAACTCATGGTTTTATCGATGGTATTTTACAAACTTATTCTTTTATTGATGCTATTTTTCTATAATGGGAAAAATTCATTGCAACAATATCTTAAAATCTAAAGATCATAATTATGCAGAAAGGACCACTGCACTATATTTTGTTAGATCAAATTAAAACCTAATTTCCACCACAAATATCAAAACCTTGAGAAATTTTCCTTTAGAAAGATAAAATAAGTATAAATTTAAAATAATTAAAATAAAATTAATATAAAATAGTCAATTTAACATTGATGATTTTTAGGCTCAAGGTTTTTGACAACCAATAATCTTAGCAATGGTACTCTTCTCTAACACAAAATAGTTTATGCCACAAATATCAAAATGGTGAACAATCCATATTTCTATTTTTGAGTTTTCTATTCTTCTATATATTTTATGATATATTCCTAAATCTAAATAGAAATACATTCTGTTAATACAATTAAAATTACAGTTTCCAATGTTTGAAAATAAATATATATTCCATTTAATCTTAATTAAACCCAATATCATTTTAGCTATAATAATAATATATTTCATGCCAAAATTAAAAAACATTCCATTCAATCTTTAATATTATGAAAAAATATGTGTTGGCCATAATAAGTATACACCTCCTTAACTCATAAAATTAAATCCATTCTGTCCATATACAAATATAAAACTAATGTTGTCAAATTATAATATAAAAAGAATATAATATAAAACGGTAATAGTGAATCATCTCAAATTTTAGATGATATATTTTGCTATGTAATCCCCCATTATAACTTTCACAACGTATAATTTCTTGTTATTATATATAGCTCCGTTCATACACAAACACGTTGTGCAAGGCAAGGTTATAAACGTGAATTGGCAAGTGTATCGAATTGCAGGTTAATGTTGTCTAATTGCCCATATGCTTCCTAGTTTCGTGAGATTTCACTAGCTAAAAAGCCATCCTCATGCAGTAGAATTTACCATTGTACCTACTTTTATTACTCCGAGAGAGGCCTGCTCTAAACCAAGTAACTTTCTGAATTCCATGGATCAAAAGAACCTTTTTCCATTTCAAAAGAATCTTCATCATTGCTATAATAAGTTTCAGAGACAGGTTAGTTTAGTTTATTCAATGTTATATCAACAAAACAAGGACGGTATAATTTACTTAAATCTCAGTACTCGGGAGGCAAAAAAATTTATTTGTTTAATATAAATAGGCATTAATAATGAGAAGATACCATCTACTCCTAAAATTCAATCATTCTCTAAGTATATCGGCTTACTTAATAGCTTCTAAGTGTTTCAGGTAGATACTCTGAATTGTACATTAGTTGCCATAATTGTTCTTTTTCACAGGGAGTGTGATATTGTGAAAATTAGCCTATTTTATTTGATTTCATATGTATATTCATGTTCTTAATGATCCATTCACTACTACACCTCCATTCTAACACTCTTTCTGCAAAGAGGGGAACATTTTCTAAATTACAGAGGTTAGGATTTTGTCATTTATATTGCTTTATAAGAAAAAGATTCGAAAATAATTACATCAAGAAAAATTATGCCGACCTGTTTCTAACCAACCAGTGTGGTTGAAGACAACAGGTTAAATAAATGAATAGACCCTTCCAATATCTATAAAAAAACCACTACTATATAGATTTAATAGAAAATATGATTTTTTTTTCAAACCCTTAAATAATCAAGTGAAAAGAGTATCAATAAATATTAATATTATTTATTTATACATTAAAATTAAAATAATTTTGAATAAACTGAAGATTTAATCTTTTAATTAGAATAAGTATAAAAAATAAATATGGACCCTATATTATAAACTAATTTGTAATTTAAACATATAAAAATATAAATACAAATATAATATAAATAATTGAATATGTATAAGAAATAAATTTAGATCCTAAATTATAAACTAACTAATAATTTAAATGAGTAAACATATTAAAAAATCATATAAAAACAGAAATAAGGCTGATGATTACAAATAAACTTATGACTAGACTAAGGAAAATTAGAAGTAAATAAAAATTAATTAATAAAATTATATATATATATATATATATATATATGTAAACAAATTCTAAATTGTTATAATTTTTTTTTTAATAAATTTTTAAGAAAGTTAAAGGGATTGTCCCTATTTGTGATGGAAATATTAAAAAATAGTCTAACAATAAATTGAATTCAATTTCTTTCCTCATTGAAATAAGTCAATAAACTTTAAAATGATTTCAAAAATTTAATCTAATCTATTGTATACTCCTTCAAATTCATCTAAAACTTAGATAATATGCATATATTAAAATATGCCAATAACATTTGAAAAATATTGAGATGGATTTATTACCTATCCAATGTAAACTCCATTAACTTCATTTGAAACATAGACAATATGCACATATTGGAATAAGCCAATAAACTTTAAAAATTCTTGAAGATGGACTTACCACTTATCAAATATATACTCCATCAACTTTATTTGAATCTCAGACAATATGCAAATATTGATATAACCCAATAAATTTTAAAAACATCCAAGATCAATCCTAAGTTTGTATTTACCAAGTGTCGAGAGGGATCAAATCTCTTTTCACTCTAAAAGAGGTATGCAACTAAATATATCTTATCCATCTCGTTACTTGGTAGCTTTAGAGTTAAGATGAATCTAGGATGGTAACTAGTGAAATGCATGTGCTGCAACATCCCTTGGTTGTTTAGCTAGGTGGGATGATGACAACTCACCCCCCATCTTGTCTAATGAAAAATGCCCCACATAGGGACTGCAAATCCTTCTAAATAAGTTACCATAAAAAATTCTTGGGAGGAGAGTCCAGCAAAAGATGCTAGGTGGAGGAAATTCTCGGTGAAGAGTCAATACATCCATGGTTAGAAATTTTATCAACAACCTTGTTCATTGATCTAGGGATGTGGATAGGTATGATGACAATGATATATGTATTTTTTGAAGATACCTAGTGTTGTAGTTTTCTTAGTGACTAGATTTCAGAGACTCTCTACACAAGAGTACAATTTTGAAGTTTGTGGATCTTATTAAATATGAGTTGGGATTA
Organism: Pinus tabuliformis; assembly: GCA_031772625.1. Lineage (NCBI taxonomy): Eukaryota > Viridiplantae > Streptophyta > Pinopsida > Pinales > Pinaceae > Pinus > Pinus tabuliformis. Next base: position 581,414,737 of record CM062813.1, read on the forward strand.
TTATTCCATGAAGATATTAGAGAAACCTCGTGTTTGAGCTATATCCAATCCTTCAATGTGGGTCATGGGATAAGAAGAGGGAGGGGGTATTTGGAGGGTCCCAACTATTGTGATTTTAGATATTGTCCGACATCAAGGTTCTATCATGAATTGGGATACATAGAAAGAAGGATATATTTGTCCTTTTATTTTGTTTTCAAATGTTAATATAGATATTTTATCCTGGTATTTCTTGGTGTACTACTCCAAGATGATATACTTTTGGAATGGTGAAGGATCCTTTTGAACTATAGCCATTGTATTTTACCTAGTTGTGAGGAATATGGGATGAATAGTTGTTGGAGGTTATGCCAAAATTGATTCCAAAATTCTTCCTTCATCTTGGGATGCCATTGTTCCTCTGGTATTCATTACATCCATTGTTTTCTTGTCTCAACACTTATCTAATAGATAATTATATTTATTACTACTCAAGCAATCATTTGTAGGCATAGATTATCCAAATATTATTGATCTCAGAGCTTAGGGATATGTTGCTATGAATATTTCTAAAATATAATAGTTTGCCCATCATTTGCTTCTCAAAAACAATGTTTTTGAATTAGCTACACTCCTTTTTTTACCAAAGTCCATATGGAAGATCCTAATAGGGGAAAGGGCATTCAAATGAGATGCTAAGCGGGTGTCAGGGGCATATTTATGATACCATTATCATTTCCATGGATTTGAGCCTCCTTGTATCCATACTAACCATGTTTCTATCTTGTGGATATTTGTCCATGGTGGTAGGGTCATGCAAGCCCAATCCTCACTTTAGTTTTGGCAAAGAGAGTTTGTTCCATGCAATTGGGGACTTTTTTTTTCCACGATGGACCCTCACTAAAGAAAATAGTGCCATAACCAATAGATATCCTATAAAATTAAGGTTGTTTCCATGAGTGTAGAGTAGAGGAAGATTGGGAGGTATTAAAGATCCATTTTTATAATTAATAATAATCCAACTATATAGAGGGACCACAATGTAGCCTACTATCTTGTTTATTAAAACTTCCTCCCATTATGTCCACCTAAGGGAGCTATCATATAATGGAGCACCAGAGTATCTAAATGGGATTTTTCTCATTTGGAACTAAAGGATTCTTGCTACATGTATCTAAATATTAAAAAGGGTATTAGAAAAGAATACTTGAGATTTGGTTTTGTTGATTTTCATACCTAGAGCTTTTGGAAGTTCATATAGATTTTGCTTAAAACTCCTTGCCTCACATATGGTAAGAGGAACCATGCCCATTATATCATCAACAAACTATTGATGAGTTAGCAGAAGGTCCAATAAAAATAAATAAAGTCATTTTTTTATTTCTCATTTATCACTTCTCTAAGAGCTCTTCCTACCCATTCTAAAACTAATATGAAAGGGGAAGGTGAAAATGACATTAGGGGATTTTGAGGTAAAAAATGGGCCAAATAAAAACCGTACAGAAAAAATTAACTTCAACAGAACTAATAGGATTCAAGATGTTGAGGTCATCACTATGGGAGCATGCTTTTATGAAGTATTTTGATTTTTTTTTTGATGTGGGAATTTTCAAAAGTATGCAAACTGGGCACTCATTGGATGTGGAATTAATCCTTCATGCAACACATGTATGAACTAGACAATTGAGTAAACATACAAGGATATAAGTCTAAAATGAAATTAAAAAAAATAAATTTCCTTTATTTTTATTTTAACTTTCATAGCTCTTATTTTATTATTTTAACTATTACTTCAATATTTTCCTTAGGAGGTTGATTTTAAACTTAAAAATTCCCCTAATGGTCTCCCTACTAGAGACATCTTGAGGATTTGAATGGAATTATAACAATGTTATTTACAAGGATAAAGAATAAGCTCGATGATATTAGGCTATCAGTTCATTTAATCCATGGGGCTGATTAAATCTTAAATATCTAAGAATGTTGAAGAGGTAGTGCTAGTTGAGCTCGTTGAACACTTTTGAGAGATCTAATTTGAGAAACACGCTAGTTTTTTTTTACAGTTCCAAAGAGTGGATATTTTCATGTGAAACTATGATGCCATCTAGGGTTTGACAACAATTAACATAGCTTGTTTTCTCTAGCTAGATGAGCCATGGAAGAAGAGACTTAAGATTATTGGATATGATTTTTGTGATGACTTTAGATATAAAATTGCATAAGGAAATGGGTCAATATCCACTGGTATCATCCACCATGTCTTTATTTGATATCATGGTAAGGAAGGTGACATCTAAGTCTTTTATAAAGTATTTCATTTGTCTAGATTCTTCCACTTCCCACCAAATGTATTTACCCACTATGTACTAACAATTTTGAAAAAAAAATTGACTATGAAACCATCTAGGCTGAGACCTTTGTTATAGGAACTTCTTTGATTTTTTCTTCTACTTCTTTAAAGGATATATTTATCAGAAATACTCATTCTATTCTCACATTCCCATGGAAGAGATATGCTTGATGATTTTCTAGATTACTTGTTCTCTATAAAGAATGGGTTTTGTTAGAAGGTCTTGATAGTGTCGAATTAACTCCCTATCTCTATCTTAAAATTACTACAATTTAACTCCTGAATGAGTTTTAAGTGAAGAAATTTTATTATGATTGAGATACTGTAGCATAGATTTGTGGAAGAATTCCATGTTTATTTGAACCTTTCTAAGCCATTGTGCCCTTAATTTTTTTCATCATATTAGTTCGTCTTTCTTTTGGTGCTCCTTGAGTTGGGTATTAGTGGATGCATCTTATTTAATTATTGTTTCCAACATACCATAGAGGATTTCTTCCAGTTTTATAATTTCTCTCATCCTCTTCGGTCTTTGATTCTCCTCCATGATGTTGCCAAATTTTGTTTATTCCAACCTTTGATATTTTGTTAGATGTACTTAAGTTTCCATCGAAGTTTGTACATAGATGTTCCTTTCGTGTTTTCATGTTCATCCCACCAAGTCTATATGTTGGCTTTGAGGTATGGATGATAAAACCAACACATTTCTAGATGGAAGGATCTATTCCTAAGACATTTTTTGATGTCAATGTTTAGACATATATGAAAATGATTAGGGTCATGACTAGGTAGAATGGATGCCTATACAAAGATGTCCTATGTCATGATGAATCTTGAGACTAGGAACTAGTCTAGCATGGAGGCCACTTGTTGGGAACCTCCTCTCTAGTTTTCCTAAGGTGTAATTTATAGTATCCATATCAACCATGTCAAGAGTTTCCATTGTTTCTAGAAATTGAGTGAAATCAATGTCAAATATTCTTCTACCACCTTGATTTTATTCCATGGATTTTATTAGGTTTAAATATCCACCTAAGATCCATGGAGAGGGGGAGAGAAAAATTAATATTGCTATAAATTTATTGGAGGAAAAGGGATTTATCCTTGGGTAGGGGTGGTTTGTAGAAATTTGTAAGCTAACAAGTTTTGACAAAGCCAATGAGTTGGAAATGGATAGTGAGGATATGAAATGAAGAAAACATTTTTAGTAAAAGAACTTCCTAGGCATTCCAAGTTATGGAAAGGATGTAAAATGTTCTCTCGGCATCAAGAGTTACTACCCTATAATCTATAGCCCATCTACTAATTATTTTATTAATTACCACTTGAATATTTTCTTTTGTAAATCTTCAAAAAGGTAGCATTTTAAAAGAACTAAGTTTTATTTAAGGAGCCTTTGATTTCCTTTATATTTGAGGCCTATGATGTTCCAATAGATGATCTTCATGTAGTGAGTATGCTTCTGGTAGATTAAACCTCCAAGATCCATTTAAAGCCTCATGAATTAACTAACATGTATCACCATTTATCCAAGATCTATCGATTCATTTTCCTATCACTAGTATAAAATGAGAAATTAGTGATTACGTGACTAAAAATGTTAGTCACTGCAACTTTTCCAAGTGAAATACTACCAAAAATGAGCAATATTAAGTGACCCAACGAAAAATAATTAACATAAATGACTATTTTAGTCCTCGGTTAAAATATATTACTATCTAATAGGCAAGATGACTAAAAATGAATAACTTGAATGACTAATTTAGTTTAGAAATAAAAATATGATTGCCTAACAAGTACTACAATAATACAAGTTAGTAGTTTATTGTAGTCATTTTAAATGTGTCGCTTCAATAATCTAAATTTACAAGTGATAGGGGATTCAAAGGTTCTTATATATTAGTGGTAAGGTTATAATTAATTTGTTTTTTTATTGGATCAGTGGTTTATTAGAGTTATGGAGTTCATTAGAATCTTCAGGCTTATATCCTTTGACCACATTCACAGAGAATTAAATTTAAAGGCTGACATTTTATCCAAAATTGCAATATGCTTACATCTAGGTCAAATACAATTTTATGAAGAATACCTGCAAGGATACGTATTGGTTAATTAGTAGAAGAAACATTTACTTTAGTAATGAGAACATTATAAAGAATTATAACCACTATAACCATACATAGAGATTCCACTCACATTTAGGAACAAATAATCAAAAAATATCACCTTAAATGAAGAAGTAACCATAAATAATACTAAAAAACTTTATGACAAGATCAAAATACCAAATAGAAGAACAAATTGAAATCCTAATAATCTTTAATTACCTTAATTACCCAAATTCAATGATATGTGGAGGACATATATGAGTATAAATAGAAATAAAAATATATAATACAAATAAAAATAAAAATAGAATTCATCCATAAACAAGAATTAAAAATATATACTTGTTATTTTGTTCATGAATAAACACCTTGCAACATTGAAAATTTCTAGTTTGGTCCAAGAGTCCCCTTAAATATTAGAAGCTTTCCTTTTTTTAAAGGTGACCACATGCAAAGATTAAAGAGAGAAACCTATGTCACGGAATGACAATTTTGTGAAGGATGGATAAATAGGTATGATTCGAGAGGGGTTGTCAATTAAAATTGGTAAGAAAAAAACTTAATTTTTCCTATTCACACGAGGAAACCTAGAAACATATGTTGTGGAATGAAAATTTTGCGAAGGATGGACCAATAGGTATGATCCGAGAGGGGTTGTCAATTAGCATTTCCAAGAAAAAAACTTACTTTTTCCTATACACATGAGGGGTTTGAAGGAGAGGATGCATTTCAAGGCATAGTTTCTTCTGTCGAGAAAGCTTTATTTTTGTTTATATGAGATTCGTGTTTACAAGGCTTCTAAGCCAAGTTATTCACAATGGTTGGAGTAGGTGTTTTTTTGGGAGACAAGGGAGCTGCAAAGATGTCAGGAAATATTATTCTTTGTTCCTTCTAAATTATCATTCCAATTTAACCATTTGAGGTTCCCTAGTTGAATACATGGCACATAATATTTTGGGAAAGTTTATAATATAAATGGAAGGAATTTAGGTGCTAAAAATAAAAGTAATCCACAACTTCTGGTAGTTGGATGCATTTCCAAATATCAATGGGTATTTCTACAACTTGACTCTATCTGGTGGTGTCATTACACTCATCTCCTCCATTGTGATCGTCCTTGTCTTCTTCTACAAGTTTGTAAGTTTTATGTTTTTCTTCTTCCTTATTTTAGCTATAATTTGTGCCCTCACAACTCATATTCTCTTAGCATGCCCACCTATTTCAATCCCAAATGTCATCTCCAGTGAACGGTTTTCTATGGTGTTAATAAAACATAAAATATATTTCCCTTCATCTATTGAATGCTTAGTAAATACAAATCATGCTTTTGGCCATGGAATGCTAATCAACTATGGATTTAGCTTAAATGTTAGCATGGAATCTATCAAATAGTGGAAATAATTGAAACCCAAAAAAGCTCTATAAAGATATTGTAATATAAAAATGCATGTTCTCATTCCAATATTCAAAGCTCTTACATTTTCAAGCTTCAATATCAATATTGGACAAAAATACTCAATAGGCATTTTTTTTTCTTTGTGTATAATTAATAAATACCTTGATCTTATCACATAAAAGCATTACATAAACTAGGAATTGAACATAGGATCCACCCTTAGCTTTTAGCCTACTCTACCACCTAGTTAAATTCCCTCCCAATGATGGGAAATGACATGTTCAGTTGGGTTGATACTCCATCACACTTCTCAAGAAAAATTAGACATTTATACCTAGATAAATGAAATTCCTAGCCACAACTATGGCACTAATACCATGCCAATCCATTGGACATGATGAGGATCAAACCCAACACTGGGCCCCAACTAGTGGGATTATTTACAAATAAGTTACATGCCTTCTTAATGTTTTCCTATAGTATGTTCAATTTTGGGTTTACACTCCCAACATAACACAACTTTTCCTTTCCATCATCCTCTCGAGTCAAATACTAAGGGTTAATTTCCCATTTTTTAACATTAAACTAATTCAATTTTGCATTTTATCGAAATAAGTTGTTGTCTATTTTACTATCCCATCAATTGAAAATTTTGTTTAAGCACAAAAAGGAAAAACCCTACCATTGGAAAATATTTTTTTGTGTTCGGGCTATTAGGATTGAGGCCTTATTCTGGCCCTTTTTACAAGATCAATATTCATAGCAATTTTCCTACCCCCCTGCTCTATCCAAAATATTTCACAATGTTATTCATGAAATCGAGACTGGGGACTTACTTGTTTGTTTTGTATATTCTTATCTTTTAGTTCAGCGAGATGAATTTCTATACTATCAACTTTGAAAAATTCCTCTAACATATTTCACCGTTATGACAGGTAGCTATTCTATAATGTCTAGAGGATTTCACAACCACTACTTTAGGGGAGTTTTGGAGAATTGATAGGATTGGCTATTACAAAATTTTCTATGTTATTCAACATGATGAAAATAGATTGTTGGTTGTTCAAGATTGCACACAATTTCTTAAAATTTATTTCATTGTTTAATTCCTTAAGGAATGATCCCATATCTAAGTTACAATGCTACCTTTTCTCAAACTTATCTACAATCCTACAATTCAAAACTTTTGTTCAAGCACACAAAAGAAAAAACAACACTAGTAAAAAGAAATTGATTTTGTTGGGGCTATCAGGGATATGGCCATATGCTAGCCTTGTTATGAAGATGAGTATGCAATGTATTTTGTCATCCACACCACTCCTGACAACCTTATTTATACCCAAAGTGTATTGATAGGATTTCCTATTACAAACTCATCTATATTATTCAGTGAAATGAAACTAGGTTATTGGCTCATGAAAATTGCACATAATTTCTTAGAATTTATTTAATTCATCACTTTCTTTAGGGATGATCCCACATCAGTTACAACATTTCCATTCCTCAATCCATATAGCAAAGTGATGAAATAGAAGAATGCACTCAAATACAAAATGTGAATCATAACGATATATAAATATGGGTTTATAATGCCCCACATTAGGTATTTGAAAATGACTTGTATTTCATATCCATGTAAATTAATAGAGAAACTTTATAAAACTATTTCCTTAGTTACCAATGACCATTTAGTCTTTTGCTACATATATGTCTCTTTCATTTCATCTGTTTGGATTCTCTTTTTATTATATAATAATAATTGTTGAATTTTTGTTTTATTTGTTGGGGTATGCCAAGCAATCTCTAATTGTATTAACACGTTCTTTTTAATAAAGAAAATTTCAAGTAGTATTTTTACTTCTTTTGAGGCATCATAAAATAATTTGTACCAACAATATCTATCTGCCACATTTGATCCTTTCAAATGGCATGTTGGTCTAGTTCGCCTCTTTTGTATCATAAAATTTAAACTCTTTACATTCATTTAGTCATTTTAAAGGATGTTTACATGGATTGCACAAAGTTTTGGGGTTTCCACTCATAAGACATTGTCAAATGAAGGTGTATTATTGGTATATCCTATGGTATTTATTTCTTTGCTAAACAAGTTTCCATTAATTGAGAGTAGATATTTTTTTGTAGCATGTTCTTGTTATTAAATTATAGATAATTATTGGAAATATAAATCTATTGACACATTTTATGAACTATTTTAAAGAAAGAATGGAGACAATATAACACAAATTGAGTTTTTTGAGACATGTATTTAATATCCAGGTCACTAGGTCATGTTTTATGGAGCTACTATTCCAGGTCACAGGTCACACACCACAAAACAAGTAGATAGACCAACTTGAGGCACCTCCAAAGTTAGTCCTCGACCCTTTCCCACCTTAGTATACAACGCATCAAGTTAAACAATGGAGGTATGATTCCATTATGATATTCTTCCCTTTGGCCTTGGATGTTTGGAGAGTGGCACTTGCTCGTTCTTGTGCATTGCTTGTGATCATATAGCTAGGTCCTATTAGTGTAGACCACTCCATGGAGGGAATATTCTGCCATTGCATAGATCCTTTTATAGTGATTGAGGAATGCAATAATGGGCCCACCTCTTGGCCTGCTCACTCATCCTTGGAAACCAACACCAACAAGAAATGACATCCTTCCTCTCTTTTTCTCGGTATCAATATTTCAGAGCCTTTCAATTTCTAACACTTCACCCTATCTTAAATTCTCTCTATGAGTTGTTGTTAGCTTTTGTTGGCTAGATATTTAGTGTCTAGTCTCTAGCCTGCACTTTGTATCTTGTTATCTGTTTATTTTTAGCATCATTTTATGAAATTCCCTAGCACTCCCATTTTCTATTGAAATTGGATGTACTATCTTATTCCTATTGGTTTAATTTTGTGGTTTTTTTTGGACATTAATAAAATTATCCTAGATATAGCGAGTCAGTCTCAAAAACCTAGGTCGTGATGGGGAAAAATCAAGTTTATATATTTTTCAAGCTAGAAATGGAAGCCAAAAGAACCCCTACCATAGAAATAATATAGTGGCATACCTTTTCTTTTTGGTTCCCATTTTTATGGATCCAAGAATCAATGGTTTTGTGATTTGGCGATGCCCCTTTCAATTTTTCTCCTACCATTTATATAGGGTTTAACTTGCTTAACAAAAGAAAATACCAAGTGCTTGAAAGAATATTTACTGTCAGGGGAAGGTGAACTTGTAGAATACATTTATCTGTTGGTGGTTGCTAACAATGGATGTAAGTCTTGTTGACATACTTTAGTTGTATTTTTTTGGAAATTAATAAATTTTATCTTACTTAGATATAACCTATTTCTCTCTAGAAACCAATACCTAATAATAAAAAAATTAAATATATATTTTCCTTAATATGGAAATGAAAGGAAAAACAACCATTACTGGTGAGCCCTGGTATTACAGCAAGGGTGATGCAACTCCTAGAGGCTCCTTAATTGTGTTTATCAACCCGAGCTTTGTACAAACTTTGAGGTGACAATGCTATATACATACTATATGTAATTATAATCATCCCACCCTCAACTAGGTCATTTGATCATTATGGATCAAATACCATTCCTCTACTCAATTAGGGGAGATTAAATACTTAAAGCACAATTAAAAAACTAGTCCCAGTGAAGAAAAAGTAAATGCTTTTCAAAGCTAACATGTAAATGCTATCAACTTGTAAATGTTGTTGAATCAATTCATGAAAGAACAGAAGAGTTATGATACATGTCGAAAGGAAACTACACTTTTCCATTAACCACCTAGCTATCAAATTCACTTGAAAAGAGAAAATTGTTCTACAAACTCACAACTCAAGATTTCATGCATTATCTATCTAACACTTTCATATAAAGTAATGTCCTATTTTCCAAATCTATGATGAAGAAAGTAATGATATGTTCTCTTGTAGTCGAGGAAAGGGAATGTATGTAATGGAATAGGTGGTACCCATGATCATGGAGTCCAACCTCGGTGGTAAACCTACTCCTATACTAATCCATAATGGCATTACAAGTCAAAACAAGGGAAAAATAGGTTAGTACAGGCATGCTACAGGAAGTTGTTGCATGATCCTTGTGTTACTACAAGAAGTCCTGAAATGCTACAAGAATGGTGCAAAGAGGGTTTGGAAGATAAGAATGATGGAAACAAGGGATTTAAATATAGATGAAGGTTACGGTGGATGAGTGGAAGGTGACAAACACCCCTAGGCAAGCTCAACACTTCAAGAAGGCCAGTTTTGGAATAAGCGGGCTACTCACAGTGACCTAAAAAGAAGAGATCAAGAATAATGGTTGGCATTCATCGAAATATAGTGGAGATTTCATCGATGGAGATGGTGAAAATATACCTTCCCTACAGGTCCAACAGTCCTACAACATAAAATGCATCCATTATCCTTGACATTTACAAATATTACAACCAATGGGGGAAAGGATGAGTTGAATTGGTAAACTATCTAACTAATGCTAAGCACTATGATCTATGCAATGAATCAAATTCTAAGGTATGACAATAATATGTAAATAAAGAAAACATATGTAGAATTTTCCAAAAAATCACATAATCTTTTCGGGATAAGATGGTAGAGTCCTCTAATTGTGCTCCCATGAGAGAGATGAGATAGAGACCATAGTGATACACTTTTTGAGGAGATAGATTCTACTAAGAATCACTGACTACTAAAACATTCTAAGAGAAAATAAATATCAGTATGTAAGAGTGACCTCAGTTACTGGGGTTGGGCCAAAACCCAAGAGCGTCAACGCTCTATACTAACTCAATGATGTATAAAAAATGATCTTCTCATTACCATTGCGGAAATGTCAAATACATAACATAATAAGTAAAAAATAATAGTCATAGGTGCTTTACCTCAATAGCCTCTTAAATTCAATAAAAATTTGAATCTTAATGAGCTCATTTGCATGTTTATTTTTAAAAAAGGGTAGATACCAAAAACTCCTTAGATATTTCTTGAACTACACTGGCTTGGTTCCCACTGACCTCATCCTGCTTGGCTGCCAATTACCTCGAGTTGATGTGAGATAAAGTGGTGATATATGACTGATTAAAGAAGTTAAGGAGGTGGAAAATATCCTATAATCTCTCCTTGCTACCTACTCTAAGCTCTTGCATTGAAATTATCTCAAAATTGCTCCAATTGTTTCACTTAAAATAGATTAGGCCACATGACATAGAAACACATCTTTCACCCTTCACACTAAGTATAATATAACAAAAATTGTAAAAAATTGTGAGAAAGAGATAATTTTAAAGTTGGAGGATGGTATTGTGACCCTTATGATATACCTATTGTTGAGCCTCATCATCACCCCCTAATGAAGTTGTTGCTCATCCTCTAAGAAACTTAGTGATCTATATCCATGTCTTTCATGGGCCTGGACACCTCTCTAACATCCCAAGATTGTGTAGATGGTGTGCCTTCATGAGGATAGAATCCCACATCATTCTCTATGTCTATCCATTGCTTCCTTTCCTCTTCTTCATTCCTTCATTCCTGGATAACCAACATTAAAGGTGTTCTAAGCTTGAGCCTATTTGAGTTGAATTTTAATCTTTTCATGAGCCTTTTGTATAGGGGTATCGATTCCAATGCATTCCTTAACCTTTCAGGAGAGTGATACTCCCTGATCTGGAGGCTGTGGTGTAAGGGATTCCATCTTCTCTAGCATGCTTGCCGACTCTCTGTCCCTAACAGCATGAGTGTGGATTCAAAATGTGAGATGGCCTACTCTTAGGTGGAAAAGTGTCTAGGTGCTAGATTAGCATCATTGAATATGATGATGTGATTACTAATTACAACCATTGGGCTTATCTTCTCTTCCCTGATATAGAGTGGTTCTTTTTCTTCCTCTTCCATTAATTTCTTTACCTCCTCAGCTCTAGCCTCCTCATGAGTCATCCAAGATGATAGTGCCATCAGTTGCATGTCCCCCAAGTTTTCATTGGGATCCCAGATATTCATGTCAATCAAGGTGAGGTTATGCATGTAGAAATAAACCATTTTGGCTCTATCTTCTATGCTACTTTGGTCACACATTTCAATGAATTGTTTTTAGTCCTGAAATGGAATGCATCCATATTGTGCTAAGGTCTTTATTTGGAACTGCATCCACTTCTCTTTGAGAAATAGCGCATAAGACTTCGATGGTTGTATGCACTATAATGCCTCCATGGAGAGGCTTGCCATTATGGCTAGTTGGGTTTCTTTCTCTTGCAATTTCTTCCTCAACCATCTATTTTATGCCTACGACTGTTCCCTCATTGTGTACTCTTTCTATAATAACTCATTTATCTCCTTTCCCATTTCAAGGACCTTCTCTTCCATGAGGCACAGATCTTCCACCTTTTTGGATCTAGTAATCTGGATCCATTTGTGGTTTCTTCCTCTTTCTGCTTCAAGTTCAAAGAAAAGTTGGATTGCAATTTTTTGGAGAATACCTTTCCCTCCTTCAATAAATTTATAATAGGAGCTCAAACTAAGCTACAGACTAGGCTCTTGTAGCTCTAGGAAGTCCTTCTAAAATGTTTTTGGGGAATTTTCCCCCTCCTATAACTGTTGTGTTGCTTTTTCCCCTCTTGTTTCTAATTTTGCACTTTTTGTAGCACCTTCTATTTTTCCTTTAGCACACTCTGGTCTTCCTATATCATGCTCTTTTTTCCCTTTAACATTATTTGTCTTTCCTGTAGCTTCCCCTTTCCTTTTTCTTGGAGTGTGATAGATGTCTTGGGTTGTTTAAAGGAGGTTGTTCTAGTGGCGGGCGTCCTCACATATGCTATACGATTCTTTGATATGATTTCTAGAGAGGTAACCTCCTCAAATTTCCTTTCAGTGGGCCCTACCTCCTCTTTCTTACTTGGGGACTCTTCAATTGTGATAGGGGCCTATGTGGGAGTTTGAGATCCCCCTTGCTTGATCTTGCTGCTTTTCTTGGTTTTAAAGTAGAGGGGAGTTTTCCTTTGCCTTTTATTTTTGTGTTTGATTGGTCTCCTCAAGGTAGCTATGGTGGTAGCCACCCCTTTTCCACTGGGTCTTAACCCCCCCATTGCTTTTCTATGTTTTCAACTATGGAAAGGAGGGATGCTTCCTTTAATATCTTTGATGCGTAATTTACTGGAACTAAACAGTTGAAAATTATATTTGATGACAATTTGTTATAATCCCTCTATTCCATAACCAGACAAGTTCTTTCAATTGACAAAATGACTGATCTTTCCAGTAGAATTCAGGGTGCACCAGCATACAAGCTATGGATAGATGAATGAGAGGGTGCACTTAATTTTTACAACATGTCATGGGATAAGGATAATCAATTGGAGACAAAATCAACCATTTCCACCGTTCCTTCACACTTTGAGGCTTCCTGTAGCATTTGCTAGCTTCATGTAGCTTCTTCTTGTAGAAATTGCAGAGCAGGATTTGTGTCTCCTTGATGGCTCCCCAAACTCATCCTCACCTTAATTGCTTTTGAAATGAGCATAGACGTAAGAGAATTCGAGTCTCAATGCACTATATGCCATTTTTAGCTAGGGCTTGATGTGCTATGATGATTTGGCAAAGGCATGAGGTTTCCTCCTTTGCACCATTGTCCCCACTTGGAGTAATCATTCCCTCATCCCTCATAATCACCACCCACTATTTGTTATCTGATCTTGACTGATGTGACACCTCCATGTTGAATGTGGGATCATAATATCATTTTTTTACTGACCGAGGGTTGCTAAGTTAACTAGCCACCTCTAGCTTATAAAAATACCTCCTCTAGACATTCATACATTTTTTATTATTTACACATAGGAGGAGATGAGAGGTTTCCATAGTTGTGCCTACCTTGTGATTGATTGATGTAGGGGTCTGCATGATGGAGTGGTGGACCTTTTTTCTATCCCCAAGGGAGTTGTCTTGCTATGTTTTTTTTTCATGTGTATATCTTCTCTACTCCTTATGGTATTTGACTGTTGTTGTTGCTATGTGCGCAAGTCCTTTGTTGATTTCCTATGTGTTGTTTCTACTGGTGGAGACTCTTGTTTGGAGTGTTATGGTTACTATAGAGTGTTTGATGAGTTGGTATCACCCACTGTACGTGATGGGAAAGGAAACAACTAGGATTATGTCTTTTCTATAATGGTTGCAGAGGTTGCTATAGGAGGAGGTTTTCTTCCCGTATTAACCCTTTTATTATCTTCCATGGCCTTTTAACTACATAGGAGTGATGAGAAAGGGTGTATATTCGTTAAAGGATAATTCTAAGGCTCTAATTGAGTATTGTAGGTTTCTGAAAAGGGACAAGATGTGCTTTTTCTTTTCAAGAAATTTTTCAGGATGAGATAGAGCGGAGGTTTGTTTTTGAAAGATATTAACTTTTCTTGTGAAATGGGATGTATGAATGATCAATATATGGTGGATTAAGGTGGGAGAACCTTATTTACCTTTGGAAAGGTCATGGTTGGTGTTCCTTTCATTTAGATTCTCTGGCTGTAGTCTTTTGGGGTCCTCCTATAGTGCTACAGGATCTTCATCTAGAAATTACATTCTACCTATAGAAATCCAGAGAGGGCTGAAATTTGATTTTTGAGCTACTGGGATGATAGAGAGTGGTGAGAAAATGGGTTTGGATGGAGGATATGGAGCTGATGGAGGGATAATTGCGAAGATCTTGAGGATTCTGGCCCTATAGCTCTATAAATTGCCATTGTCTTCAAACCTGCAAAATGAAATAGATAATTAACAAACATGTTATGGATCCATTTCCTGAGATTCTTCTTTGTTTTTTTCTTGGATTTTTTGTTTTTTGTTTTAGACACGTAAGCTACCTCAGGAGAGGTTTTTAACCTATATTCCTACCTGGAGCACCTTAAGAGAGGTTGTCACCTGGGGATCTTTATCATTTTGTTTTTCTTTACTGTTGGGATACCTCAGGGAGGTTTTCAACCCAAGAATGGCCTCACATGCCTCATAAAGTTGTTCACCCAAGCCTTTAGTAAATAAAAATAGTATCTAGGAATTCTATGACTTGGAATCTTTGACACTTCCAATCATATTAACCTCTCTCATGATGGGACTGATGAATGCTTCCTTAGAAATAGACTTTCTGTATACCTTCAATCTGCAGCCGTTGACAAGTTAGGGAATCCCTTCCTCATAAATGGTCCTCATTTGAAAAACTCCATTGTCATGGAATTCCTCTATCAGGTATGGGCCTAACCATTTTTTCGTCAATTTACCCTTAAAATCCTTGAACCTAGAGTCATATAGTAAGTCCCAATCCCCTTCTTGAAAAATTTTGTGCTTGATATGCCTATAATGCCAGTCCTTCCTCTGCAATTGGATAACTTTGGTGCATAGGAGGGACTGCATTATGAAATCATCCAAGCCATTTAACTAGAGTAGCCTCTCCTATTGTGCTTTGGTGACATGTAAATCCAATTGGGCTTCCTTTCTCAAAGTATTATACTCAAAATCAATAGAGAGTAGAGATTTCTTTCCACAGACCAGATCACATGGAGTAAAACTAGTAGTTGTTTTCCAAGTTGTGTTATAGGCCCAAGTGGCCCCAACTAATATGTTTTCCCTATCCCTCCTGTTTCTGCTCACAACCCTGGTGAGGATGCCCTCTAATACACTATTTGTGACCTCTACTTTTCTTTTAGCCTGAGGGTGATAGGGAGTATATTTTTTGTGCCTGATATGATGCTTCCTTAACAAATTATTGATTATATGTGATGTGAATTGAGCTCCCTAATCGATGACTATCTCTCTAGGGTACCCAAATTTGTAGAACACTTTCTCCTATGTTTCTCCCTTCACAACCTTTGTCTCAGCTCACTTTGTCAAATAATCAGTGCACACAATGATGTACTTTTTCTACCCTTATGGTGGATCAATTTGCCCAATGAAATCCATGCCCCACTTGTCAAATGGCTCCAAAGACACCTGGGGTTGTAGGATAATTTTATTCTTGGGTGTGGGTTTCCCCATCCTTTGGAAATGGTCACATCTGCTAGTACACCTTCTTTCATCTTGGTGGAGAGTGGGGTAGTAATAGCTAACTTGTAGAGCTTGGAAAGTTGTTCTCTTGACAAAAAAATTACCTCCATAAGGCCCATCAGGATAGGTTGATAGGATTTCAAATACTTCCTCTTCCCTGTCACATCTCCTCAATATCTGATTTGGTCCTAGCTTGAAGATATTGCCTCCAATCCAAGTGAAAGGGACGCTCTTCCTTACAATTCTTCTCTTCTCCCTAGATGACAAATTTGGAGGAAATTTTTCATCAACTAGGTACTTGGTTATGTATGCAAACCATGGAGAGAGAAATGAGATACGAAATATGTTCTCATCTCTGAGTTGATCATCAACCATCCCTTCATCACCTGCCAGAAAAGCAAGTCTAGATAGAAAATATGCAACTACATTTTCTTTTCCTGGCTGCTCAATGATAGTTAAACCAAACTGCTGTAAAAATAGAAAACATATAATGATTATAGCATTCACATCAAGCTTGTTCATCAATTATTTTATAGCATCATGGTCAGTATGCACAAAAATTTGGTATCCACCATTGTAGTGTTTGAATTTGTTCAATGTGTGTACCACAACTAGGAGTTCTGTCTTAGTTACAGTGTAGCTTAATAAAGTACATGGCACAAGGTAGCTTGCCAACTATTTAGCCTAAAGCTTCCCCCACAAGTTTTTCAGATGTATCAGTATGATATGGAAAGGAAGAGTCCAATTTGTGCTTCTCAGTATGGGTGCAATAGTTAATTTTTCTTTCAACATCTCTAGGGCCTCCTAGAAGTTGTCTATCCAATAGAATTCTGAGTCCTTGGCCAACAATCCAAACAATGGTGAAGTTAATTTGCTGAATTCCTTGATAAACCTCCTATAATATCAATGTAAGCCAAAAAAATCCTAACATCCCTTTGATTTTAAGGAGTAGGAACCCTTTTTATCATGACAATTTTGTTTGAGTCCACTTGTATTCCGTCCTAAGATATTGAATTGCCAAGGACAATCCCTCCATTCATTAAGAATTGAAATTTCTTAGGACTAAGAGAGAGTTTCATTTAAATGAAATTATTTACGACTTTCCCTAGCATGGAGAGAGACTCTAGAAAGTCACACCCATAGGATGTGAAATCATCCATGTAGATCTCTATAGAGTCATGGACCAACTCAACAAAGTGTTAAGAACTTCCATTTCAAAAGTGGTAGGGGAATTACGTAATCCAAAAGGAAGGAGCCTATAAGAAAAGGTACCCCAAGGACAGGTGAATGTATTTTCTTTCTTTTTCTACAGCATTGATCTAGATTTGATTGTAACCAGTTAATCCATCCAAGAAATAGAAGAGCTTCTTCCTTGCAAGACTGTATAAAACTTGATCAATGCAAGGCAAATGGAAATGGTATTTCTTGGTGGATTTGTTCAGCTCTTTATAATCCACACAGAACCTCCATTTCACATTATTCTTTGGGACCAAAACTACAGGCAACACATACTCACTATCTGAGATGGGGTATATGAACCCTGCATCTAGCAACCTTTGCAACTCTTCCTTTACTATGTCTTTGAGGGCTGGGTTCATTCTCCTTTGATGCTGGCACACAAGTTTTCACCCCTTGTTGATGTAAATTTGATGAGTACAAACCGAAGGATGCACCACTTTAATTTCTTTATAGCTCCAAGAAAAAGCATCTAACTACTCTCTTAGCATTTTTCACAACTCCTCTACTTGGTTGGCTAAGAGAGAGGAGTTAATCTTGAAGGTTATAGATGGACCAAATTCTACAATTTTGACATGTGCAGAACCTGGGTCAACTAGGCATAACTTTGTTTAAGGTTTAGCCTTAGATGCCCTCATTTAAGGCATAACTTAGGTCAATTTTCTTAATGAGGTAATCTTCATCAGGTTTCCCCCCTCTTATAACAATAAGTAGGGTAGATATTGTAAGGGATGGTGTATGATACCCTTCATCTTCCTCCTCTGACAACCATAGGGGCAGGTCGTGCTCAATAGATGGCTGAGCGGGAGGGTAAAATACCAATTATTTTGACAAATGCCCATTCTTAATGATCATGTTCCCAGCCCTGCAACTTATGTAAGCATCAATAGTGGCTAGACATGGTATTCCAAGGATGACAGGATAACCATTGAATTTGGTTTTTTGATGGAGAACAAGGAGGTTAGTAGGATACTCCAAGGAGTCAATAGAGACCATTACATCCTCAATAACTCCCTCGGGAGCCACTATAGACCTATCTATAAATTTCATCAATATAGTGGTC
Organism: Pinus tabuliformis; assembly: GCA_031772625.1. Taxonomy (NCBI): domain Eukaryota; kingdom Viridiplantae; phylum Streptophyta; class Pinopsida; order Pinales; family Pinaceae; genus Pinus; species Pinus tabuliformis. Next base: position 581,432,917 of record CM062813.1, read on the forward strand.
TTTCTCAAGGATCCTTGGAGGTTTAGCTTTAACATGGTCTATTTAGTCATCATATTGATGGCAACTCCAAGGTAAATCAAGGTGCGAGGGAAAATGATGTCATCAATCTGCACATATACCACAGGACTTCTAGGGTTTATATATTTTGGCAAAATCATTCTCCCCATAATCAAATCAGATAATTGAACAATAACATTGATGGTGGGGGTGTCCTTTTTCCTCCTCCTAGGGTGTTTGAAACATTTCTCGTTGATAAGCATATTATAAATGGGAATGTCCTTGATAGCTTGGAGAAGGGAAATTTTAACACACAGATTATTAAATTCCCCTAGAAGTTCAATCTATTATGGTTTGCTCTTGTTAGAATTGATCAATCTCTTAGGAAAAGGAGGTGGATTTACTTTAGGTCTAATCTCCTCCTTCTCCTCTTCAATCTCCTCAGGTGGAGATGGAGGTTGATTATCTTGGAGCACTCTTCCAAACATGAGGTGGATTTCTTGAATCTCCACAACATAGGAAGAGTAAGATGTCTCTCCACTATAGACCTGTTGTTCTTACTTATTGTTTGGGTTCAGATTGGGTTCGTAAGGCATTTGAGGTTTCTTTGGTTGAGCAAGATCGGTGACTTCTGGTTGAGATGGAGGTGGAGGCAGTAAATTAGGAGGTTGGTTGAGTTTAGGCCTCCACCCTTGTGATGGGTTATTCCAATGAGGATGTGGTGAATCATCTAGCCGAAATGGATGATTGAGAGGTTGGGGAGTATATTAAGGTGCATAAGGCCAAGAAGGAGGTGTGGACCAAGATGGATGAGTGGAAGAGTACCAACGTGGAAAGGGTGCATTCTGGTTGGGATGGTAATAAGAGTAGGATGCACCTTTCATGCCCTACTGGCATGGCCGAGGTCCTTGAGGTGTCATTTGATTGATGACACATTGTTGCTTAGCCCCACCTTATGCCCCTTGGTATACAACTTTCAATCCAGGCAAATAAGGACACTTATGTATGGCATAGTTTTCTTTATACACTGAGAAAACCTATATAACATTTAATGGAAATTTGTTTTTTGGGTGCCTTCTACTACCTTTAGGGTGAAAGTTAGCTAAGGCCCTCTCTGCTTCCTTTTGTCTTCTCTTCATCTACATGGTATCCAGCTGAAAAGAAAAGGTATTAAACATTTCACTTTTAATGTCATCCAACATGTTTCCAATTTCTTTCTTGATGGATGTTGTGGAGGGAGAGGAACTAACCAAATATTGACTACCCTTACCCTTCTTCCTAACATCCCTAGAATGGTTTTAGAACATTTTTTTGGTGTCTTAATAGGGTAACTAATAGATGTATCCCCTAGACATCATGTTGATGGTTTCCAACACGTCCTCCCCGATTCCTTGGAGAAGGACTAACTTTAGTGATTTATTATCAAGGGTGCATATAGCCTTCCTATAACTAAGATGGAATCTTTCTTAATAGTATTCTAAGGATTAATTAGGTCCAAGTGTCATTCTAAATATTTCCTCTTCGGTTTATTTTTACCTAAAATATTCACTAGTTGTTAAATGCTTTTTGCATTTGACCGAGGTAGTGAAGTTATGCCTAGATAGACCAATAAACTAGCACAAGGCTACATCCTTAAGGGTAGATGGGAATAACTTTAGATTCTGGTCATCATAGATATAGTCCTAAGTCCTATAGACAATAACAAACTCAAACATAAAAAATATGAGGGTCCTCAGAGGTTAAGCCATGGAAGTGAGGAAGGGAAGTAGGGCTTATATTTTTCATTCTAGCCTCTCCATTAGTTTCTATGATAGGGAAAGCCTCCTGTTACACAAAAATATCGTCACCATGATTATTTGCAGTCAGTATGGGTCTATCATCACTTGTACTGTCCTCCTAAGCAAGTCTCAGACCTCAGCTATTCAAATCAAGCTTTGGAAATGAGAGAAAGACATTAAAAATCAATGTAACTCTGGTTCCGCACTTTCTCTCACTGTCACCTATGGTCTCGCACCATGTGTTTACAAAAACTACAGACCTGCCCGCTCTGTCCCTAACGGTGTGGGTGCGAACCCCTGTGAAAGTCAAAAGGCGCAAGTTTTATCTTAAAAAACTCATTTTGGGTTAATTCTACAGGTTTCTAGAAGGAATTTTGATGTGGATTGTTCGCTCTGAGGTTGTTTATGCATCCCAAAAGAGAAGGATCTAATCCCTTGATGAGAGGAGCTATCCCTTTGAAGGAGGGCTTTATCCCTTTGAAGGAGGACCTAGTAACCTCCCTCCACTGCACTATAAATTCAAGCATTCGGCTGGTTGCTGGGGAGGTTAGAAGCTGAACATTTTTTAGGGAAACGCTAGTGAAATCAAGACTTCCTAGTTCAGATTAAGAGGAGAGGTCACATACATTTTTGGCTTCATTAGGGAGTGAGTGAAACTTGTCAAAGTAGAGGAGACTTCTTGTTGGACCCTGGCAGGAGCTTGTACAACGTCAAGGCACAGGTTGTAAAGTTCTTCTTCTTTTGAATTAATACAATCAAACTCATTTTTCTCAACAAGTATCTCATGTTAATTGTTTCATGGACTCCTTGACTTTCATGTTAAATATGTTTTATGATATTGGCTTTTTAGGTGCTATTTAATTTGTTTGCCTTGTTTGTGTTTGCAGATTCGCGACAAAGGAGCTCATTTGGATCGAAGGAGCGAGGGCATCCACAAACTTGCATTTGACCTAAGGTAGGCCCTAAAAACACTTGTTTGCCATTGTTTATAAAAGCATATTTAGAGAAAGATAGTGTCTGGTTGGTTTGCTTGTCATTAGGTCTTCTGTAGATTCTAGGAAGGTCTATCTTGTCCGCAAGATCGACTTATTCAGTGTGACAGAATGGCAACTCCGCTGGGGGCTTGATTGTTTTCCTTGTTTTTACTTTGACCCGAGAAACTATGTTTTTGTTTCTGTTTTTGGCTTGTTGTGTGTAAAATTGGGTAGAGTTTGTAGATCCAAGGTTATTTTTTATTTTTCATAGCTTTGGGAGAGGACCGCACCCTAGCTGTTTGACACAGCGCATACCTACCTGCAGCTTCGCTTTTAGCACAGAGCGGGACCTCACCTATGTCAACTGTGGGCCTGCGGACCCTGTCAAAATTTTGAAAAACCTAATATTTCCTCTGTTAGTCAGTTTAGATTTTTGTTTAGAAATTGTTATCCACTGCCCAGACCTGCATATAGCTTGTCAGAAGCTTTCCTTAGGTTGATTTCATTAGTGTTAGGGTTTTAGGTGAAATTCCTATGAGTTTTTCTTGTTGGGTTTTTTTTTTCATTATGGTTGTGTAGTGGCTCCGAGCTTAGAAGTTGTAGGGACTTCAGATCACCTTAATGTCTACCAGCCTTCTTATGAGTCTGACCATTTATGAAATCCCCCCTTGTTGAGGAATCTGCTTTGATTTTTCTCTTTAGAAAAATTCGAAAAGATTGTGTTTAGAGTTTGGATTTTCATTTTCAAAAAGAAAACAAAATTGGTTGTTCTTGACTAATTTGTGATTCTGCGTAAATTAGTCCTTAGCTTACATCTAGCTGAGTAAAACATCCTTAAAAATGACATTTAGTAGGCTTTGACTTCAAATAGGTTTTTATAATTTATAGATCTCAAAGTTAGTCATTTCATTAGTTTTGAGTGTTTTATAAAAAATATAAAAAAATCTCTTTTTGAAAAAGTTTGTTTTTGTAGTGGTTGAGTGCTTTGAATCGAAAAAGGGAAATTCTTGTGAAATAACTAGTTGTCTCGTTTTGGGTGCATTGGAAAAGGCAAAAGCTCTTCTTTTAATTTGTTCGCTTGAGAAAGATTTGCGTTTACAAAGTATTTGCATTCTCAAACTCTTTCTTAGTTAGAAGTTCATCGAAGAGAAAAAGATTGTTTAAATAATCTTAGGTGCATTTTTAGTGATTTTGAGTCGAGTATTCATACCACGAGTTTCATCTCTGCACCTTTTGACTTAAACAAAAACCAATAAAAAATAACGCTTAAAGTAAAATTCATTTAGTAAAATTTTTATTTCTAGGGCTCTAATACACCAACTTAGCTAGGGCTAGTGTCTTGGAGTAGGAGAGTAGTTAACTCTCTAAGACAGTAAAACAAACAAGTAGCTATATCTTGCGGTAGGAGAGAAATCCAATTGTTGCATTTATGCTCTCAGAAATCTCCTCTTAAAGGAGAAGCACGAGATCGTGTCCGAACCAGTGTGGGAATGAATCCTTCCTCATTGGGAACGATGCTAGATATTCAATATTAAAAATGGTAAACCTCGGATTAACCATTGTCGAGGAGCCTGGGGTCACTTGTTGGTAAACCTTGGATTATGTCAAGGAGCCTTCAAGGGGATTGAGCTTGTTACTCTGCCCTTGTTTGCGTATCAGATCGTAGACTGTTCCTCCAGGTATATTTGTTTCCGTTGGTAACCATAGTGACAATAATCTATAGGATTCTTTCCTAAGGTGACAGTTGAGGGAAGATCTCACTATACCTGGAGCAGACGTCGGCTAGACTCACTTGGATTTTCTGGGGGGTTCTCTTCACTCGAGATGGTTTAGTGGAGAAACTTGTGCCAGTCTATTCATTAAGCAGGTTGTCGGGGTAACTGTTCCAACTGCCATTTCTATATTGAATTCTGCGACGTTGGATTTCATCACCAACTAGTGTTTTCAGTATGGAAAATTACTATTTGTGTGTGGTTTGACTCCTAGATTTGATAGCGTGTGTTAATTTTTTTTTCTTTACTTTTATAGACCATAGGTGTAAGTTGCGAATTGTTAATTTTAGTTTTAAATTCACTGAAGTTGAATATAATGGAAAGTTTTCCAGAATTTACCGACCAAGGAACCCCTCTTAACGAGAACCCTAGTACCTTTCATTATTTTGGAAATGTTGGTTCTCCTTATATGGATACTTTGTCATTACCTGGATTTACAATAGGTTTACTGATATGGTTATTTTCAACTTCGTTGGCCCCAAATGCTCCAATTTTTCCACCTCAACCGAATGCTTCACCTCAACAGATTTCACCATCTCAACATCACCAACTTTCTGTTGACCCTTTACCTTCTTCACCTAATTTTTCTTCCTCCATTTCTTCCTCTTCACTTGGTAAAAGCCTTAATGCTAGTAACCAGGTGTCTAAGAAGAATAAGAAAGGGAAGAACAAGAAGAAGAAGAAGAAGAAGAAGCAAGATAGGAAAGAAGTCAACCAACCAATCGTGGCTGTAAGTGTTAGTTGTGTTGAGGAAAACTCCGACATGCATCGTAAACCCAAATACCCTTGCAGGCTTTGTAAGGGTGACCACTTCCTTATCAATTGTCCTGGTATTCCAAAAGTGTTGGAAGTATGGTCAGAAAAATCTCATCAACTTTCCATTGATCCATCAACCAGTGATAGTCAGATTCCTGGGAAAAAGGGTAAAGTTAGTTTTCCTTGTAAGTTGTGAAAAGGGAGTCATCAAACTCACGTTTTCCCTCACATGGATGAAGCCTCAAAATTGTTGGAAAACCTTACTGTTCCACAACAAGAATTTCCAACGGGTTACCGTAAACTTTCTCCCAACCTACTGTCAACTGACGGAGTGATTGATCAAATTTCAAGTACAGTCAATCACACTCTTCCATTGGAGAGTGAAACTCATGTCACTCAGGTTGATGGTCCATTAGTTGATCAAGTGGTTGATTCAATTTCACATTCGGTCGATCCCGCTTTCCCTTTAGAGAGTGACCTTCATACCGCTCAGGTTCTTTTTGTTACATCAGATTCTTTTATGCCGGGGGGCATTTCACCTGTTTCTACAGAACATCCTCCAAGTACCGAGGTCTTTTCCTTTGATTGGAATAGACTAACATAACCTCGTCTTCCTTCCTCCATCCCTTTCCAAATCATTGTCAAGGCTGGTGGTAGGGACATGCATCGCACATAGGTAGAGGAAGGTGCTTCTGTTAGTATTTTATCCTCAACTGCTTGGAAATCTTTGGGTTCCCCTCAGCTTGCGCCTATTACGCAGAATCTGAAAGCTTTTAACAGAACTATTAGTCAACCTTTAGGGATCCTTCCTAAGTTTTCTATTACCTTGGAAGTTAAAACTGTCTGTATTGATCTTATGGTAGTTCGAGTTCCCTTGGATTTCAATTTACTCCTTGGGCGAGACTATGTTTATGCAATGAAAGCTGTCGTATCGACACTCTTTCACGTGATGTCTTTCCCTCACAATGGCAATATTGTGACTGTAGACCAACTTTCATTCCCTAGTCTTGTTTCAACTACCAATAGTATGACACCCTTAAATGTTCCTGATTCTAAAGTGGTATCTACCTTGCCACGGGTTAATTATGTGGCAACTGGTCCCATGTTTTCAGTTACTGATGTAAGTGAGCCTCTCACTGTTTTCTCATCTTCCTTTGATTTAGATCCAGTAATTGAAATGGAAAACTCTATGGAATTACTTGAACGCTATGTTCTTATCCCTTTTGAGTCCCTTGACATGTGTTCCTTCCAGAGAACTATTCTTCCTTCTGATGAAGACCTCTTGGAAGCGATGATCAAGGTGTGTCCATTGACATGTCTTTCTTCTAGTTGGAAGCCATGATCAGTGGTGCGAGGAAAGCTTTTCCTGTATCAACCTCACTAAAAAATGAAACAGGGTGTTGCGAGGATAGTTTTTTCCTGTATCAACCACTTAAGAAAACGAAACAGGCTATTTAGTGGAAAGTTCCTGTTACTGAGTCAACCTTGTTAAAAAATGAATCAGGTATGAGGATAGTTCTTTTCTTGTGTCAACCTCCTTAAAAAATTAAAAAAATCCCTTTTCAAGTTAAATCTTGAAAGTAAACCTTCATTCCATCCACCTGGTTGAATGCAGTGAAGCTTGGGGGGCATGTACCTTGCTTTGCATCATTATGCTGGGGGCATGTGAACTTCTGGAGCATAGTTCCTTGTCTTTTGTCAAGCTCATTAAAAAATGAAACAATGAGTCTTGAGCATAGTTCCTTGTCTTGTGTCAAGCTCTTTAAAAAATGAAACAAGGGTAGGTTATATAAGTAGATTGTAGAGAGTAGAAGTGAGGATAGTTTTGTTCCTATGTCAACCTCGTTAAAAATTGAGACAGGGTGTTAGAGGATAGTTCCTGTTACTGAATCAACCTCATTAAAAAATGAATCAGGTAGATTGTAGGTTATATAGGTAGATTGTAGAGATTAGTTATGAGCATAGTTCCTTATCTTGTGTCAAGCTCGTTTAAAAAATGAAACAATGGTTTTGAGGATAGTTCTTTTCCTATGTTAGCTTCACTAAAAAATGAAACAACTCCCATGAGTCTTTCCAAGATTTCGAAAGTAAAACTTCATTTTATCCACCTGGTTGAATGCAATGAGTTCTTTCCATCTTTTCCTGCTCGTAAATTAGATTGAAAGTCGGCCATATGAGTACATTTTTATCCCTTTTTCGAACTCATTAAAACATACGAAAAAGTGAAAACCATGAGTACCTCGATTTTCATCATTATGCTGGGGGCATGCGAACTTATAACAAGCATGGTTTTTCGGTTCAAGCTTTCTTAAACATGAAACTAGATCCGAGCATAGTTCTTTTCCTGTGTCAAGCTCGTTAAAAAATGAAACAAATCCTCCTCTAATTGAGTCGAGAGTTTGACTAGATCTCATAAATGTTAAGTTGTATATTTAGGTTAGTTATTTCAGTTTTTTGCATAATTTTCTTACAATTTTAGGTTGGGTCTTTCATATGATCTCGTAAATGAACCTTCATTCCATCTAGCTAGTACTTACCAGCAGTGGACTTAGTTGAATGAAATGACGTTGGGGGGAATGTGCTCTAGTAGTTATGCTTAGGGGGCATCAAGCACAGTTTTCTCTCTGTTTCAAGCTTGTGTAAAAATGAAACTACTTTGAAGCATAGTTTTTGTCTGTTTCAAGCTTTGTAAAAATGAAACTTATCTTGAGTCAATTTCAGTTATTTTCAAGACTCGTTAAACTCATGAAAATCCCGAGATTATTTTGCTATCTTTCATTCTCGTAAAACAAATGAAAATGTCGAGTTCTTTCCGTCTTTTCCTGCTCGTAAATTAAATTGAAAGTCGGCCATATGAGTACATTTTTATCCCTTTTTCGAACTCATTAAAACTTACGAAAAAGTGAAAACCATGAGTACATTTTTATCATTTTTTCGAACTCATTAAAACTTACGAAAAAGTGAAAACCATGAGTACATTTTTATCATTTTTTCGAACTCGTTAAAACTTAGGAAAAAGTGAAACCATAGAGTCACCTTTAAGCTCTTTTCTGACTCCTAAAACATGAAAATATCGCCGAGTTTTCCTTTTTAAACTCGTTAAAATGGAACTAAAAAGACAGTCCAATTATAGCTCTTTTTCTGACCGTAAAAAAGCATGAAAAGATTGCCATATTTTTGTCATTTCAAATTTGATATTGGTTATAAAACGACGTGTTGTTGTTCGCTTTTTTACTTTTTCGGATCAGGGGCACTAATTACGAAAAGTACTCCTTGGTCGTAAAGATCAAGCGGTTCTCTCAAGTATTATTTTATACTTTTTTGGGCTTGGGAGACGCAAATTTACGAAAAAGGTCAATCCTGGAGTTTTCTTAAGTTTTTTCAGACTCTCTAAAATTGAAAAACGCCGAGTTTCTCCTATACTGGACTCGTTAAAATTTCATAGTAAAGGACCTATTCAATTACAAACAGGAACGAACCACTCCTTCTTAGGGTTCGAATTTAAACTAATTTGGACTCATCCGAAGGATGAGCTTATAATCAAGAAAATGTTATCCTCCTCAAGCTTGTCAAAAATAAAGAGGTACTTGCCAGAAATGGTGGGGGAAAGGAGAGAAAAATGAATCTGTTTGTCACACTTTGTAACCACTCTTGAACACGACACTTTTATTCACCTGGGTTGGGAAATCCTTCGCCTAACAGTTGATCAAACCACATTGAAAGTCTTGAGCCGATTTCTGGGTATTAACTTTGGGTCAATTGTCACCAAACCATCTGTCGTGTCATTATGTGTTCAAGAGGTCACTTATAATAAGCCATTCATCTGCAAAATATCTGTCATCCATCTTGACCATCCCTGAGTCAGTTCTTGCAACTAAATTTCCTCAACTTGATCTATGATTTCGTGTTGTGGGCTTGCCGACGACGGATCGCTTTCTATCGACTTTAGCTCATTATCTAGAAAGATGATCTAGAAATCGTCAGTACCTTGAGATATGCATGCCTAAATGGCAGGTTTCTCGCGTTTGATGACAGTTTGCATCATTGACTTTCGATCAAAGGATTTCGTGACATGTTTGACATCAACACATTTATTCGCATCTCATGGGTTGTACTGGGTACCTTGAGAGCCATTGACATCACTGGTGGTTTCTCTCACACTTGTTAACAATTTACATCATTGACTGGTAATCAAGTGGTTTCTACTATGTTCGACATCAACACATTCATTCGCATGGATAGAATCGTACTGTTTCAGGAAGTAGAAATGAAGACCCTGGATATAGTTTCCACAATCCAGGCTGCGAGGAATTTTGTATTCATTATATAATGGACTATTCATAAAGAAATGGCTGCGTCCATATTGTGTCCACCTGAGTCTATACTTGTGATGTTTTACAAGATCATTCCTGTATCAGAGCAGTAGTTAGTTTTCTAGTCAGTTTTGATCTGAGTATTGGAATGCCTACCTCAGTGATGATATGATCTCATATATATATCTTGCATTGAATGTTTTTACAGGTTCCAACCGGGATCTTCACAAGATGATCCTCGAAATGATAAAGTACTTCACTCTTCCTAAATGATAAATGAAATCCTCATCTACTACAGACTTCACATTTTAGGGGGCAATCTGTTACACAAAAATATCGTCACCATGATTATTTGTAGTCAGTATGGGTCTATCATCACTTGTACTATCCTCCTAAGCAAGTCTCAGACCTCAGCTCTTCAAATCAAGCTTTGGAAATGAGAGAAAGACATTAAAAATCAATGTAACTCTAGTTCTGCACTTTCTCTCATTGTCACCTGCGGTCCCGCACCTTCTGTTTATAAAAACTATGGACCTGCCCGCTCTGTCCCTAACGGTGTGGGTGCGGACCCCTGTGAAAGTCAAAAGGCGCAAGTTTTATCTTAAAAAGCTCACTTTGGGTTAATTCTAGAGGTTTCTAGAAGGAATTTTGACGTGGATTGTTCGCTCTGAGGTGGTTCATGCATACCAAAAGAGAAGGAGCTAATCCCTTGATGAGAGGAGCTATCCCTTTGAAGGAGGGCTTTATCCCTTTGAAGGAGGACCTAGTAACCTCCCTCCATTGCACTATAAATTCAAGCATTGGGCTGGTTGCTGGGGAGGTTAGAAGCTGAACATTTTTGAGGGTAAATGCTGGTGAAATCAAGACTTCCTAGTTGAGCTTAAGAGGAGAGATCACATACCTTTTTGGCTTCATTGGGGAGTGAGTGAAACTTGTCAAAGTAGAGGAGACTTCTTGCTGGACCTTGGGAGGAGCTTGTACAACGTCAAGGCATAGGTTGTAAAGTTCTTCTTTTGAATTAATACAATCAAACTCATTTTTCTCAATAATTATCTCATGTTAGTTGTTTCATGGACTCCTTGAATTTCATGTTAAATATGTTTTATGATATTGGCTTTTCAGGTGCTATTTAATTTGTTTTCCTTGTTTGTGTTTGCAGATTCGTGAAAAAGGATCTCATTTGGATCGAAGGAGCGAGGGCATCCACAAAATTGTGTTTGACCTAAGGTAGGCCCTTAGTGTCTGGTTGGTTTTCTTGTCATTAGGTCTTCTTTAGATTCTAGGAAGGTCTATCTTGTTCGCAAGATCGACTTATTCTGTGTGACACCTCCTAATTCTTGTTTTCATCCATGGTGTGGGTATGTGGAATGGGTTATTCTTCTTCCCTGACAGGTTCTTCAAATATCTCAGGTTTTTCACCCAAGGGGTCTCCTAACTTTCCTATAGTCAGATAGGGAGGTTGGCAGTCATCAAAGAAGAATGAAGGTTGATTGTTTGATGGTGTCGGGATGTTTGGCAAGAATTTTCTTTGAGTGTCTCTATTCCTACGTGGCATGAAAGAAAATTTATTCTTCTTTTATATGAATTTTTCAAAATTAAATGCAAAACAAAAAGAAAAGAAGAAATAACATCCACCTAGACACCTCCTCGAAAACAACGCCAAAAAGTGGTGCGCCATGGTATTGCCCCAAGAGTGGTGCAATTACCAAAGGCTCTTCAACTCTATTTATCAACTTGGAATTTGTACAAACTTTGGGGTGACAATGCTATATACACATTATATGTAATTCTACTCAGGCCACCCTCAACTAGGTCATTTGATCATTAGGGCTACAAAACCATTATTCTACTGAATTAGGGGAGATTAACTAGTGAAGGCACAATTCAAAAGCTAGTCCTAGTGTAGAAAAAGTAAATTCTTTTCAACTCTAACTTGTAAATCCTATCAACCTATAAATTCTATTGAATCAATTCATGAAAGAACACAAGAGTTATGCTACATACAGAAATGAAACTACACTAATTGCAATCGACCACCTAGCTATAAAATTCACTTGAAAACATAAAATTTTTCTACCAACTCACAACTTAAGATTTCATGCATCATCTATCTAATTCAAACTTCCATATAAAGTAATGTCCTATTTTCCAAATTTATGATGAAGAAACTAATGTTATTTTCTCTTGCAGTGATGGAAAAGGAATGAAGGGAATGGCCTAGGTGGTACCTCTAGTCATGGAGTCTAAGATCGGGGCTTGAACTACTCCTATACTAAGCCATATTGGCATTACCAGCCAAAACAATGACAAAACTCGTTGCTACGGGCATGTTATAGGAAACTGCTACAGGATCCCTGTATTGCTACAGGAAGTCCTGAAATGCTACAAGAAGGGTGCCGAGAGTGTTTGGAAGGTAAGAATTATGGAATCAAGGGATGGAAAGATGGATGAAGGTTGTGGAAGATGGTTAGAAGGTGACCAACACCCCTAGACAAAATCAACACTTCAGGAAGGCCAGTTTTGCACTAAGAGGGCTGCTAATGGTGATCCAAAAAGTAGATATCAAGAAGATTGGTTGGAATTCATCAAAAGGGAGTGGAGAAGTAATCAATGGAGATTGTGAAAATATCCCTTTCCTATAGGTGAAACAGCTCTGCAACATCACATTCACCTGTTTTTCATTTCATTTACAAAATATTACAACCAATGATGGAAAATATGAGTTGAATTTGGAAACTATCTAACTGACGCTATGAACTTTGATATATGTAATGAATTAACTTCTAAGATACACCAATCATATGTAAAGAAAGATAAAAAAATGTAGACTTTTCCAGGAAACCATAAACAAGAAATCACATGATGTTTCTGGGCTGTGATTGTGGAGTCCTCTAATTGTGATCCCATGAGAGATGTGAGATAGACGCCACAACCACAAACTTTTTGACGAACTAGATTCTACTAAGATGCATCAACTAATCAAACAATCTAAGCTAAAGAACTATCAATACATAAGAGTGACCTAAGCTACAGGGGTTGGTAGCAAACCTAAGAGCCTCATCCCTCTGGACTAAGTCAGTGATGGATCAACAAGAAACTTCTCATTATCATTGTAGAAATGTCAAATACATCACATAATAAGACAAAAATAACAGTCGTAAGTGCTTGCGATTAATAGTCTCTTAGCTGTAGCCAAAATCTAAATCCTAATGAGTTCATTGGCATGGTTATTTATAGAAAAGTGTAGCTACCAACATCTCCCTAGAAAATAGAGATAATTTTCTCCCAAACTCGAGAAAGGTGGATCTAGATCTTTCCTAAATTGCACTAGCTTGGTTGGCAATGACCTCATCTTGCTTGGCTGGCAATGACCTCGAGTTGATTAGAGATAAAGTGGTGATCTTTGACTGATTGAAGGAGTTAAGGAGGTGGAAAATCTCCTAGAATCTCTCCCTGATTCCTACTCTGAGCTCCTAGATTGAAATTATCTCAAAATTGCTTCAATTACTACATTTAGAAGATATTAGGACACATGCCATAGAAAAACACCTTTCACCCCTCACACTAAGCATAATATAACAAACTTATTGAATAAATGTGAGAAAGATATAATTTTAAAGCTGGAGGATGGCATTGTGACCCTTATGATATACCTATTGATGAGCATCATCACTTCCCATGGAAATAATATTATGGTCTGCCTTTCATTTTGAGTTCCCATTGTATCTTGACCAAGAGTTAAGAGTTTTGTGGTTTGGCCACACCCTTGATGATACTCATCAATGGGTAAATTATATAGACCTTCATGCACCTCTAGATTACTAAAATCAACTTTTCTCATAATTATTTACATGTTTTAATTATGTTTTTCTTAATGAGGAAAGTAAACATGAGATGTCATGTCTAGTGGTCTAATGTGCATTGATTGCAGGTCTTCGAGAAAATTTTGCCAAATGAAAGTGTAGGAACTTGAATGGAGACCAACAAGAGGGATTCTAGGAGATAGGACCTCCCTCCTTAATTCCTCACTCACTGGAAGATTCGTCAATCAAATCTCATCAGCAAGGAGTTGCAAGCAATCGAGTCATGAAGTTCATTCATAGCCTAGATAGTCACATTTGAAGACCAGATGATCTTGAGTTTGGAGCCAAGTCTCCCTAAATTTAAGGAATTTGTTGCTAAATTCAGTTGTATAAATCAAGAGGCCTAGGGCCTCATTAAGATTCATATTTTTGTTGAAGATAGCTAAGAAATTTTCGAGTTGAAGCATTGTAACCAAGCACTCTTATGTATTTCTGATTTCTTTAATGAAAATGAGTAGCATTCCATTATCCAACAATTAGTTGACTTAGAGGGTTGAAGCTCTTGGGTTAGGGCCCAACCCTAGCAGCAAAGGTTCCTCTTGTTGTATATCTATGCTTAGGTTAGCTTCATAGTTAGAGTTAAACTAATTTTGGTGTATTTGCATAGCATTGGTAGATTTGATTAGTTTGCTTCCATTTGTGGATAGTTCTAATAGTAGGATTGTATTGATAAGAATATATTCCAAAAAGGCTAAGAGTAAGTGGTTTTCACCTCAGTTCTCCCTTTCAAGGATCATGGTTTGAGGAATACTTCTCATGCAGCCCAAAAAGACATAATTCTTGTTTTTTGTGTAATTTAGTGTTTTCTTGTGAATTAGGTCACAATCTTGCTATTTCATAGAGCAGTTTTAATTGGTATTTTCTGATTTCACAAGTTTTGTACTGATTTCATCTCGTTTTCATGTTGGTTCCAAGCATTTCCATGCATGAGATTAGCAAAGTAAATGCTGATAACTCTGTTTTCTTTTACTCGAATACACCTTTCTTGTTTTTGACGAGTTCATATATGAATGCCAAGAATGATGTTTGTGGATTGAAAGAGTTTCTAAATTGCAGGGAAACCTCATCTCATCAGGCTCAGCCAAGCCATATCCACCCCTGATTGCTAAAAGTCACTAAGGTCTCAATTCAAATACTTGTCTTATGAGGAAAACTAGAGATCTCCGTTGAGCAAATCCAACCATTTTAAATCTTTGGCTTGAGTTATGAGTAAGTGCCTCTCACTCCCATGCTTTATTCCCTCTTTATTGACCTTTTCCAAGCTCCACCCCACCTTCTAGACCACTCCCTAAGCTTTCAACCTGTTCTTGTAGTAAAACAGGGGATCCTGTAGTTGAACTAGTACTTCATGTGGACATCCTATAGGAAAACCTGTAGTGGCATGTTTGAGCCCGAATGGAGAAAATTCATCACTAAAATCCTGGATTAGGTTTCTACTTGCCCTTTAATTCATTTGAACCATTAGACTCATTTTCCTTCACATCAGTCTCCCCTGCCAAAGAACCGATAAATATTAGCATTTACATTTTCCAATCAAAAAGATAAAAAGAAAAAGAGTTCTTTTACATTTGTTCTTGCACACACTAGTTAGCACTCAGATCAAATTTAATGCATAGACTAGTTAAAACCTCACATGTGTTAAAATAGAGTTCTTGTGCAAGAAAAGTAGATTAGAAAGTAGATTAAGGTTTCATTGTGGTTTGCAAGCATTTCCTTCAGTCTTTCCTTCATGCAATAGAAAACATTTATTGTCTTCCAATTAGGGTAAATTTCCCTTCTCCAAATTGGTAATTAGACTTCTTCTATTCAATAAAAGGTTGGTTTGAGAAAACCTAGCACACTATCTCCCCAGCTTAGCAGTGACAAAGAGTAGAATAATTACATCTATTTGTGTATACAACACTATCAGTGCCAAGTTTGTATGAACCACAAGTTGATGAAGTAAAGTCAATAGCTCCACGAGTTGCAACATCCTTGCTGTAATACTAGTGCTCATCACCATTTGGTGCCATTGTCGAGGAGGTGTCTGAGTAGATTTGATTCATTCTTTCTTTCTTCCTTTTCTTATCTCTATTTCTAAAATTAGTTCCATTTAGTAAATAGTTGCAATTCAGTTTTGTTTTCTTTCAATTCTACAAGTAGCTTAAAAATAAAAAAGAAAAAAACACTCCTCTCATGCCTCATAGGAATAGGGATAGATTAGGAAAATTTCTACCAAATACCCACACCAATTCAAACAACCAACCTTCCCTCTTCTTCGGTGGCTGTGAAGTAGAGGACCCCTTAGGTGAACAACCATAGATTTTTGAAGAGCCTATAGGGGAAGAAGAAGAAACCATTCCAACTAACATAATGGCTAAAAATAGAAATGAAAGGGGAGATAGGGAAAGTGTTGAGGGTGCTTTTCCCATCAGAGAAACTAATGGGGATGGCATGATGAGAAACATAAGCCCCTATACTCTTCCTCACTTCCATGTTCTGACCTCTGAAAGTCTAGATAGTTTTTTATTCTAATTCGTTGTCACATGCAGAACTTATGATTACACCTCTCATGATTAGAAGTTGAAATTATTCCCATCCACTCTCAAGGATGCATCCCCACTCTAGTTCATGCGTTTACCTTGGGATGGTATCACCACTTGGGCTCAAATGCAAAAAAATTTCAACAACAAGTATAGGCACTACTGTAGGTCCAAAGATACCAAAGAGGAAATTTTTAGAATGACCTTGGGACATGATGAGTCCTTAGAGGATTATGAGGAAAGATTCCACCTCAGCTATAAAAAGGTTGGGTGCACACTTGATCTCGAGTCACTTAACTTAGTCCTTCTTAGGGGGATCATGGAATACCTTCTAGAAACCCTCAACCTGCTGTTGGGGGGTACATCTACTAGTTACCCTATGATTATATGAAGACAGTTTTCAAGAATCATTCTATGGTTGCTAGAAAGAAGGGTAGGGCTAGCGAAGCAGTGGCTAGTTCATCCTCTTTCAACACATCCATAAAAAGTGAAATTGGGAACATGTTGGAATACTTTAAGAGTGAAATGGTGCAAATCCTTGCTCTACAAATAGACATTATGCAAATCAAACGGAAGCAGGAGGAAGCAGAGAGAGCATTAGCCATCTTCTAACTTAGATGCACAAGGAGGCACCCTAGGAATGAATGTCCATTAAACCTTATCCAAATTTGCTTGGCCTATGAGGAAAATCACTCCATAGAGAAGTTCACTTCTCTGACTTGATTAAAAGTTGTGTATCAAGGAACCAAATGGGTGACTGAACAACTCTGCCACATTAATAAAAGGAGGCCTGATGGAGGTGTTTATGTTTCTCTAAACCATTTGTTTCCATAATTCGCAATTGAATATCTGTGTGATCCTTGCTTTGATTTCAAAACATCATTATGCTTGATATCGTATTGATTTATAATCGAGAAAGGAGTGCTACATGGTTATCTGAAGTATGAAATGAATTGTTGATACATTGAGAGTGCTGAGATTACTTTGATATTTAACTCTATTCCACAATCAAAGATGAATGGATGTGAACAAATTAGAATGAGACTTTTCTGACCACCAAACTGTTCTTTGTTCCTTTAAGGAATTGTATTGGATTGACTCTTTATTTGAATTATTTTACAAGCAATACAACATCAAGGAATCCTCGTTGATCGTTTAAATGCTATAATATCCCCAGTTTAGTTTCAAGCTGCTTGGATTAAATATTGATTTTATGAGTATTCGATAATTTACTATCATTTAGCCCTATTTCATCTAGTAAATAAACTCTTGGATTTAGGAGTGGATCGCGTGGATTGAACGTAGAATACAAATCAATGGTTTTGATGATTAGTTATCAAATGTGAATTCATTAGTTTAGAGTAGATAAATGATTCCCATGTTTTGTGTGTTGGCCGATTTAATTAAGTTTAGTTAGATAAAGGATTTCCCCTGTTTCGTGTGAGGATCAATTCTATTAGTTGTCTAGATAAATGATTTCCCTTTCTTTGTGAAGTGATTGATTACATTTCCTAGAAGTTAGGTATTAATTAGATTTTAATACCAATACATTGGCTCCAAGTAAGGTTATTTGCAAGTAAGGATTGGTGTGATTAAAAAATGGTTTAGAGTACAGTTTCTTAGAAATTGTTTGGTTGAATTGCTAGGTAATGAATAAGCTAAGTGTTTGAGTTGCTTTCATCAATTAAGACCTGTAGGTTACTTGATTGCGAGTATAACAATAAATTAGTGAGTGATAGAGTAGAATAGAGTGATTGCTTTAGATCAATACTTAAATTCCAAATATTTGTTAATAGGGCATAAACAATTAGGTATAGATCGATTGTTTGATTGAATTGCTATTAGTACAAATTTGTTTGTCTGCTTAAGGATTGATTTTCCATCATTATAGATTGCTTGCTGAGTGATGATTAATCTGTTATTACAAATAGAAGATCTGGTATAAGCATTTGAGGGTTTGATTGAGTAAGATTTGTGTGAGTGGAAGTCTATTTTTATCACTTGAGATTCATAGTTCAATAGTTTGTTGAGTTTAGATTTGAATGTTAGAGTTTGTAAAGGTTTTTAAAATCTCTAGATTAAATTCGATTGTTGTGTTTGCTCATGGTAGTTAGGTGTTTGATTTTGTTTAAGTATTAATGTACTTATTACCCTGCTTATTATTATAAGGAAATGTTAAAACTCTAATCTAGCCCTGAACAAAGAAAGGGCAAGGAAACTCATGCTTACAAACCCCAGGTTGACAGTTTATATTAAGAGATTTAATTTGACAATTTAATCTCTAACCATTTTTGCGACATTGTTGTGGAAGTTATCATTTCTTATTCAGGTAACCATTATTATCAGAGTTTCATAATCTTGCAGGACTGTCAGCGGGTAGAGAGAGTATGGTAAGACGTGACTGAAGAGCCATGCATCCACCTTTGTTGAATAACGGTTTTGAACTACTCCTATTCGTCTTTGCCCAATATCAAAGGTCATTGTATCTTTGACCTTTCTTGAAAGAATCCTATTCGATGATAATAGAACTGGGTCTATGTCATTTCATGTAATTCGCAAAAGTTTGTAAATCTCATAGACTTAGTAAGAAACATCTACAGGAACCATAGCTAAGCCTCACAAGCAACATAGGCCTTAGAATAGTCTGAAAAACTTTGTGAGATATTTAATTTCCGAATCGTTTTTATTTTAATAGAATAAATAGTATTCTTATTCGCTCTCAAGTGTGGTGAGTTTTATTTCAATCAATATATCTTTTAAATTCATCTTCAAATTCCAATATTTTAATGTTATATCATTTTGGGGTGATGTAAGAACCCCCATTACTAATATGTGTGTGGAGACGGGGACTATAAATTAGCTAGATGGACTTGAAGATGATAAATATGAAGGACCTATCACAAGCCCTAGCAGCTACTAGGATCTTGACCTCTACCTCCCAGGAAGAGAAATTTTTGACAATAGTCAGGAAATTGTCCATTTCTCCACCACATCAAGAGGATTTGGAAGTCTCTTTTGATTTCCCTGACCAGCCATATAAGGATATGAATGAATCATGCAATATAATCAATGGAGAACAACCACTGGAACCTGAGATCGAGGAGTTCTTGACATGTCTATCAACAGATACAGAATGTAATCAAGAGACTACTCACCCTACAGAGAACAATCAACATGACATGGAAGAAGAGGATGAGTAGCATGGGCCAAATCAAGAAATGGGCCAAGAATACCATGATTACATCGAACATTGGTTCCAAGCAACAACTCAAGTGAGGCAGTATTCTCCTCTTCTAAAAATCTTGTTTTCAAATCAGGTACATTTGTTGTTTTTTCATGCTTATGTACACTTCCAAGTTTATTTGTTAAATCTGAGCATGAATATCTATTTATACCTACTCCGCACAAGGATTCATTGGAAGTACTCCTTCACTTGAAGGAGTTTATCTCCCTTTATTCAGCAGAATAGGAAACTTTGTATTATAAATAAATAAATGAAAATAGTAAAGAGAAAATAAGTCCTTTTGTGAGGACCAGCTTGTGTGGTGCAACTCGGCAGGGACTTTGCTTGAAAACCAGGTAATTGGCGAGAAAAGTTCCCAATAATGTTTTAAAATTACTATGAGTTATTCAAATCATGTATATATCAAATCGTTATGTCTTATACTCATGTTGGTTGATGTGGGATCCCTTAAAGCCCACCTACCAACAAGCTTTGTCCCATCGACATCAACAAATTATCTAGGACCAAGGTTAGGGTTAGATCAGGTACTCAGGGTCCTCCATGCCTTAATGGTAGGTATCCTCGTCATCTACCAAGGAAATACATCAATGTTTCTTGGTGGATGAATTCTGCAGTCCATTCGACTTCTACAAATCTAATCATGGCTAGTAGAATGTACCTAGTGCCTTTATTCGCATTGACATCACACATGGGATATCTCACATTGGTTAATGACTTCCTCAATGCTCAATAATCCAATGATTCTTGCTTATATTCAACATCGATACCACTTATTCACATAAGCAGGATTGCACACGATGTGTAGCTGTTGAATATTATATGGTTTTGTGATCTCAATACAGGTTTGTAGTATTGTGGACACTTGTAGTAGCATTTTTTTTTCCTGTAGCAGTCATCTTGTTTCAATAAAGGTTTCCATATAGCAGCTTGATCATCATTTGCAACAGTCATATTCATTCTTTGTTTAGGGACATACAACTCCTCATGCATGGGAGGAGAAGGAGACGTTCATTTTTAAACCTCCTTTACTATATCTAGTTCAACCTTCTTCAACAGATCCATATACCAATCAGTAGCAGTGATTCCAACTCCAACCCTCAACCGTGTTCCGGTTCATCTTCCACTTCATCTTGTAGCACTAGACACATCAATGATAAAGGTAAAAATTGAAGTAAATTTGGCTTATGATTCTCTAATTCATTAGAAAGTTAAATAAACTTAATGATTCACCACTTCACTTTCCATGCATTTCATCTTTCATAAACCATCATCCTTTTCTTATCCTTCCATTCACTCCTCATATACTCTAATTACAAGACCATGTCAAAAGAAAAAACCTTATGGTGCATTGATAAAGAAGCATCTATGGTTTCTTCTCCTTCCATGATGAAAAACATTAGGATGAAGTCATTACTGCTATAAAATGATAAAGGAGACCACCTATAGACGTTAATCTTATGAAGACAAATTATCAATCACCCATTCACCATCTCCATCACTCATCTCTCCTTCACTCGTCCCTTTCTTGTCCTCAATTTGTATTGCTCAGTAAATTAGTGAGACATATTAAGTATGAAGAGTGTTTCACCATAAGAACCAACACCTCCAAGCATTTAAGTAAGTGTTACTCCACAAGAACTAGCGCCTTCAAATATCCATGTAATGTTGTCTCACAAGAACCTATATGTGAGAAAAGTATTTGTTTGCATCAGGATATGCAAAATATCAAAGATGGGGGGATGATGGGCCTCAAAAATTCCCATGTCTTCATCATGTAATAACACCTTTCATACCCTAAAACCCTAGGTCATTAACCTGTTTCGTACCCTAATTCCACAATTTATCGCCAAATCACATCCTATGCCTCGTGGTTTATTATTATTAGTTTTATTAGCTTTTCTATGATTAAATATGATTATTCCATGATTTAATAATGACGGTTTCAATAAAGCTCACTTTCACAAGGTTCCATCACCAATTTTCTTCACGAGCCAGTAGAGTACGAAAATGGTCAATTTGGGACCTTTGACACTTTCAACATGCTTTCGAAGAAATCAAGAGAGGTTATTGTCAAAAATGATGTTGTAATACCTTTTCATAACCTGGATTGTACCCAGGTCACTCATGTGGGTCTCTAGAAAGAAATTTATAAATTTGCATAAATCGGAAATAATTTTCAAACTGCCAACTTCTGCCTCGATTTTCATTCGGATGACGGTGAATGAAGAAAATATGGCACATGGATTTCGGTCCCAGTATAGTCAGTTTACTAACACTAAAAAGTTTCTCTAAACTTTCTTACGATTTGAGAGATATGCGGAGTCCTCTGAGTCCAGTTTATATAAAACGTCAAGATTTGTACTTAACAGTCAAATTCAGATTTGCCTATTTTATGCCATAGTTACGATTTGATAATTTCTTGTCCTCCATCCTTACATTGATCAACATCAGCATCAACCATTAGCTATTTTAAGGCCATATAGAGAATTCAAACACAACATGAATTTGTTTGTAATTAATCTACAACACGTATAAAAGCAGAGCATCAAACATAGGAAGGAGGCAACGCTAAAACATTGAAGTATTTTGCCATGTATTCCATAAATCATTTTTAATAAAAGCTATCGAAATCGTTTTGCTTTGAATTTGGGATTAAGCATTGATGGATTGTTTATGATAGTCAGTTGATTGCGTTCAAGACCTTTCCTTCACTGTAAGTTAAGCCAGCTCCCAAGTGTGGCTAGGCCCACCCATCTGGGTTTGCTTTGTATATTGTAGGATAGTAACGCTGTGTGACTAGTCACAGTCAGCGCTAAAACATTGAAGTATTTTTCCATGTATTCCATAAATCATTTTTAATAAAAGCTATCGAAATGGTTTTGCTTTGAATTTGGGATTAAGCATTGATGGATTGTTTATGATAGTCAGTTGACTGCGTTCAAGACCTTTCCTTCACTGTAAGTTAAGCTAGCTCCTAGGTGTGGCTAGGCCCACCCATCTGGGTTTGCTTTGTATATTGTAGGATAGTAACACTGTGTGACTAGTCACAATTAGTTTTTCCTTCATTACGAATTGGTTTGGTTTGGCTTGCTGCATGCGAACTGTCTTAACTCGATTGTCTAGAGAGTGTAGATGTGTTGATGTTTCTTTAAACCCTTTGTTTCCATAATCTGCAATTGAATTTCTATGTGATCCTTGCTTTGATTTTAGAACAACACTATGATGGCTATGGTATTGATTTATAATCGACAGAGGAGTGCTACATGGTCATGCGATGAATGAAATGAATTATTGATACATTGAGAGCACTAAGATTACTTTGATATTTAAATCTATTCAATAATCAGAGATGAATGGATGTGAAATAATTAGAATGAGATTTGTCTGACCACCAAACCATTCTTTGCTCCTCTAAGGAACTAGATAAGAATGACTCTCTATTTGAATTGTTTTACAGGAAATAAAACATCAAGGAATCCTCGTTGATCATTTAAACATTGTAATATCCTTGATTTAGTTTCAAGATGCTTGGATTAAAGATTGATTTCATGAGTATTGGATGATTTACTATCATTTAGCCCTATTTCATCAGGTAAATAGACTCTTGGATTGAGTAGTGGACCGTGTGGATTGAAGATAGAATACAAATTAGTGCTTTGGATGATTAGTTGTCAAATGTGAACTCATTAGTTTAGAGTAGAAAAACGATTCCTCTGTTTTGTGTGTTGGTCGATTTCATTAAGTTTAGTTAGATAAAGGATTTCCTTTGTTTCGTCTGAGGATCAATTCTATAATTTGTCCAAATAAATGATTTCCCCTGCTTTGTGAAGTGATTGATTACATTTCCTAGAATTTAGATATCAATTAGATTTTAACAGAAGTATACTGGCTTCAAGTAAGGTTATTTGCAAGTAAGGATTGGTGTGATTACAAAATGGTTTAGAGTACATTTTCTTAGAAATTGTTTGGTTGAATTGCTAGTTGCTAAATAGGCTAAGTGTTTGAGTTTCTTTCATCAATTAAGACCTGTAGGTTACTTGATTGCGAGTATAACAATAAATTAGTGAGTGATAGAGTAGAATAGAGTGATTGCTTCAAATCAATACTTAACTTCCGAATATTTGTTAATAGGGCATAATCCATTAGGTACAGATCGATTGTTTGATTGAATTACTATTAGTATAGGTTTGTTTGTCTTCTTAAGGATTGAATCACCATCATTATAGATTGCTCGCTGAGTGATGATTAAACTATTATTACAAATAGAATATCTGGTACCAGAGCTTGAGGGTTTGATTGAGTAAGTTTTGTGTGAGTGGAAGTCCATTTTGATCGCTTGAGATTCGTAGTTCAGTAAATTATTGAGTTCAGATTTGAATTCTAGAGTTTGTAAATTTTTTTGGAATCTCTAGATTAAATTTGATTGTTGGGTTTCCTCATGGCAGTTAGGTGTTTGATTTCTTTGAAGTATTAATGTACTTATTACCACGCTGATTATTATAAGGAAATGTTAAAACTCTAATCTAGCTCTGAACAAAGAAAGCGCAAGGCAACTCATGCTTACGAACCCCGGGTTGACAATTAATATTAAGAGATTTAATTTGAAAATTTAATCTCTCAACAACCACATTTATCAATTTGGTTGATATATGTCGATAGGCGTATATGAAGCATGTATACAACAAAATTTTCCAATGTCGCTCATATACACCGGTAGGCCTATATCAACCTCATTAATAATTATTATGTTTATTTTTTTAGAGACCAACTATTTGTGATGATTAATAACTATATAAATAACAACAACCATATTCTTATATATTTATATATTAATGATTATTTTATTATAATAATAATATAGTAGTTATAATAATAATAACCTTAATAATAATAATATATTATTATTATTATTATTATTATACCCCAATCGGGGTGCAAGCTGGTGGTTGGGAAGTCAAATAGAGTTTTAATGGACTGTACCTCCATGTACAATACCACCACCCCACACACGCTTAAGGTGATGGGTGTGGTGGCCCTTTGCATGATGACATGCAGGAATGGTGGGAAAGGTTTCAGTGAGAGTTATGTTAGTGATGACCTTAACAACAGTGAGGGGAGATAGTTGGATGTTGTAATTGGGATAGGTCATGGATGAGGAGTCTGGTGCAACGAATGAGTTCTGCAACGTCATCCACAATAGAAAACACATTGTATGCCTGGAGGAGATAATGGGTATGCACTTTGATTTCTCTTAACCCAAATAATGTTGACCTATTTTGGGTTTTTCTTGAGGAAGAGAGGGAGGATTGTGGGTGAAAACCGTGAAATTAAGAAGTGTTGGAGGGAATAGGGATGGAGGCTAGTGGCAGTTTCTTGGTCTTTCATTTGTCTCTTGCACTTGATTGGTATTGTATCCATTTTCCTTAGATTCAAAATTCTTATGTCCCGCATGGGAACCCTGGGAATTTTGGACAGAGTGCCAAGTGGGGCAGATCATAAGGGGTCTGCGGGTATAGGTAGAGAGACAAGCCTTGTGGGTAGATTTTTCCATTCCACCCCACAAATTGTGAGATGACCCTCACTCTAAATGCATGTGTAGATGCTGGGAGATAATTAGAATCCTCAGCAGAAGGGGAAAGGTCGAGAATTATGGGCAGGAAGTCTCACAAGGGAATGAAGCTGGATATGACCCGTAGATAGGTGATGGCAGCGACATGGGGCTTAGGGAGGAGGAGATGACTGGGTTGGGCTCTCTGACTATGTCATGGGCAGAAGGGAAAGGGTATGATGCCTTGGTTGGCTAAACGAGGGCATGTGGCAGTGCTCACCAACCTATAACTAGACAGTGGAAGCTAAATTTCTTGAGGCCGAGAGGAGATGTTTATGGCGAAGGGGTACCACTGGGGATGGTATTGAGTACGAACATGATAGCCACCTTGATCCAAGACCACTATTATATTTTGTTTAATTGTCATCGGTTAAGGAATTTTTGTAATGAATAGGGCTGGGACAGCGTGACCATGGCTCGTCATGTGAAAAACAATGGCTATGGAAGACAGGCCCAAGTGACTAGAAGAGACACAGACTCGGGCACATCTAACACCCACAGAGGAAGGAAACCTATGGAAAGACTTATCAGTGAGGCAGGAGATGCATACCATGAAGGAACAAATGAAGGTATCTATAAAATTCTAGAGGAATGGGAAGATGAAGTAAAACAAGGAAGCAAGACAGACACAGAAATGGAGGACTGGAGGACCCTTGTCCTGGACCATGGCAACACCAGAGGTAGGATCACTCAATAAAAACATACTGTATACTTGTACAACCTAATGAAAAACCCTTTGGGGAAGGTTATGGAGCAAATTTCAGTGGGCATGGTTGTCATTGTTCAAGGCATGTCGAATTATAAACATGAATTTCAATAGGTGCAATTTCAACTGCACAAGTAGGATGTGTAACTTGGAAGAATTGAGAGGCACATCCCTTGCATCTTTGAAGCAATTGAACTTTCAGGAAAGAATGCCAAAGACCAAGCAGCAATGGAATCTACTTCTACTGAACATCATGACTCGACAATCTCTCTTATTAGTTTTGTTTATATATGTGATTAGCTTTTAAATTTCCTTAGGCAAGTATATATAGGTAGATATCTAGAGTATGGACACGAATCTGAGACTTATATAGATTGGATAGAAATATTGAAACTCTTTTATTACTGGATGGCATACAATGCAGATAGGTGGCCAACAGACTTGGTTTTCCACTGGGTAGGTTGACGCCACCTAGCCAATCTATGTGGTGTAAATTTGCTTTATGAATTAATGAAAAAAGAGGATCTACAAATCTTAGCAAACATATTATTATTATTATTATTATTATTATTATTATTATTATTATTATTTTTATTATTATTATTTTTATTATACAACACAATCATTATTATATTATAATAATAATAATATTAATTCATAATAATAATAGTAATATTAATTAACAACAATAATCTTCATAACAATAATTATTTAATAATAACATTATTTATTTTAGTAAATGTAGTTGGTATACCCATAAGGCTTCATTTCTACCCATGACACAAACTTTTGATAAATATATAATAATAATAATAATAATAATAATAATTTATTATTCATTTTTTATAAAATGTAAATAAATCATTACTTGTTGTTAATTAATAATAATAATAGTTAATTATTGTTAAAAAATAATAATATTTTTTTAATTAAATATTATTAAATAATAATAATAATAATAATAATAATAATTTCATATTTACATAATAATGATTAATAATGATAATAATTAATAATAATAATTAATTCTTTGTCACAATGTGAGGTTGGACCATGGTTGGTCGTGGTTGGTCATGGTTGATTTTCATATTGAGACCATCTTTGTCATAAAGCAACATTTGAGCATCGTTGACCGTGGTTGACTATGATTTACCATGTTTGACCCAAAGGAATAACAAACCATTGGGATTAATACTAAAACCAAAAGATTGACCATGGTTGACCATGTTTGATATTACAAACCCAAGTTAATAATAAACCCAAGGGATTGTGATTATGAATCCATAGGAAAAATAAACCCAAGGGATTAATACTAAAACCCCATGATTGACCATGGTTAACACTGGTTCACCATTATTGATATTATAAACCTAAGGGAATAATAAACCCAAGGGATTGATATTATAAACCCAAAGGAATAATAAACCCAAGGGGTTAATACTAAAACCAAAAGGGAATAACATTAAATCGAAGGGACTAATATTATAAACCCAAGGTATAAAAACCCTAAGATAAATATTAAAAATACTAAAATAAACATGGTTGAGCACGGTTGATTTTCATATTGAGACAATCCTTGTCACAATGCGACATTGGACCATGGTTGACCATGGTTGATTATGGTTAACCATTGTTGAATAATATTAAACCGTAGGAATATGAACCCTTAGATGAATAAACCCAAGGTATTTGTATTATAAAACCAAGGGAATAATAAAGCTAAAGGATAACAATTATAAACCCAAGGTATATAAACCCTAACATAAATATTATAAACCCTAAAATAAACATTGTTGACCATGGTTGGCTATGGTTGATTTCCATATAGAGTCAATCCTTGTCACAATTCAACATTGGACCATGGTCAACCATGGTTGACCATGATTTATTTTCATATCGAGACAATATTTGTTGGACAAAACTTTAGACCATTGTTGACCATGCTTGATTTCCATATCCAACCTTGTATGACCATGGTTGAACATGGTTGGTTATGATTGACAACGGTTGACGTGATTAATATTATAAACCTAAGGGACTCATATTATAAATCCAAGGGAATAATAAACCAAAGGGATTGATACTAAAACCCCAAGGGAATAATATTAAACTCAAGGGACTATAATTATAAAACCAAAGTATATAAACCCTAAGATAAATATTATAAACAAAAAAATAAACATGATTAACCATCATTGATTTTCATATTCAGACAATCATTATTACAATTCCATGTTGGACTATGGTTGACCATGGTTGACATCATAATAAACCATGGGTGACCAAGGAATAATAAACCCAGACAATTAATATTATAAACCCAAGGGATTATTACTAAAACCCGAGAGGATCATGAAACTAAGGGAAAAATATTAACCCAAGGGACTAATATTATAAACCCAAGGTATAAAAAACCTAAGGTAAATATTAAAAATACTAAAATAAACATGGTTGAGTAGCGTTGAATTTCATATTTAGACAATCCTTGTCACAATGCGACATTGGACCATGGTTGACCATGGTTGAACATGGTTAAACATGGTTGACCATTGTTGAATAATATGAAACCATAGGAATATGAATACTTACATCAATAAACCCAAGCAATTGATATTATAAACCCAAGGGATTAATAAACCTAAGGTATAAAAGTTTTAAACCCAAGGTACATAAACCCTAAAGTAAACATGGTTGACCATGGTTGAACATGATTAATTTCCATATAGATACATTCCTTGCCACAATGCAATGTTGAACCATGGTTAACCATGGTTGATCATGATTGATTTTAATATTAAGACAATCTTTGTCACAACACAACGTTGGACCATGGTTGACCATGGTGTATTTCCATATCCATATGGTTTGACCATGGTTGAACATGGTTGGTGGTGATTGACCATGGTTTACCATGATTAATATTATAAAACTAATGGATTGATATTATAAACCCAAGGGAATATCAAAACCCATAGATTAATAGTAAAACCCAAAGGGATTATGAACCTAGGGGAATAAGATTAAACCGAAGAGACTAATATTATAAACCCAATGTATATAAACCCTAAGATAAATATTATAAACACTAAATTAAATATGATTAACCATGGTTGATTTTCATATTGAGACAATCTTTATCACAATTCCATGTTGGACCATGGTTGGCCATGGTTAATTTTCATATCAAGAGAATCTTTGTCACAATGTGACGTTGGACCACGATTCATCATGGTTGATTTTCATATTGAGAAAATTTTTGTCACAACGCGATATTCAAATAGGTTTGACCATGACTGAACATGTTGACCATATTTGATTCTATAAAATGGTTGACCATGATTGTCCATGATTGTCGATGATTTTTATATGGAGACAATTTTTGTCATCATGCGAGAGCAGACCATGATTGACCACAGTTGACCATGGTTGGTTATGGTTGACCATATTTGACCATGATTGATATTATAAACCCAAGTTAATAATAAATCCAAAGGAATGATATTATGAACCCAAGGGATTAATACTAAAACCCCAAGTGATTGTGAACCCAAGGGAATAATATTAAACCCAAGGGACTAATATTATAAACCCAACATATATAAACACTAAGATGACTATTATAAACACTAAAATAAACATGATTGACCATCATTTATTTTCATATTGAGACAATCATTATCGTAATTCCATGTTGGACCATGGTTGACATCATAATAAACCATGGTTGATTGGGGAATAATAAACCCAAGTGATTGATATTATAAACCCAAAGGGAAAATAAACCCAACAAATTAATACTAAAACACCAAGGTATTATGAACCTAAGGGAATAACATTAACCCCAAGGGACTAATATTCTAAAACGAAGGTATATAAACCCTAAGTGGCGACTATTTTTCTCATAATTCGAGATAGGATGATCATTGACCATAGTTGACGATGGTTGGTTATGGTTGACCATGGCTGACTATGATTGATATTATAAACCCAAGGGATCCATATTATGAACCTAATGGAAACATGAACCCAAGGGATTAATACTAAAACCCCAAGGGAATAATATTAAACCCAAGGGACTAATATGATAAACCCAACATTGGTAAAACCAAATATAAATATTACAAACACTAAAATAAACATGGTTTATGTAAATGGTGAGAAAATCCTTGTCACAATGCAACATTCAACCGTGGGTGACCATGGTTGGCTATGCTTGATAATGGTTGACCATGATTGATATTATAAACCTAAGGGAATAATAAACCCAAGGGACTGATGTTATAAACCCAAAGGAATAATAAACCCAAGGGATTAATACTAAAACCCCAATGGATTATGAACCCAAGGGAATAATATTAAACCCAAGGGACTAATACTATAAACTGACATATATAAAATCTAAGAAAAATATTATAAACACTAAAATAAACATGATTGACCATCGTTGATTTTCATATTGTGACAATCCTTATCACAATTCCTTTTTGGACCATGGTTTACCATGGTTGACATCATAATATACCATGGTTGATCAGGGAATAATAAAGCCAAGTGATTGATATTATAAACACAAAGCAAGAATAAACCCAAGGGATTAATACGAAAACCCCAAGGGATTATGAACCTAAGGGAATAATATCAAACCCAAGGGACAAATATTATAAACCCGAGGTATAAAAACCCTAAGATAAATATTAAAAATACTAAAATAAACATGGTTGAATTAATAAACCCTAAGAATTAATATTTTAAACTCAAGGAATTGATAAATCAAAGGGATTATTAATATTACAAACACAACAGTCTAACATTATAAACCCAAGGAAGTAGTGAACCCAAGGGATAGATATCAAAAACCTAAGGGATCAAGAAGCACAAGGGAATGATATTAGAAACATAACAAATTAATAATTTATAGGAATTGATATAGAACACAGGATTGATAAACTCGTATGATTATTAATATTATAAACTCAAGCGATCAATAAACCTTAGAGATTGTTACTATTATAAATCCAAATAGTAGATCAACTAAAGGGATAAACATTATAAACCTAATGGGTTAAAAACGTAATATTTGGGTTTAATAAACTCAAGGGATTATTATTATTATAAATGCAAGGCATTATTAATATTATGAATACAAGGGATGAATAAACCCAAGAAATCAATAAACATAAGGAATAAGTAAACCCAACAAACTAATATTAAAAACCTAAATGATTAATAAACCCTAGAAATTAATATTTTAAAGTCAAGGGATTAATAAACCCAAGGAATAAAATGATAAACGAAAGGAATTATTAATATTATAAACTCAAAGAACAAATAAACCCAAATGTTTAATATTATAAAACCAACAAAAAAATATTATAAACATAAGGGATCAAAAAATGCAAAGGATTAATAATAAAAACATTAAGGATTGTTATTTGAACCCCAGTGGATTAATGTTATAAACCCAAGTTATTTAAACCCTAAGATAAATATTATAAATTGAAAAATAAACAATGCAATGTTGGACAATCATTGTTACAATGCAACATTGGATCATGGTTGACCATGATTCACCATGGTTGACTATGGGTTTCATCTGAAGACAAACTTCGTTACAACACAATGTTTGACAATGTTCACGATGATTGGTTTTGAAAATGAGAGAATATGTGTCATATTAAATATTTTAAAGCCCCTAAGCCTTAAAACCATGGCATCAATAATTAAAATGTAAACAATGCTATAATACAAAACAATAATAATAAACATAAATCACAATCAATATAAGAACCACATTGTCAACCAATAATACATCAATACAAAAAATTAGTATGAATACATTAATAATAATACACTATAAATCATCAACACATTAATAATAACCCATTTATATCACTACATCATAAACAATAAATAAACTTGAAAGCATAAATACATTAATATCAATACATGAATATACTAAGAGTATAAATATCAAGAATATTGATATAAACAACAAGAACATGAAGGCCCAAAAATAATATTATAAACCTCAATAACATTTTCATTTATGAAAGACATGAACAAAGTGAATAGACCCATACAAAAGACCAAAATAATTACAAAAGCAAGAGAGAAAAAATAGTAAAACCACCATTGGAGCAAAGGAACATAAATGAAAAAAACAAAAGGAAATTGCATACATTGGATTTAAATAAGAACAACATGGTAGGTCGTTTTAAGACAAGAGATATACAATTTTCTACATAACAACAACAATGAGCAAAAAAATCCATTTCACCAACATTGCAACCGTAGAAAGAACATTGAAATTAACATATTTTTTTGTTTTCTTTACATCAAATAATTCGACTACAAGACTGTACTTGAAACGCTCCATCAAAAGTCATCTATGGAATAGCCTCTTCCAAAACACAAGGGGGCTGATGACGAAAGCAAAACCAATTCAAACCAACAGGATAACTATCACGATACTTAACGCTTTCCAACCAGTTCCTTCTTGTTCTCCTCCCAAACTCCCTCTGGTGCACATGTAACAAGTATTTTATAATTGTTTTCGTTTCATCTAGCACATGAATATGCTCATCAATAAAAGCATAATGGAACCCATGTTTTCTATCAAACTTGTTCCGAAGATATGAAAGAAAACGTATCGCTCCAACAATATTGTGCATTATTTTAGCATAATAGATAACATCATTATTGTCCATATTTGCATTTGAAAGGCAAAACCACAAAAGAAAAATTAATACACACATGCACAAATAAATAAACACACACACACACACAGATATATATATATATATATATATATATATATATATATATATATATATATATATATATATATATATATATATATATATATATATATATTTCCCGTAGAAAAAGTCGTAATTTATATTCATGTTGAAATAAATTACATTTTGTAGATGCTTGTGAGCATATGCAGATTAGCTGTCCATGGTTGGACTAAACTGAAAACTGAAAAAAAATAAAAAATTTGCAAAATACATCAGGCCTATATTTTCCTGCCCTTCTTCTTTTCCACCCTACGCCAACCCTGTGTGTCAGGAGGGGGAACAATGATGGCCTGCGGGTGCTCTTGTATGTTCACTGGGGATTCTTTGTCGGATTCTGATCCTTCAGATCCATGAGTTCTTTTATTGCCACTAAAATCCAGCTGTGGAATTGTCTGCTGCTGAAAATGGTCCTCCATTTGGGGGTCTGTTGCTTGTTCTTCCTGTGTGTCTTTCTGTTCCATCGTTGTATCAGGTTCCTCTTGGTTCACTGTATGCTCTGCCTTCTGCATATCCTCTTTTTCCCTCCAATCAGTGTGCTGCCATCCATTCGGCTTTTTTGGTTGTTTCTTGTTCGCTTTGGGGTCCTTCTTGCCCAAAGGGCAGGTGTTTTGAAGATGCCCTGTTTGCATGCATCTAAGGCACCTGA
This sequence comes from Pinus tabuliformis, assembly GCA_031772625.1. NCBI lineage: Eukaryota > Viridiplantae > Streptophyta > Pinopsida > Pinales > Pinaceae > Pinus > Pinus tabuliformis. The sequence goes on from CM062813.1 coordinate 581,465,896, forward strand.
ATGTTGTATTTTCGTAATCAAGCGGTTGTATCCTCTGCGTATTATTATAGTTCAGTGTGATGTGATCAGGTAGCCCCAGACTTAGATCCACTTCTACGCATATTCGAGCATAGGTGAATATTCCTTGGTTAATTCTTTCTTCATCTGTTTTAAGGAATGTCCCCAAAGAATTTCCAATAGCTAGTAATACTTTTCTGTGCCAGAAGTGTAGAGGGAGGTTATGCAGTCTCACCCAAACCGGAACTGTTGTTACTTTCATAGTATTTGCATCAAATTCAGGGAACCAGGGGATGGTGAAGAGGCCAGCCTTTCCCCAAAACCATGGCCCCTGATTGATAATGTCATCACGTTCTTGTTCTGTTGTAAAGCGAACTATGAAGAAACCCTTTGAGCATAGGTGAACTTCACAGTCCGGTGACCATGTTGAGAGGATCCAGTGATGCAGGGCATCTGATTTTGGCCAGTACCCATTAAATCTACATATAACAGCATGAGTGGCTAGATCAGTGTGTAGACTAGTTACCTCCGGTGAAGTTACTTGGATCGTTGGAGATTCCAGTGTTTGTTCCACAATATAGGGACCTGGTAGCTCTGGTGCTGGTGCTGGTGCTGGTTTGGGTTGAATGTTTTTCCCCTTTCCATTCACCGCGTCCCTGAAGGAGCCTGTATTCTTTGTGCTGGACCCATTTACTGCATCACGAAAGGAGCCTGGAATCTGTGATCCGCTGACTGCTGCACCTCCCCGAAGCCTCATGTTGACTATAATGTTAGATCCTGGCTTAATGTTGTAGGAGCCTATTGGCCAGTGATCTTGTATCGATCTGCCTTCTGAGAGCAGATGTTGGTATCCTTCCGGAAGGCCAATGTGATTGGCAATGATTTTCTTCAGTTTTAAGACTTTGTCTGAAGCTTGAACCCAGATTGGGGTTGATTTCCCAGAGGGGGGTTTTATAAAGATTTGGAACCGTAGATCTGTTGAGAAAGCCTTCAGATCCACTGAGTCTGCCTTATCCAGGTCCGATTTTATGTGCTTAGTTTTTTGATCTGACGGGCTCCCATCTATCTTTTGCCTGGATCTGGACAGATCAGATAGATCCTCCCCAGATCTGCCATATCTGTCCCGATCTATTATGGGAGAGGATAGAACTGCTGCATGCAGGTCCCTTTCTTTGCTTGCCCCTTCCGGGTCGCTGTAATCCCTACCAGATTTTGCCTGATCTGTTGTGTATGTGGGCAGATCTGCTGCTTTCGGGTTTTTTTCCTGTGAGCCGGAAACCTGAGGAGGACCGAAACCCTTGATGGACCTCTTGTCGGTGGGATTGACCATGTATCTGAGTACCTGTCCCGGGTGCTCCTTCTCTTTGCTGGGGTTCCATTTTGACGGGAGTATGGTGAAACCCTCGCTTCTGTTGGTGAGAGCGGGCTGCCTGTTCGTTGCAAGAGTCCGCACGATTTCTGCTTCGGCCCGCTTGAGTGCACGGCAGGAGACTGTTTTCTTGATCGGTGTGAAGGGCAATGACTTGCAAGGACTCCCGCATGTGAAGTAAGAGGGCGTGCGGATCAGGTTCGCTGGTGTAGCAGACGCCATTTTTTCTCTCGCCGAGGTGCTATCAGAAGCCCCACCCCTCCAGTCCCCAGTAGGACAATTCCTTTAGAAATGTTATTTTGATAAAATATATATATATATATATATATATATATATATATATATATATATATATATAGAGAGAGAGAGAGAGAGAGAGAGAGAGAGAGAGAGAGAGAGAGAGAGAGATAAAAAATAACACCCCATTTTTATTTATATTAAAAAACTTAATCTTATAAACTTCATGCTATAAAATAATATAACATTATATGAACCAAATGATATAAAAAATTGTTCAAATGTAAACCTCATTTCACAATACAATGGATAAAACCATAGAAGCGCAATAAAACCATGGCCAATATTCAAAACCTCCATTTTCCATTTCATGATGCAATATGAACCCACAATATTAATTGAATCCATATTAAATGAATAGAGATATGGACAATATTACTATCCATATCTAAATTTGAAAGACAAAACAATAAAAGAAAAATTAATACACATACGCACAAAAAATAAGAATACACACACACACACACACACAGATCTATATCTATATCTATATCTATATCTATATCTCTATATCTATATATATATCTATATATATATATATATATATATATATATATATATATATATATATATATATATATATATATATATATATATATATATATATATATTTATTTATTTATTTATATTTATATTTATATTTATATAACATAACATCCCATTTTTATTTACATTAAAAAACTTAATCTTATAAACCTCATGCTACAAAATAAGCTAATAATACATGAACCAAATGATATAAAAATTTCTACAAATATAAAACTCATTTCACAATACAATGGATAAAACCATGGAAATAGAATAAAACAGTGGCCAATATTCCAAAAATGAATATTGGCCAATGGTGATGGCCAATATTCAAAACCTCCATTTTACATTTGGTAATGTAATATGAATCCACTTAAAAAAAAAACTAAATTGAACAACATGAAAAACGATGTAAATAACTTTCTCAAATATTACTATGAATATGAAGAATGTATCAATCTCATAAATATATGAAAATTCTTATTATATTAAAAGTAAATCAAGAGGACAATAAAAGAAATTCAAAAAACATTCTATAAAAAGGTCACAATGTTATTATTTGTATGCGATGATGTTATGAACTTTAAATGCTGCTCTTCTTTCTTCTTAATTATAACATATGCACTATCTTTTATCTTGCATAACGCCAAAAAGACAAAGGCAGTGTAATGCGTAAACCATCTATTGATTTCAGTCTTGATATGGATGTGAAGGTTAGGCCTTGCTGCTCTTTATTCTCGATATCAACTCATGCCTATTCTAAATTCAATCCGTGTGACGTGTGGATTTTAGGTGCCCATGCCATATTCAAAGGAATTTGTTTTTTATTTCCTCTTATCGCTAGTGTGATAGGCACAATGTTTGAATTCCTTGCATCGAATGGAACACCAACATACTTATAAAAAACAACAGTTGTGAACATTGGAAGATGAGGTAGCTTAGAGGTAGGTGTATAAAATATATCCTTAACATAACCAAGAGCACCATTCACCAAGTCAGCTTCAACCCACAAATTACATGTCAACATAACACGCTAACATCGAGAAAACAAAAATTCATGGTCCAATTGATCATCATCAACACCAATGATTTCTGAACACCTTGAATGCTCAGCAATACATCGTGCAATTTGAGAATTTAATATTTTTAACATATGCTTGTTATGGAAGGAGACCAAATTATTTATTGGAAACATGTGAATTGCTGCATTAAATAAATCCCTTTCTCTGGGATGCAACCTCATATGAGCTTGTGACATAACAAACTCTCAATCTTCAATAACAAGTTCTGCATTTCTTATGTTATTGAGGACTCTACGAATTCAAGATTGTTTCTCATTATTCCCTTGTTGGTGAAATACTATGTTAAGAGTGACAAAAATGTTGATTTTTTTCCACAGACTTTCTATGTTGTATTACCTACATATAAAGGCGCATCTCTCACAGGATGCAATTTGCCAAGGTTGCTCATAAGGATGATGGATCTGCCACCAAAAGGACAATTCCTTTTTCTCTGGAAATGCTTCTTGTAATCAAGAATCTATTTGAATAAACAACCTTGATCCTAGAAAGCTCATTTCATCAATCAATATATATCTAATATGTTTCATTTCTTCTTGGAATACTCCTAGTGACTTCCCCTATAGTGGTTGCATTTATTTAATTGGAATTTTTAGAGATGAGTGTATTGTTTTTGCATGTATATTAATAGCATTTATTCCTATTGGGGAAAGAATAAGCAAAGGGCTTCTTCCATTACTTGAAATACTAGAAAGAGTTTCAAAAATACAATGGATAAGGAAAGACTTCTAAGTGCCTGTAGTGCCCTGAACAATCATAAGAAGAGCTTCACGAATCTCATATTTAGCAAAGTGCCTTAAAACAAATTCAAAATCAAGTCATTGTTTTTCTAAAAATGAATCTGGAGATGCAATAGTTCTATTTGAAAGGTCAACAATATCACCCCTTGATTTTACATTCCTTATAAAATTAATAGCTTCCTCTGCAACATCATCATAAATAGTTGTGCTTTCCAAATTAAAGGATATATCAAAGTCCCTTCATCCAAGGGTGTGAAGATGAGAAACATTCACATACTTTTGTGGAACCAAGCGAGAGAAAATATGCAATTCTTGAAAATCATCTTCAAAATTCATTTCCTAGTTAGCAAAATCACCATCATCTACGTCTTCAATCTTGTCGATAATTGATGGATTTCGATCAACATGCCATGCTCGATATCGGAAATTCCTCCAATTGTCAATAATAATTACAGATGAAAGGCCAATCTATGCAAGAATATCACGAAATGGTTTGTACAAGATAAATTATATCCAGTAAGAGGTTTCAAATTCATATGAAGTATGCTTTCTATCAAATGTCCAAGATCTTGTTGTTTCAATCAAAGAAAGATGTTAAAGGAAAAAAGGTCTCTTGTGATAATGTTGAACAAAACTATTCTCAGGTGAACATTACAAGCCATCCATTGAGATTTACCTGAAAACCTTTCTTACAAAATTTAACGAAACAAATCCATGACTAAAAACAACAAAAGGTAGCTTAAGAAACATATGACATGTTTCTTGCACTCCAATTTCATGGTCAACAATCGTTTCTACAAGAAACCTTCTGTATGCACATAAAGCATGATGCTGAGAGCCAATAGAATTTGAAATTCTAGTTAACATATGGTGATAACTTTCAGACATCTTTTTTGCTTTTGATGCATACCTAACAATATATTTCAAGACAGTATAGCAAGAAAGCACTTGTTGGAAAGAAACTGTTGCACACCACATTTTTAGCAGTTCAATGTTATGTACATTGAGCCTGTCATCATTTCTTGTTGGCTCATATTTTTTTCTTCCTTGATCATCTATGAATAATCTTGATTCATCACAAAGATCCCATGGAGCATTTTATTGACATTTCTATAACACCCCTCCATTGTGTACTACATTATTGTAAACCTAAGCTAAGATAAAGCTAGGTTTGATACCCTACTTTGTTGGTTAAACTATTCTACATGTAAGCTAAGGAAAGCTAGGTGATATGTAATATGAAAAGCAAATGTATTATTAAAGAAATTAATAAAATAAATCACTTGGAGGGTGGAGCACCAAGAGAGAGCATATGCTTTCCAAATCCCATGAGGAATGGGATAGAGATGAATCTTTCATGATAATATTCTAGATGTGATTCTAGATAAGCTTGGATGGATCAAATATCCAACGAATGGATGTGAGATAAAGATCCATCGGACATAAAAGATTTGTGGGAGATAAAGGAAAGCTTTTATGTGGAAAAGCGTCGTGGGAGATAAAGATGATATTTTCCGGATAAGACATAGGAAAATGGAAATATCCATAAAGTGCAAGCCCCTAATGGTAACTAAATCATGAAAGAGGGTATTAAATACCCAGTGTATCGATCAATTGTGGAAAATTGATCCTTGGAAAGATCTTTAGTTCGTGGGGAATCAGAGGTGATTCATGGCTGGGTGGTGGTGCTCCTCCCTCTAAGTGAGATTTAGTTGTTGTCATTACATGGAATGGTTGTATGTTGACTCTTACTCTCTCTCTCTCTGTTACAATTCCAATTTCCTTATGAGTAGTTTTTCTTAGTTCTAAGAATATTTGAAGGAATTACATGTGCTTGGATATTAAAATATTTAATCATGTTCCCTCTATTCAGATGAGATTTACTTACATGGTAAGTGATCATAATAAAATCCTTACTTGATAGGATGTTAAATCATTATGGCTTGCTTAATTTCCTCTCTTATGGAAATGATGGTTAGAGTAATGCATGTGACTCACATGTGAATGCATATGCATGTCAAAGATATTATGATCATATTTATATTTGATAAGGAGGGATAGTATGCTCTGTAATATGCAAAGATTTATGCATGTGGAACAGTTATGCAGAAATGTCTCCCATAGAATTTTTGATGATTCTTGCATGTTGCTTAAAGAATTGACGATGTCATGTCTCATAATGGTATTGGGATTTTTAACCATTGTTCTTACTCTATTTAGCTACAGCAAAAATCAAACATTTATTCCATTTATGATGAGACAGGGATATCAAAGAGTTCTACTAATTGTATGCTACAAATTAACCCTTGTCCTAGTTGCATTTTAGTGATTAAAGGATGATCTAAAAGTACTTTGTAATGATTGATTTAATACACTTGTGATGGCCACCTAAAACTCAGCTGTAAATGCAGAAATGTTTATTTGAATGGATCCTAAGGGTGAAGTTTTTAGGTAGGCTAAGGAGGTATGTTACAAATGGTATCAAAGCCCTAGGTTCAAACACTAAGGCCTATGGAACAATCCACCTCGGTCCCGAATTCCATGTCATGTAAATATAAAAAGGATCTTCACAACTAAAGGAAAATTCTGAGCTAAGAGTACAACAGTAATATTTTAATGAAGAAAGAGATCTCTTAAATTTGACTGTTAAGCTACGATATAACCAATTACATAACTGGTTTGGTTATAGAAAGTTTACAAGGAAAGAAAATAACCCAACATCCATAAGGAAAGTAAAGTAAAATGAGTGAGTATCACCAATAACCTTCTTTAAACATGAAACATGGAAAACTAGGTGCACTCGGGAAGCTGCAGGTAGCTCCAATTTGTATGCCATAGTACCAATCTTTTGCAACACCTTGTATGGATCATAATACTTTGTTGATAATTTACTATCCTTCTTAACTTTCTTGAGGGGAATTTGTTTATATGGTTGTAGCTGTAGGAATACCTAGTCACCTACATCAAAACTTCTTTCCTTGTGGTGTTGATCTGCCTATTGTTTCATTCTATTCCGTGCTAATGTGAGGTTATCCTTTAAGAGTTGGAGAAATTGTTGTTGATGCTCGATGCAATGTTCCACTGCTTGAACCTTATAATTTTCTCTTAAATATGATGTGATGGATGGTGGATGATATCCATAAAGTGCCATAAATGGGGTCATTTTTGCTACAGTATGGAAAGAAGTGTTATACCACCATTCAACCAAATGCAATCATTTTACCCATTGTGTTTGTTTATCAGATACAAAGAAATTAAGATATCCTTCCAAACATTTTTTTACTATCTTAGTTTGCCCATGAAATTGAGGATGACAAGATGAGCTATGAGCTAACTGAGTACCAAGACAAGAAAATAATTATGTCGCTTACAATAGTATTTGGGTGTCCATGTAGCTTTTGAATTGTTTCCATAAATGTAGTAGAGGCTGTATTGGCTTTAAATTGATGTGATAATGCACAAAAGTATGCATACTTGGTAAGTCTGTCAACTACGACCATGATGAAACTCTTTCCTTCGGATATGGCTAAACCTGTGATAAAATCCATTGAAACCTCCTCCAAACGTTGGCTTCAAATGTATAAAGGTTGTAATAAACTTGGGGTCTTAATTGTTGCAACTTTATTTTTTTTGCAAACCAAACATTCTGCCAAATTTTTTTGAATATCTCATTTAAGGCCATCCCAAAAAAATTCCTTCTTAACCCTATGGTAAGTTTTTAAAAATCCTGAGTGCCCTCCTAGGGGAGAAGTGTGCTATTCAATAACAATCTTTTGTTTGAGTTGGGAATTCTTACATAGGTATAAGCAATCTTTGTACCATAATGAATCATTTTTCCAGCTAAATGTATCAAATGTACTGGGATCTTGTTGTAGCTTTTGAATAAATGCCCACACTTCTTCATCATTCTTCCATTCCTCCCTTGCTTCGTTTATCCAATCCGGTGGGATAATAGAAATGGCGAACAATAATGCTTCCACATCCTCATCATTTCTTGAGAGTGCATCTGCCACAACATTTTGCTTCCCTTTTCTATAGATGATTACAAATTCATAACCCAACATCTTTGTCACCCATTTTTGTTGCTCTTTAGAGGATAATCTTTGTTCTAAAAACTATTTAAGACTATCATGATCCGTTTTTCGTTGAAGTGTCTTCCCATTAGGTACGGTCGCCATTTCTTAAGTGCATGTATTATTTCCAACATTTCCTTCTCATAAATAGCTTCTTGTAAATACTTTCCCTTGATTGGATGACTTCTGAAAGTAATGGGTCTTTTGTCTTGTGTTAAAACCACACCAATTCCATTTCTTGAAGCATCACATTCCACAATAAAGGTTTTTGTGAAGTCCGACATAGCTAAGACCGGTTCTTGGCACATTGCCTCTTTAAGATGTTCGAAGGCCTTTGTTGCTTTTGGAGTCCATGAAAATGCATCTTTCTTCAATAATGTAGTTAGAGATGCTGCTATTATCCCATAATTCTTAACAAACTTGTAATAATACCCCGTCAGCCCTAGAAATCCTCACAGATGCTTTATGGATGTCGGGATTTTCCATTCCTTAATGGCTTTAATTTTTCTAGGGTCTACCTTAACACCTTCATGAGATACAATATGACCCAGATATTCCACCTCTTGTACTCCAAATAAACATTCAGAGCCTTTTGCATATAATTGTTTCTCCTCCAATAGTTTGAGCACCCTGTCCACATGTTCAACATGATCCTTCCAAGACTTTTTGTAGATTAGTATATCATCAAAAATACTAACACAAATTTTCTAAGGAATGGTTTGAAAATGGAATTCATCAAACCTTGAAATGTAGAAGGTGCATTGGTAAGGCCAAAAGGCATGACCAAAAATTCATAATGACCCTCATGAGTTCTAAATGATGTTTTTGGAATGTCTTTAGTATTCATTATGATTTGATGATATCCTGAACAAAGATCCAACTTGGTGAAGTAAATTGATCCATGCAATTCATCCAATAATTCATCAATGATAGGAATGGGATATTTATCTTTAATAGAGAGCTTGCTGAGCTCCCTATAATCTGGACACATGCACCATGATCCATCCTTCTTGTGCAATGATACTACTAGAGTAGAGAAAGAACTTGGCTAGGTTGAATTATACCAGCCTCTAGCATTTCTGCAACTATACGATCAATTTCACCCTTTTGGGCATAGGGATATATGTACAGCCTGATGCTTGGAGGAACACTTCCTGGAATCAAATGAATAGCATGATCATGATCACGAATAGGTGGGAGACCTTTGGGAGGTAGATGTACATCAGAAATATTGCATTAGATGTCAGAGCCATGAGGATTGTTGATTTGAAATGAGCTACCTATGAACGAGGATATGATGCAATGATACACTGAGGATGGTGTAAAATTTAAGGGGAGGAGTATGTAACACCTCTCTCTTGTGTACTACATTATTGTAAACCTAAGCTAACTTAAAGCTAGGTTTGATACCCTCCTTTGTTGGTCAAACTATTCTACACCTAAGCTAAGGAAAGCTAGGTGACATGTAATATGAAAAGAAAATGTATTATTAAATAAATTAATAAAATAAATCACTTTTAGGGTGGAGCACCAAGAGAGAGGAGATGCTTGAAAAATCCCATGAGGAATGAGATAAAGATGATTCTTTCATGATAAGCTTCTGTATGTGATTCTAGATAAGCTTCGATGGATTGGATATCCATTAGATGGATGGGAGATAAAGATCCATCAGACATAAAATCTTTTCTGGAGATAAAGGCAAGATTTTATGTGGAAAATTGTCATGGGAGATAAATAAGAGCTTTTCTGGATAAGACCCAGGCAAATGGAAAAATCCATAAAGAAAGACGCCGCTAATGGTAACTAAATCATGAAAGAGGGTATTAAATACCTAATTTATCAATCAATTGAGGACAATTGATCCTAAGCATGATCTTCGACTCGAGGGTAATCAGAGGTGATTCATGGCTAGGTGGCAGTGCTCCTCCCTCTAAGTGTGATTTAGTTGGTGTCATTACATGGAATGGTTGTATATTGAATCTTACTGTCTCTTTCTCTGTTACCGTTACAATTTCCTTATGAGCAGTTTTTCCTAGTTCTAAGATTATTTGAAGGAATTATGTGTTCTTGGATATTAATAGATTTAATGATGTTCCATCTATTCAAATGAGATTTACCTGCATGGTATGTGATCATGTTTAAATCCTTACTTGATAGGATGTTAAATCATTATGGCTTGCTTAATTTCTTCCCTTATGGAAATGATGGTTAGAGTAATGCATGTGACTCACATGTGAACACATATGCATGTCAAAGATATTATGATCATATTTATATTTGATAAGGAGGGATAGTATTCTCTGTAACATGGAAAGGTTTATGCGTGTGGAACAATTATGAAAAAATGTCTCCCATAGAATTGTCGATGATTCTTGCATGCTGCTTAAAGGACTGACGATGTCATGTCTCATACTGGTATTGGGATTTCTAACCATTATTCCTAGCCTATTTAGCTACAACAAAACTCAAACATTTATTCCAAATATGATGAGATAGGGATATCAAAGAGTTCTAATAATTATACACTACAAATTAACCCTTCTCCTACTTGTCTCTTAATGACTAAGAGCTGATCTAAAGAGTAGCGTAATCAGTGTATCTGTAATGATTGATTTACTACACCTGTGATGGCCACTAAAAACTTAGCTGTAAATGAAGAAACATTTATTTGAATGGAGCCTAAGGGTGAATTTTCTGGGTAGGCTAAGGAGGTATGTTACAATGTTATAATAGTACCCTTTTTGCGCAAAGAAGAATCCACAATACACTTTGTGTGCATTTGGAGAGGGTTTAATAATTCTTCACAATCATTATGAGGATTTCAAGAGAAAATATGATTAGTATTCAATAGGAAAGGGTCATCATTGAGTCTTCTTGGAATCATTACGTTGTGACGATGTATGTGATGTGAATTCCATGCAGTTACATACTTGTCAAAGAATCTTTTTGCAAGATGTACATCAAAACCATTTGACCAATCAACTCTTTCCATGTGACGAGCACCTTATAACCATAGGAAACCATGGATATGTGTTGAACGTCTATGTTGCCACTCATTTCTAAAGAAAATGAAGATATAGTTACTACAAACAATATAAATAGAATCATTATAATCAGTTGAAAAGGTATATAAAATAAATTTAGCAACACAAACGTGTACCAAAAGTCTCTAGCTTTAAGATATTTTTGAATAACTTCCTCTGGAAAAATACTGAATCTATGGTGCATAAATATGGCAACAATATGAGGGTACTCGATAACATTCTCAATTTTCATATGATGCTCATTTAAAGAATGAAAATTTGAATGTATGGGCATGAGGTTATGCAACTCTCACCACTTTCATTCATAAACAACTCAAAGTAAAAAATAAAGATGAACATCCCAACTGAGTAATCATGTGAGTCCATTCAACCCAACACTTAGTCCAGTATGCTCTTGTACGTCTAAGAGAAGAACCAAACCATATAATATGCTCAAACAACTTATTATCTAGTAAATTAGAAATTTTCTCACACAACCCTTCAATTGTTGTAAGTGAGTTATCATGTAAATGTTTCCTTACAAAAATTGCAGCAGTTTCTTAGCTCCGATGTCGCATTATCATGTTCAATAGGTAGTATCAAAAGAGAGGATGGATTCAATTCTCTGATCATAGTACCTAAGATGATGCAATTCATACTCATGAAGTTCAAAACTACAAGTATGTGGTTGCAACCAATTAGCATCAGCAATGGGCAACAATGTTGGGAATAACATATCTAATAACCCCTACGTATTATATTCATTCACTGCAAAGGTTACAATATTGGGTCAATTGATGTCTTGAACATGTGAAGAATCAACAGTATCAAGAAATGCTCTAATTTCTTCCACTTCTCTTCGTTCATTTGGTAGGTGAGAAACAAAAGAAGAAGGATGAGAGGGCAAATTCTCAGCAGGAAACCCTTCATTATTAGTTTCATTCATCTCAGATTATTCAATATTACAATCAACAAATTTAAGCATGGATGAGACATGTGTCGATATTTCGGGAAGAGAATTCACTGAATCAAATTCAATTACAACATCTTGATAATATTGATCATGTTTGATTTTGAAAAGAAATGCAACCATCACTCGAAATATTTTGACATAACATTCATAACATATAGACTGAGTAGTATGTATCCTCAAAATTAGAAATTCAATATCTTCAACATGTTGGGGAAGACTTTGTACAATTATAGAAATATCTTGAGGAAATCTAATTGTATGACCGTTATACTTATAATTCCCACCTCGAGCATGTGTCACTTTCAAAATAGGATTCACACATGCTATTAGAGTTTCTTCAAACTTGAGTAATAACTCTTAAAATATGAGGTTTCTCACCACTATCTGTACTATTATATCAAAAAAAACAATGGGCACCTCTTTCACTTTTACATTGACTACAAACAGGTCCTTCAAAATCTCTCAAAACCTGGATTTTGGGATGTGATTCTTGCCAAATGTGTCACATTTTGACAACTGAGAAGCCATCTATCTTTGCTCAAAATATTTTATGCACTGCAATCATGTTTTCATCAAAATGGATATAATCTTTATCGGTGAGACCATGTTGATAACCATTTGGAAGAGTAAAATTTCTTCTAAAATTTACGTCATCTTCATGAACATGAGATTCCCTTCCCAAATTTTAAGCATGTCGAATGGATCTATGACATGGCCTTTCCAAATTTATGGTCTTCATTTCTCAAACCTGAGAGGATGTAAAGGTGCCTTTCTCATAAAATATTTTAAAATCTAATTTCTAACTAATTATAAATGCAAAAAGAATCAAATGCATTCAGAATTTACATTTGCTTCTTGATTTGGATGAGGGTTAAGAGATGGTTTCTCATCGCTTCTAACATCAGTGGATGGAACATTTGGGGAGTTGGTTTTATCCCTCTATTCAAATGAGTTGTTTCACGTTTCAACAAAATAAAATACATCACAAAACTAAATTTCCAACAAATAAAGATTCAAAAATGGAAAACAAATAAAATACATTGAACATTTACATTAGTTTTATAATTTGATGTTTTGGATTCCAATTCTCCAACCTGATCAGACAAAATCATGTTTCTTCCATAAAAGGGTATAAAATACAATATCCAACTAACTCTAAATTAAAAAAAAAGAGAAAAATATAACATGCACTCAACATTTGCATTTTTTTGGTGATGTGGATGAACATTATAAGGTGATTCCTCTTCACTTCTAACATTAGTAGATGGAACATATATGAAGTTAATCTGTATGCCTCTATTGAAATGAGTTGTTTCCTGTATGAAGAAAATAGAATATGCCATAAAATTCAATGTCCAACCGAATAGAAATTCAAAAAATGAAAAGAAAATAAAATACATTGAACATTTACATAATTTTGGCAATTAGATCATTGAGGATAATGCACAGGAAGGTTATGACATGCTTCATCTTCACTTCTCAGATTAGTAGATGGAACACCTTGGGAATTAATTTCTAGAACTATATTAAAACGAGTTCTATCCTATTCCAAGAGAAGAAAATAACTTATAAAAAAGGTTTATAAATAGTGCAATGTAATAAAACAAAAAATATTTCAGAAAAAAATCAAAATATCATTGCCTTACCCCCATTGTTCCATGCCAAATGCTATTAGGGATGATTGATTTTCTTGGTGGTACCACATTACTTTGAGAATGGTGATCAGAATATATGATGTTTCGAGCAGCTCACCCCAAATTATTAAAAAAATAGCCAATTAAACTATCATCCAAGACATCACATACAATGTCATTATTACCTCTACCATGGATGTTTTGCAACCTTTGGCCTTGGTTGAAACATGAAGTTACAGACAGAGAAGGGCTAGGATGGACATTTGCATCCACATTATCGATATGATGTCCTTCCCGATTGCAATATTTTTCCCTAATATTTTGACACTTTCACGAGAGGATCAAACAACAAAATTATGTTGACAATGAGCATATTTCGATAATGAACTATCAATAGGAAATGTTCTTTCTATTATATCATCCATAGTACTATAATTACATGGAAGTATTAAATCATTTTCAAGAGTGACTTCACTCATTATTCAATGATATGTAGATCTCCTATGTTTATTTATTGCATCCTTGTCTTTTTATAACATAAACAACAAATTTCATTGGACTTGTCACGTGATGCTAGTGACAAATCTTGTTTTCTTGTACGCTTGCTTGTGCCTTCACATGACATGTCTACAAAGAGTAATAACATATATTCATTATGGAACTATAAACTTGGAACACAACATATAAACAAACACAAAAGAATGAAAAAGGGAGAAGTTATTTTTTGGCAATCGTATAAAAACATAAAAAGTTTATATGTTATTTTTTCCAAATGGCTAAAAAAAAAAAAAAAAAATTCCAAATAACTTAAACAAAAAGGTATAAATTTTCATTTATCATATTAGAATCAAAACGAAACCATACAATTGGGAAATAAGCTATAAGAATTATATGACTTGGAAGTATATCTAAATATTTGGAACTATATACTATCAAAATATAAATTTAAAATGTACATAAAGATATAATTATTTTTTGGAATCAATTAGAAAAACCAATACAAATAAATTGTATAACATAACTCATAGCAATTATAATTATACAAACAAAGAAAAATGCAAAGAATCCAAACACATTTACATGTAATTAAGAAAGATTAAGGGAAAAAAATATGAAATATTTTCCAGCAAATTGCAATGGGATTAAATATCCAACATCTGATTAATACATATATTCTTGAAATTTTAGTGGTAGCCATATAAATATCGAGCAAGAAAATTTTTAAAGTATTAGGATAAAGACCCAAATTATGTATAGAGCCAAAAATGGAAATATTTTCCACAGCCATAAAGAGTATATAAAATGAAAATATTTATAAGTCCTTCTAACACAAATAATAGACTAAGAATCCATATCCATATCAAATGGTGAAATCTCATAAGCAAAATCCATACGGGGAGTAATTGGAAAAAAATTTCCATACTCAATCAAATCATTGCAATCCTATAGTGTTGGATACCAAAACCCACACGTTTCTTGATTAGTTTAATTATCAATATTTGTTGGAATAAATATGTGAGTCATCATGTTATATAATAGGAAGGAACTTCAGTGCAGTTGCACATAAGAGCCACACCATGGACTGTTCGAAATGGAAGATAACCAAGACCTTTTCTATCTATATCAGTAGAAATTTCTTCCAACAACTTCCACCTGAAGCCCCAATCATCCTCAAAGTAGTCAATTCTTCTTTCAATGCACAATTGACGAAATTGTAAATCATATAATTCTTCAATTGACCATACCAAAGTGGAACAAATGAAAAACCTCATTCATTTTTTATTATATAAAACCAGTATATTGTATACCGATACTAAGGTTAATCTTTATACTCATTGTCTAAATAGAGATGAAATAATTTACTTTTCTAAAACACTCCATTTGTAGGGGGTGAAGTGCCACCAAATGGAAGATCCGCCCTTCGCTAAACCCTATCATGACTACTACAAACATAAAATTTAGACTGCATTCTATCATACATATGTTTTAGAACAACTGAGTTGTATTTTCTATTGCTTACATTTTCCAACAATAAAAAGAATCTCGAGTCTCCAATTCATATTGTCCCTATGTTTGTAAAGGCCTCTATAAATGGATTCATTACAAAATAGTTATGTGTATGGGGGCATTTTGTTGGTAAAGATAAAACCACCATTAGTCCAATAGTATACTCTACTCTATATCTTGAATCTATGAGTCACAAATGAAAATGAGATATGTGGTCATTCTCATCAAGGGATTCAGTAGTGAAATAATTGTCTTCATTATTGAGGAAAGGAAACATAAATCCAAATTCATTTGTAGGGACATGATTGCAAAGCAATAAGAATAAGGGTTTTTCAAAACATTCTTCCCTTTCTTACAAACAGTGCTAAACTATATCACAACCAATAAAGGGAGCGAGAGGAAGACTATTTGAAAATTTTCAAATGGAAGACAACTCCAAATAGTTGGATCCATGATCAAACAATGAAATCACCTAAAATAAAAAAAACACATTTGATATCAACAAAAAAATTTAATATTGAATAAAATTAAAAGTAACATATATACATAATTTGCGATCTACACATACAGAAAAACTTCACATATACACATTGTATAAAATCAAATGATCAATAAAAACATTACTAATAGTGAACAAAATTCCACAATTTTATAAACCTAATATTTATAATGCAATATTATTAATGTTAGTAAACTTATAATTATGTTTATATTATTGTCTACCTTTAATATTGATGTTATAATATTTCTATTAATATATTTTTAATATCAATATCAATTTTTTATTTTGAATATAAATATTAGCATTAAACTGATTTTTTTAATTGTTTAGAAAATCTTCGGCAAAATCACATGACCAATCTTTTGTGGACCCGTTTCGAACCAACCAGTGTGGTTCATCGTGAGGACAAGTTGAAGACCAATCCGGCTTAGCTTGATTAAATAAAGCTAAGCCGGATTGGTCTTCAACTTGTCCTGACGATGAACCACACTGGTTGGTTCGAAAGCGTCGACACAAGATTGGTCATGTGATTTTGCCGAAGATTTTCTAAACAATGTTATGGATCACAGAAGTATAAATTCCTTAATGATTTTTTTAATGTTAAAAAACATAAACTTCAAATTTATTGTTATAAAATAACATAATGCTATCTCGTTTTATATATATATATATATATATATATATATATATAGATAGATAGATATAACCATACATTGCTTTGAAAACCATATAAAAATATATATATTCTAAACATAATCTATTCAAGTTAGACATGCCCATATGCATATTGTTATATACATATGCCCATTGAATACATTTCATTAAAATAATGACTCATGCTTTAGTTGGTAATTAAATTTTTAAGTAAAAAAGAAGATATTAAATGTAATCCATTATATATATACATATAAATGTTAAATAGAGTATATTGTAAAAATGCTATCATTATAATATTTAAATATATAATTTATATTTTTTAATAATTTATAATTTATCTTAAGGAGGATTTGAGGAATATTGTTCCATAAGATTTCTTGGAACCAGAAAAGTTTGAATCCCAAAAAAAATTAGTATTAAACTTTAATGGGAATCAAATAATAAAATTACAATTTCAAGCAATATTGTGATTTTTTTAGTTTAAAATATATTTTTGAATACACAAATTGATTTATGACACTAAAAAATAGCATTCAAATTTTTTAGATTTAAAAAAAAAATTGGAAATTTTTTATTTAAATTAGACTACAAGATTAATAAATATGAAATGGACATTTATATAAAGTGTACTCCATTATAGTATATGAATATCCATATAAGGAGAAATTATATTCATAGTAAAAAAAGTTTTTTTTTTTTTAAATATTTGTTTAACCAATTTAGGATTTGAGAAATATTTTTCCATAGGATTTATTGGAACTAGAAAAGTTTGAATCCATAATCTCATTCCCCTTTAACATTTGGCTAAAAAAATGAATATTAAACTTTAATGGAAAACAAACAATAAAATTTCAATTTGAACCAATATTGTGAGTTTTTTAATTTGAAATACATTTCTGAATATATAAATGGATTGAGCACGCAAAATAGACATTCAAATTTTATAGATTTAAAAAAATATTTGGAAAAATTTGATTAATATTAGACTACAAGATTTCTAAATATGAAGTGGACATTTATATAAAGGGTACATGATTAAAGTGTATAAATATGCATATAAGGAAAAATGATATACATTGTTTTAAATATTTTTTAACCATTTAAAATTAAGATATACCTCAATAATTAAATAAATACTTTCAATATAAATAAACAAACTGAACATGTATTTTTCATGTATATATTTTTGAAAAGTTATTGAATAAGTTCAATACATTTTATTTAATCTACTCAAGTTAGATATATACACATGCATATTGTTATATGCATATCCACATTGAATGGATTATTAAATGAAATCCATTATTTTTATATATATATATATATATATATAAAATAAAATTTTTATAAAATAAAATATATTGTAAAAATGATATCATTATAATATTTAAACATATAATTTATGTTTTTAATAAGTTATAATTTATCTACATCAAACATCTCTTTATCCTAATTGTTAATGTCTGTAAAAATTCCAGTGGAATTGGTTAAAAATTCAAGCATCTTTATCTCAGAAATTGTGATATTGCTATTCGCCTTAAAGGAACAATTATGTCTCTCTGATTCGTAAAAATTCTCATGGGATCGTTTCTCTATATCAAACATCTTTACAAATTTTGTTGGCACGTGATAAGGTAGTTGGCATCAACTACTTATAGGGTTTATATGTTTTATATGATTATACAGAGTGAATGTTAGACATACTCATACTCATCTTTCTCACTTAAATATAAGTAATAATTATTTTATTTTTATTTTATATAATTTGATTTAATAAATATAATATTACATTGTATTGATTAATAGAATGGCATTAATAAATAAATTTGATTGATATAAGTATATAAACATATATTAACCATATTAATAATATCTTTCATGTATATGTTAGCAATTTAATATTAATATTAATTCATATATAATTATAATTTTGTAAGGCCTATTATAATAATTATATTTATTTTTTTGTAATTTAGGAAAGACTGCATCTTCATTATGTCTAATACATCACCAAGTTAATAACAATTATCTTATTTTTATATAATAAGAATAATATTAATGTTTATTATTTATTTAATAATAAATGTATTTTTTTTTATTATACTTTATGCTTATCAAATTAAAATATTAATGTTGTTTTTTATTTTATTTTTAAGTTGTATTCTACTTTTAATTTAAAAAATGTATGTTTAAATTTTGTTTTGATAGATGATTAATATAATAAAGATCTCTAAATTTCAAGGTTTTTTCACAATTTAGTTTGGTAAAAATGTGATGACAATATTATTTGTTAGTTATATATAAATATAAATTAAAATAGTTATATTTTGATACAAATAATAACATATTTTCATACTAAAAAATTTCATTTAATTGGTGAGAAGCAAATGAGTTGTGAGACATTACCAATTAAATTCATTACAAATTTACAACTAATTTTATAAAATATTTAATTATATTTTATTAATCTATGAGAAATTTTAAAAATATTCTAACCACATCTTATTTACACAAATATTAATATAATTATATATTCTTATTTTTCTTAATCATAAATATCATCTTGATCAAAAGTATTAATATTAAACAATATTTTTTTCTAATTCTTTTAAATGATAAACATATATTTAAAAATAACATAATTCAACCTGATTTATTTAATTTTTGTATAAATATAATTAACATTATTAATTTTGTTATCTTTTCGATTTAACTATAAAGACTATAAGAAAATTTTAAATTGTAAAATTAAAACTAATAATTATTTAATTTAAGAAATAAAAATGAAATTAAGAAGTAATATGTGATTGTTGGCATTGTTGGATTATAATAGGTCAAATTGCAACTATGGACCAAGTATAATCAATTGGTTTAATAAATGTTTTCAGCGACGAGAGCGTCGATATGGCCGTTCTCTTTAATGGAAGCAAGGCAAGGATAGTGCAGGGAGGAAATGTTGTTGCCCTTCTCTTAAATGAGTCGCGAGAATGTAGATACATGTATTTTAGAATTTTTTTATTATATAAGATATCTTAAAAGACTATATTAAATTTAATATTATACACTTAAAAGGTATAAGATCTTTTTAGTTATATCTCTATACTTTGCTAGGGAAATTTTATAGTGAGAACTAAGTTATAAATGAAAAGAAGTTTCAAATAATAGAAGTTTATGTTTAAATATCTTTTGAATAAGTAAATGTAGACTATCTAAATAATAAAATACTTATGTTTATGAGTATAGTAGAAGAGATGGATTGATTATATTAAGAACAATCTTTTTAGTTGTAATAATCAATTTGTTGGTATGTCTCTTGTCTTATAACTTGACTTGTATAACATAGTATCTAGAATATTAATTTGAGTGTTACATAAGACCAACAATTAGAAATTGGCTTTTGGTTATGAAATAAAATGTTTATGGAGATAATTTATTCCTTAGGAAATTCTAGTAATTATGCTATGATAGGGTTGAGGAGTCTACTCACTCAAAATAACTCACTAAAAATAAAAATCAATCAAAGAATAGATTAGACTCTTGTTAACTACTTACTTTACTTAATTTTTTTACAAATTTACAGCTAATTTTATAGATTATTTTATTATATTTTATTACTTTGGTATAATTATAATATTTAAATATATAATTTTCATTTTTTAATAAGCTATACTTTATCCTTAAGAGGATTTGTAGAATATTTTTTCATATAATTTCATAGAAAGAGAAGTTTGGATCCATAATCTCAATCCCCTATTAATATTTGGCCTAAAAAAATTAATATTAAATTTTAATGAGAAACAAATAATAATATTTCAATTCTAAGCAATATTGTGAGTATTTTCAATGTTCAATGTATTTGTTTTTTTTTTTGCAATTTCAATTACTTTAAAATATTTTCCATTTTAAAATTAAAATTACAAAACAAAAATTGAGATATTTGTTATTTGTATTAAAAGAACCGTTCTGCCTCTCATTCTTTACAAAGACTTTCATTCCCTAATTAATAATCAGGTCAGTTTCTTGTTTATCCTAATTGTTCAAGCATCCCTTAAAATTTCAACCATCTTTAACCCATAAATTGAAATTTCAAGCATCTTTAACCCATAAATTGAGATATTGCGATATGCTTTAAAGGAGCCATTGTGACTCTCTGATTGGTTACCCATCTAGGTGAATCAGTTTTCTCAAACTTCTAGCTGGATAGTTTCTCTACATAAAGCATCTTTATCCTAGCCTTTGAAGTTTGTAATAATTCTCATGAGGTAGTTTGTAGGGAAAAATAAAGAAGAGAAATATTTCTCTGCTAAAACATTTCACATTCAAGTTTCAATATCTATATAGAGTATTACAAATTTTTTATTAGGATTGTAAAAGCAAATAACTCAAACAAATATTATGAGTTTAGATAATGTTATGGTCTAAGGCAAAGAAACAAAATACAAGTATATCTGTGTGGGGTTTGAAATCAAGAAACAAAATAACTTTCCACTAAGGTGTAAATTGACATCCTAGATGGACTGGAGCTAAGTTACAATTCAAAACATAAAACATAATTTCCCTAATAAAAATACAATTCAAATAATAAAACATAATCCTTCAATCCATTAAGTTACAATCCACTTAATAAAACATAATAATTTTAATAACAAATACAGTTCCACTACAACATAGTTATAACTATTTAATTTAAAAATATATAGAATAGTGTGGGTTACAATGCAAGTTACAATCCAGTAAATGGAGCCATAGTTAAAACTATTTAATTAAAAAATATATAGAATAGTGTGGGTTACAATGCAAGTTACAATCCATTAAATGGAGCCAGTGTTACAAGAAGTTAAAATCCATATTCA